>JAOTRH010000006.1:6995479-7036572 GCA_034768845.1 Heliamphora exappendiculata | reverse complement strand
ATAATAAAATAAAAACATCTTGCAATTAATGTAGAAAGTGTTTGATGTAACTAAAATTATAAATATATGAATTATAGCTAAAAAAATATGATTATAATTTCAAGCAAAAATTACAAATGCATGTTACATTATAAACACAGCGGTTTAATTTTTTTCTAAAATTTTTTTTATTCAGCTACAAAATAAAGATTGATGATATTTTTCATTGAATAATTAGTGTATTATGCCAAAACTACTAGCATAGCAGTTCTTTTTTTTCTACCAAAGGATGTTTGGTTAAGAGTAGAATAATCTATAGATAAACAATACATTATTCAATTTGACATGATTTTAATATGATTAAATTTTGTTCATGTACAAAAATAATCAAAATAATTTTAAAACTAACCAACACACCACATCCACGAGTTTACATCCATGAGTTTCCGATAGTCCCCCATAAGGGGTATTAAGTTAGTCTGAAAAATTTCTTAACCCTCCTCAAAATAATTGCCAAACACATCTATATATGAGACTATTAGTAAAATAGTCCAATCCCATACCCTAATATCGCAACCAAACAAGGCCTTAGAATATGTAATATCCATTACCTTCAAATATACTTTTATCATTCATCCAAATGTCAAAGTTTAATTCATTTTCTTTCATCCAATGCTATATTCTATCACAAACAAGTATAGTATATATGGACCATAGTATATATAATTTCACTTCTTCTAATTATTATATATCTCATCCTATTTCTCACAGTATTGCATCTCTCATTAACTTTCTGTATCCTCATTTTATATTAGGACAAACAAACATGCCTTTAAACCCCATCGGTTGCATCGGTTGACACATCGGAACGAACCATGATTACAATGTCAAGGTTAACACGAAAAGTTGCTAAATTCAAAAAAACACCTTATTCCGTGGACCGTGGCAAGCCGCCGCCGCCTTAATTACCTAAAATGTGTTCGAGCTTGTGTGAGAGAGAGCCTTCTTTCCTAAAACTTATTACAATAAAGCCTGTAAGGAAGAAAGTGCACAGAGGACACTAAAAACAAGTAGAATCCTAAAACCAGCTATTTAAAGATTGCTTAATCACGACTGAGTCGAGCATTACAAATTAAGAAACTACAAAGTGATTCACCAGTAATTACTTTGGAATTCTGTGGCACTAGTCGAAATATACCCTAAAGAAACTTGGATTTATTCGAGAATCAACGGGCACACTTTACTTGTCTAGGACAATGGCACTTGTCTTGGTCAGTCACCAAGTCCCCCTAAGATTACCTTGCATTGAGCACATTCATGCACCCAAGGTGCACAAGTGAGCAACAAACGAAGGCACAAGAGATTGAAGATACCACAAATGTAATGGCACAATAAGTAGCATGAGCACGCATGACGGAAACAAAGTCAAGGATCTAATCATCAGCACTACAATATGACGGGGAGGCAAAGCAAGTCGACACAAGCACTTGGGGACTTGGGAACACCTTGCTAACTTTTGCCCTTGTGCTTACAAAATTTCCACCACCCCCCCCTGGAACTCATTCATAGTTTGTCAAGTGCTCGGGCAAGCTGCCAAGTCCTTCAATCGTTGCTTTTGAGATCGATTCTTCTTCTTTCTTTCTTTTTTTGTTGCCGAGGGTGTCTCACGCTTTGTATTCACTAATCTTCCGGATAATGTAATTCTCTCAGCTCACAAATACTAGGTAATTGCTGGGCGGAGGCCTGGGAGTAACCACAAGGAAGAGTGAGTAATGGAATTTCACTATTTGTCCACCCCTTGAGATTCACCTCCCAAATAAGAGTTCTATGTTCTATGTTCTGGCCAGATCAATTCACTCGGCTAATGGCCTCTCTCAAGAATTAAGCAATTCAATACCCTTTGGGCCTCTTCAAGTCTCCCCAACCACCTTAGCTGCAACGCCTATTTTCAAGTTTTTCATTCTTAGAGCTTCCATAATTTAGAATGGCAGCCACAATGAACTTAATTTATTCTGCATCACCCTTAATACACGTTAATACACATGAAACACTACATATCAAAGAGAATTATCAGCTGCAGCTTTCACCTGTACCATGTCTAGAGGACCACTTAGCATGGCCACAGTTACCAGTCTCGTGATAGCCTTTCCAATTACACCTATAACCTGTCAAGGCGGGCAGGCAGTTGTTTCAAAGGCAAATCGGGCTCTGTTACCAAATGTCACAGGCTGACACTTCATGTAGGACCGTATGCAAAATTCTTGGTGACAATTTTAAACATGTGCCACATAGCCCAATACTAGTAAAGAGTGTTGACACGTGACATTGACAATAGAGATCCACAAGAAATTTCAACTATCGAGTAATCATCATCAAATGTGTTAATGTAAATATCAAATTCAACTATTTAGTTCGGTTTCTGATAATTTTCTAAATGTTCCCTTCATTTTTGAAATAATTTGTTGATATGATTCATACTCGGTTTCCCATTTGACTATTGATCATTTCCTAACATTTTTATTATATTTTCTGGTTCTGTTTTAGTTTACATTTCCAATAACCTTTCTCGTTTCCACTCCCATTTCCCTATCGTTTCCCATTTCAGCTTCTTATTATAGTATCTACGGTTTAATCAGCAGAACATATCTACCATAACCTATTGAGGAAAAAAAGAAACATGCACTCTATATAGTAATGCAGAACATGCATTTTTAACGAGGAAAGTGTCAGATAGTAGAATGAAGAAGCAGAGATAAACAAAAAAGAAAGCTCGGATAACGAGAGAGAGAGAGAGAGAGAGAGAAACCAGATGTTAATTTTCACTTAAAAATTTCAGCATTACTACAAAGTTCACAATTAACTTCACCTAAAAACTTCTTTTGTTTTTTTTTTTTTTGGGTGGGGGTGGAGGTGGGGGAATTGCACCCACACCATGAACTCAGAGTTCCAAATTATGATATGGGGAACAAAAAACGTAAAATGCCAATGAAGTCAACAACCAAATGGGTCACACCTTTGACCAAAGGGTATCACCTTCACACTCCTAATTGGGAGGAGAAGGGTTGTGTGGGTGCATGTATTTTCCAATTATAAAAAAAAGTGCCAATGTACCATTAATATTCATGGTAGTGTATTTTCCTAACCTGTAAGGAATACTCAAAGCCTACTATAGTATACCAATCACCAACATATTTCAGCTCCAATAGCAACCAACAAGATCGCAAACTGTTACCTTTTAATCAAAATGTCAAGCAAATGATGTTAATGACCTATTTGTCTCCGCTACTGAACATCGTTTAAACTCTTTTTTTTTAACGCCATAAGTAATCGACTTTAACTGTTGATCTGGCAATGGCCCATTAAAAGAGGGGAGGTTGCTGCATATTTATCCGAAAAATCAAGAGAGTGGAGTGTAATTTCAAATAACGCAAGGGAGATGGAGATCTATGCATTGTCAGAAATGAAAGTAAGGTCTGTGTAGATATACCAGTAATCTATATTATATCAAATAAGATCGGCACCAAAACAATAAAATCTTGGAGCAGTTACAAGAAAAAAATACTATTAATCACTCAACAACACAAGTCCCCAGAAAATTATCTAGAGCCCAATTGTGTCTCTCTTGTTTCAACTATTACTCTTATTCAGTCTATATTACAATCCAAATGCCACAAATCTTTCCAGTTTAACATGAAGTAAGCCAATACCAGCATATTTAGAAATTAAAATTTGCATTCACATTCAACAATTCTACAATATCTAAAATTCAAAATAAACCCGCTGTGATATGATGTTTGCCCTCTCTAAAAGCATATTAAAACTAAATAGAGAAATACAAATTTCTACCATTAGGGCCAGGAAGGAGCCAAAACAGGTGAGCGCCCTTGAGAGCGCCTTATTGAAAACTAAAGCAAGATGCGAGAAAGTTGACTTTGAGAAAGAATTAGGAGACATACAACACGGGCACCAAAACAAACATGTGTCTCCAACCGATTTTTTCCTTAATATTGGTTATTCAAAGTAAAATGCAGAATAATTTTTATTATTATTATTTGCCTTTTGGTGAAACTTAGAATCATTTTAAATTACCATACTATCTTTTCTAGTAAAAAAAATAGGAGGTCCTAAGTTCTACTTAGTTCTAGTTATATACGTAAATAAGGAGAGTTAGCCTAATCTTTTATAGTATAGAATAGATTAGTGAAAGAGAAAATCTGGAATCTTAACACACTTAGAGCAGAAAACTAAGGAAGAAATTCATTTAAATGCTGTAATCCAACAAGAACGGATGTTAGTGAGTGATGCAAGACAATGTTCACAACACAAGAAATACAGCAAACCTGGTTAAAACACAACGAAGGAGCAGTGTTTGAAGTCCAAGATTGTCATCCAACAAAGTCAAGCCTATCCCGAAGCTTCGACTCTAGTCCCAACATTATGAGACAAAGGAAATGAAGCAGATGAGTTCTAGAAGTAAAAGAAATTCGTTCTATAGTTAAAACTTAAAATTGCATCATTCAAACGAGTGTCAATTTAAATAAATATAATATTAAAACTTACGCTAGTGCAGTTATTGAACTACCTTATAAAGAAGGATTTGGTAATGTACAGCGCCTAACACTAGCTTCCACCTTAATACTTTCAGCAAGTTAAATCATTAAGATTTATTTCTAAACATTTTCTTTATTATGAGTTCCACTGGATATGACTCCACAGTGGTTTTTTGAGTTATCACCACGGACCGAAAAATTAAAATTAAGCTTATTTCTAAAAAAAATCAGATCGAGCTTACTTTCGATCCAAACTAAAATTGATAAAATATCATCTCCAAAAATATCAAGGATCTTTTATAGAGGGATCAGAATTGAAAGAATTTAGGCTAGCTGAGTGCTAGCAATTTCCGTGTGACAAAACATGGGTTTGGGGATTAAGTTTTAATGGGACTTAGTAGTATAACGTGGGTGGTGATTAATGACCAATATAGAGAATTCAATCAATCGCTCCCATGTTTGCGCTGTCACACATTCAGATATATTTGCATCTCATATAAATTGACCTCTAAGACATTTGTTTTTACAGCAAAGAAGAACAAAGCACCATTGTCTATTTTTCGTTTATTTAAAATCAGTAGTGCATTGCCCCTATAGTTTGATTTGTTACACCATAATGGCATTCTATAAGAGCGCAATAGAGGCTTAATAAGAGCTCAACAAGGTATTGAGCCCCCCAAGACCACAGAGTTGGCTCAATACGGGCTAAACAACAGCTTCAGAAGTCCAAAGGCATCAGAGTGCGCCAATAGGTGCCCACCAGGGGCTTGTGCTCCTAGGAGGGTTTTTCTAAAGAAAATTCCCAAATATACGCTATTTTTCAGCAAGCATATGAAACCTTAATCATTTGACTACATTAGAATTAAGGAGAGAAACATTCAAGAACAATCACTTGAGAGTTCACAAGCCTCTTTCATGTTGCCATTTTTTCCCCAAAGACTATCAAGATCTCTTTGTTCTAAGATTAATTTGTGTGTTTGAGATTCAAATGATAAACCAAGTCAAACAAAATTAAACTATTGTCCCAATCAATTGGAATCTCCTGCATAAATTCTTTTCTGTCATTACGTTAGGCCATATCTTCATTTGGTTTCAAGAAATTTATATTTTCCTTCACACAACATCTATGTTACTTTAGGTTTTATCCACCCCACTAATGTTTCCATTACTTATGATCTTGTCATTTTTTTTTAATACTGCATCAACTGGTTTACGTTGCATATGTCCAAACCACATTAATTTACTTTCTCTTAACATATTCTCAATTAGTACGACGCCTACCATTTTACGAATATTTTCATTTTTAATTTTTTTTTTTTTTTAATTTTTTCACACAATCATCTTTAACATTTTTACTTTAGCAACACTTAAATCTTATTTAGGCGATCTTTCTTAACAACCCAATATTCTGTTTCCTATGAAATCGCTGATCTAATAGCTATACTATAAAATTTTCTTTTAGTCTTATAGGTATCTATCGATCATTTAGAACGCTTGTAACACCCCTCCACTTGTGCAATTAACTTTGATTCTATATGTTACATCATTTGCAATTTCTCTATATTTGTTAATAATCAAATCTAAATAACAAAAATATTATTTCTTAGGTATCTCTTGGTTTAAAATATTTACTTCTTCACTATTAATGCTAAAAATATATTTCATATATGCAGTTTTGTTCATACTTACTCGAAACCCTTTTGACTACAAAATTTCTCTCCACATTTTTAACTTAGCGTTAATTCCACTTCTAATCTCATTCATTAAGACAATATCATGAAACATACACCATAAGACATCATTTTGAATATGCCTAGTCAGTTCATTCATAACTAAGACAAAAAGATAAGGATTCAAAACGGATCATTAGTGTAATCCTAATGTAATCAATTCACTTGTTTCTTTTATTAGTAATTTAATTATCATGACAACTCCATCATACATGTTTCTTATCAGATCAATATACTCTATGTCACTCCATTTTTTTCTAATTCCCATCATCTGACATCTTCAGGCACTTGGCCATTGGGTAACAGTGTCGTAGTTTAACGTTGAAGGAAAAGGCTTCATGGTTGACTGGTGAATCGAAAGAGATTAACTATGTCAGAGTCACAATGGAGCGGAGATCAAGTTCACGGAGCTTTAGGGTTTCCATGTAAAATTGTGTCATTACTATTTTTTTTCTCTCTTTGATTACATCTCCTCAATTTAAGATTGGGTTGAAATTGGATCAAAGGTTACCAAAATTGAAAATTGGCAATTGAACTAAAGTTTGGCCCATTCACCCCTTCTAAGTGCAATTTTCCCGCACCACTTTGTACGGGTTTTTCCCGCCCTCGATAAGAAACGGGATGGGAACGGTATTTGCTTTTCTCACTCTACTCCCGATTACATAAAATAAATACTTTTTAAATATGAATATATGTATAAAATACAAATTTTATAAATATAATAAGTCAAAAATATTAAAATATTATACTTATCTCTAATTTTTCTTCTCTATTTCTTACATTATGTATTTTTAGTTAGGTTAATTCATCAGCTATTACTTTTATTTATTTTATTAACTATAACTCTTACTAATATCACTCATTTAAATTTTAAAAACTATTCTCGAAATATCTCCATCATCATCCCGTTCCACACTACTTCCGCAATCTTTTCCCCCAATCTCCGTCCCGATCAAATAGGTGACGGGAATGGGAGAGCTCATCTCCATCCCCGCTCCGCCTCGTTGCCATCCCAAGTGTCACCAAGCGTAAGAATTCCTGAACACTAAATTATAGGATATAAAGATACATATCTAACTATCATACCCAGATACATGAGATATAAAGATACATATCAAAATATCATATACAAATACGTGGATTATGGGGCGAAAGGGTTGGGTCGGATCGGTTGACTTCAAATCCTCATCCAATCCGAATCTATCGAGTGAATTGATTTGGCATCCATTTTCGACCGCCAATATTTCAAAACCGTCCAAAACAAAAGATCGGGTAGGTACGCGGGTTCGAAGGAGCCAACTCGTTACGCGTGAAGTCAAACGAGAGCATGGCGTGAAGCATACAGGTGGGCCAGAGGCAAGCTTGTCATTTGAGTGAGTGAGTGTGTGTGTGTGTGTGTGTGTGTGAGAGAGAGAGAGAGAGAGAGAGAGAGAGAGAGGGGGGGGAGGGGGGGCGGTCCTCCTACAGTTGACTTTATTCAGTTCAACGAATGACCAAAAGAAATTTTAATAAATAATGAATTACACATCAACATTGATCAATCATATAATGATATTTCTATGTAATGATTCCGCCTAATCAATTTTGTCCATTTCGATTCTATTCATGTGGTATATTGAATTGTGTTTGCTAGAAGAAAGCAAACAGGAAGATATAAGGGCAATCTTACTGCCTACTCAAATGACACCACACAGACGGAGAACAATTTGTTTAGGATGTGTTTGTTGGTCAGTCAAGTTGAATGAATTCCTTCAGCTTCATTGTTTCCAACTGAAACCCATTTTTTATTTGGAATGAATGCTTCACCCGTTTCTAGCCGCAAGCCATGCCTAATTTGACCCAACATCAAATTTTCATATCGGCTATGGATGGGTTGTGCGGGTCACCCATTTTCTGCTCTCCCCCAACGTGGACACATCTTGAACACTTAAATATATTGCACATTCTATAATATTCTAACATAAGATGTTCAAAAGAGAAGGATATTTTGCGGGCCCATATTGTGCCCATGGTGGATTACTAATGATTTTATTCACAAAGATAAGTCTGTTACAATTTTTTTGAAAAAAATGCAACATATACTCGACAGTGCCAAAAGGGATGTGCCTATACAACAGAAAAATTACAAGCCATCCCAAAACTCAACTCCTTATGGAATCAAAATGAGAAAAGGAAGAATAAAAATGTTCTGCAATCCAGAATTGAATCATATTAAGGAAATTGACACCACACCCAAGCCTTCCAAACACTTCAGAATGGTGCTAAACTGCCCATAGTCACCATACAACTCTTCTCAAATGAAAAATAGCATAGTCCACATTTCTCTAACCACGATACATTTTAAATTTTTTACTTATGATAATTAAACAAAATAAATTCCCCAACCACCTTACATGAGATCTAAAAAGCTGACTAAAACGGTCCACTCCAAAGACTAGATTAAAGACAAAAAAAGTACATATAGTTTTCGCCGATCACAACCATTGGCGTTATATATAACCCCTCTAGTACATCGAGTAGAGCGAGGTTGAGTTTATAACGCATCTATTTTTGACAGTTAATTTTATAAAGTCTCCATCCTTGGATTGACTACTTTTTGTTGAGGTTTATATTCACCTCCCTTTTTTGTGAAGCAATTTTATACAAATGGCAATCCTTAATGCCTCTTTTACAAAATTAATTAAGCGGGGCGCAATATCACTCATACTATCTACCACTTAACCTGAACTCAAGCAGTTAATTTGCCCGTTATACATCCGTAGTATTCCAGCACACACGTGTTCTGATAATGCCTGCAGATTTGGAGTTCAGCTGACTTTGCAAGCTTTTTCAAAGTTCTTCTTTTCATGGATAGTCAACCTCTTAAGATTTTGAACCCAGCATTGAGATCTTTTTTCAATTAAATTAAATGCTCGTTCACACGTGAAATGAGTGTGCAAAATGTCAAAGGTTAGCAGCTAGCACATTCAGAAAATACTTGGTCGGTAAATAGGACAAGCTGATGGTACTATACACAAGAATATGGCTTTCTGCCCGTTTTTTGCTGCACGATGGTCAGTTAAATAGTAAGCTAAAATACAATAAATAAGCCATAAATAACCAAGAAATGAATTTAGTAATATGGTACCACCCGTGGTGGGAATCCATTCTTCAGAATAAATGAAGATCGGCCGTCATCATGAATGGGCACCAAAAAATCAATTTCCAACAATAAAATACCCCTCATTCAAATAAGTGTTTGTAGCACCACCTTTCAAAGTTCATAGTCATGCAAGAGAGTGCCATCACCTCATTGATAGGTACCTAACAGTATTTTTGAGGATGGGTACCAAAAAATCAATTCCCAACAATAAAATACCCCTCATTCACATAGGGGTTTCTAGCAACACCTTTCAAAGTTCATAGTCATGCATGAGTGTGCCATCACCTCATTGACAGGTATCTAACAGTATTTTTAAGACAACTGAGAGTCTGCAAACTTGATTAATGTCAAGCACACAAGCTAAAAAAAAACAGTTTACCCTTTTAAGAAAGAGAAGTTAAGCTTTGTAGCTCCAACCTATAGACGTGGCATTGATGCCCATTGAATACATTAGGTAATTTATTATAAGATCCCTTTTAGAAAGTTGGACCAAGTCTAACTAAGTTCTACAATTAGATAATGGATAAAATTTGGTGCTAACATGGTGTAAAGAGTAAGAAGACAGTTCTTCCATTAAGTAGCAAACACGAGAAGACCGGCAACCAACACGTCCAAGATGGAGGTAGAAGGGATTATTCTGGAGAAGAAGAATCAAGGCGAGTCTTGATTCACGGTCAAGACAAATAATGGCAAGAGTGACTTCCTAACATAAATCTCACCCCTAAATAGGTAATTTGATTGAGACAATAGTCTCAACAGGGTCACAGAATGATGCATGCACCAATAATCAGTTTCTAGTCAACTAGTGGACCACAAAGTCTCGACTTGAGAGCACTTTCCCCAATCATTTAACTTCATATCAAAAGTATGATGAAAATTGAGGAAAGAGAAGCAACAAAACTTTACTTCTTTAACTTAGAAGTGCAATAGAAGCTCTTACACCTCAAATAGAGAAAGGATTAGTTTTGCACATCCAATTTACAAAATATGATGTACTTGTGGGTAAAATGAAGGGAATGACCAGAAATAATACTTAAAGATCCAATTAACATCTCCCTTTGATCACTTAAATGTTACAAGGTCAACTTAATCTAAACTAGGAAAAATGCTTTCATTCTAAGAAAAGATGACAATTTTGCCAAAATTCCCTAATTTGGTGATTCTCCAATTTTAGCATATGTGGTGACAATTTTCCATCTGCAGATGCTGCACAAAGCCAAAAACAGTTACTGCGACTTTCTAACATATAACAGACCCTATGGCAGTGCACCGCCATGTATACTTGAGGGTATTCAATTGAATACCATGAATTTTGTTTTTACATGTATAGTTTTATACAAACTTTTATTTCTATTATTAACTTCTTGAACACCCTACTCAAAAAGCTTGATCATCATGTCGGAAATGTTTAATGTCTGCAAGTGGTGATAGATGAAAAGCTCAGTTATCTACATGTTTTCCCTCAAAATAGTATCATATATTATTTTTATCATTTTTATGATTTAAGAAGTTCAAATAAATAGACTTAGTGAAACAGGCATTATATATTGCTAGTGTGAATTCTATTTAATTTATAAAATTTAAGTTCATAAATGTCTACCCTGACAAAAAGGTTCTGGAGCCATCACTGCCCTATACGTATCTCCAGAATTTGAAAGTGAATGTGTTTATGCAAACACTAAAATGTATATTTATTCTCCTGTAGAAGAAAGGTTATATACCTTCAACCATCAAATTAGTTCATAGTAAGCTAAAGAATTTTTTGTTTTGTCGAGCCACAGAGAGGGTTGATAGCATTGTACAGATTTTTTTAAAAAAATATTTAGATGTTGTGGAGTAAAGAGTTCATGTGAGTTTCTTTTGTACACCAGTAGTGTACATGGGTGGCAACCCTTGTCATCCTTTTACTTATACAACTTTGTTGACATGTCAAAATTGCTACAAGAACTTTCTACAGTTACTATTGCAATGCTAGTAAAACAACAATAAATGATGATAAATTTCAGACACTTCTTTTTTACATCAAAATGGTCAGTTAATCAAACCAAATTCAAAGTAAAAAAACCGTTCACAAGTAAAAGTTGAATGACCTGAGCATAGAGTGGATTTGGAACCGCACAAAATCCTTCATTTCACAAACATTCAAATGTTTGTCAAAATGAATTCTAGAAGTGCATTGAGGTAAATGTACACTAATGTGCTGTAACAGGCCACAACAACCAGAAATGGCCATTTAACCAAAGACCAGACCAGAATAACCAGAACACCTCTGGATATTAACTCCCAAATGCACAGGAACTAAATATTAACAAAACCAAAAAAGTTGCATTTGATGTTGTTAAAAACATTTAACCTGATTTTTAAGGCATGCCAACAAACATTTATCAAAAGAAGTGAAGAACACACTCACTACTTAATGGGGTGATTTGCTTGTGGAACAAGTTAGAAGTTGCTCTACAGGTAACATTCTAAATTTAAGAATTTCATTTAATTGGTAATAATACACCAGAAATCTTGTACTCAATGAAATGTTATCTTAAAAGATAAAATTCTCATTTAATTTAAATGGATTAGTGAGAAAATTATGACAAGATTCCCCAAAGGCTTCAAAAGAATGCCCCGCGTGCCTTTGGAACACGTTCTTCACATCAACTTTGGACAATATATGTGGCAAGAGATATTTAGAGACTCCCCAAGCCCAAACCATTGTTTTTAAACCACAAATAAAAAAGGCAAGACTAAAAGTTCTAGATAATAACTATGAAACTCATTTTAGGTTATGGCAGTTGATGGTCCCAATCAGCCAGCCCACTCCATACTTAAGAGGGATTTTTCCCTAATGCTACATAAAAAAACAGCTGTTAACAGAGAACCCAACCCAAAGCTATCCATTTAACAGATAATAATAGAATATAGTCCATCATTAATGAATTACACAAAAACATCAAATAAACACTCAAGGATGAAAATCGGCCAAGTCAAGACACCACAAATCTAATCTCAAATGATATATGTCCAGAATAAATAAAACTCAACGAAAACATATTCATTGACATCCCTATCTTATACCGGTCCAATTCATAAAGCAGCCTCTTCGAATTAATATGCTCCATTTTCTTTTGCCTGGAATTGTCCTATTTACACTGAAAAATAAATGCAACAACCTACCCTTCTATGTTTTAAAAACCTATAAACTCCTTAAGAGGTGGAAAAACTAGCCGCTCAAACCAGATATGAGGACTTCAGCCGTCCCTCCTTAAAAGGTAGCATCATAAAGTTTGCTCGATTCTTTATTTTTATAGATGGGTCCACATTCCACATTCAGAATCCTCCAAAACTCAAGATAGGGACACCAAACCAGCCCACACCAAATCTGCCCCCCCCCCCCCCAAGTGTGCGAAGGGGCTTAGAATTAAGTTGCATTCCCATAGGAGGATTATTCTAGGAAACATAGAAGGATAACTACAAGAATATACTTACTACCCACCAAACCAACACTTTAAACTAATGTTAATTCACAATGTACCCTAAACTAAAGTAAAACTAGTAAACAAATTTAATTACTGCTCAGCCAATCATTAGACACAAGTTAAAGACCAATCCCGCATAGAAGGCATAGGATGATGGTGTTGAACCTCATTCGTGGTGGATTATATAAAGGGAAAAGAATCCAGTAGTCAAAAGTGCACTAGGCAGCAGGTAGACAAGCCAATGCCAAGTTATAGCAATAAACAAATGAATACACATCCAAAGGAAAGGATGACTATTACTAGAAATTTCCTAATACGAACAAAAGCCTCAAAATTTTAGACACAGGAATACTTGGTGATTAAAATGTCTGACATAGCATAACAATTTCGAAACAAGTCGACAATTTCACAACCACAAAACTACAAAGAAATTTTTTTCTAATAAACAAAACTTGTGCATTGAATGTATTCTTACCATTTAAAAAAATGAGAGTAAACCTTTCTGCTGAACTTTTAGCCTTTAGTCTTCTGCTTCGCCGATAAAAGACATGTTGAGTTGTAAAGATCTATTATAGAAAACAAAGATTTCAACCGAAAAGATAAAATCAAATTAAAGACCAACCTCAACAATTAAATTAATTGTGATCAACTTACATATTACTCCTTATTACTATAACTCGAATGCTATGAAAAAAACAGACAAGGAAACAACAAGAATTAACCTCCTCTAAATTCAACTAAATCATAAAAGAATAATGTCTCCTAGACGCTGGCAAACAAACTATAACGTTGTGATTGAACTCCTGGCTTAAAGACGATCAGCATTCTTAGATATGAATATATTTGAAGCTGGCATTCTCGTTGGAAGCCCTAAAATTTCCATGGCATGGAGTTGAGTTTTATTTCATTTGTTTCTTCTGTTTGTGCAGTTGAACAATCTTATTTATGATCATTAGGTTTTAGGTTGTACATTGACACTCCATTATCCATAAGAAGTTATATGAATCATTTCATTTTAATGGATATTAAGAAGTGTATATTAAGTCCAAAACAGTTTTATAGTCGCACGGTAAAGTTTTTTATTTTTTTTCCTACGCCACATGAGCTGAGAAATGCCAGCAAATTGAGATACTAACCAGTGGATCAGAACATATAATGCACCTCAAGATCCACATAGCTCATCTACATTTAGTTTCTTTTCACATGTGACGCTGGTTTGGCCATACAGCTTGCATAGACTTGACAAGGAGTGCAGCACTCACCTGCCATCACCAAATGAAGGCCTATTTCTTCACTTCAATACGTGTATATACAATTAACAATGCATATAGCGGTTCTCGAATGTAAAGTTTAATGTGCTCTAGACAAACATTATTTGGCCGCTCTAGATAATTTCTTACATCAGGCAATCTTATGCAGCACCTATTCCTGCTCTGCCAAATACACAACATCAAGCAAAAAGAAGTGGGCATCCCTCCCTTCACTTTTCCCATAAACTAATAACCTGGTTTCTATTCAAGCACCACCACCCCCCCCCCCCCCAAAAAAACAAAACAAAAAAACCAAACAAAATACGAAAAACCAAAAGGAAATGCTATCCCAAACTGGTAATGAACCTTAAAACTTATCCTCTACACTGGGCCAAATTAAGACCCCAAAACCTATTGTTTGCTTTCAAATATTTTCCAGCAAACGTTATGGTGAAGATACAGCTTTCCATGAATTAATAAACTCCTTTAAATTCCCAAAGCCATTACCCTTCTTCTTAGAAATCCTAAACAACCACCATTCCATAACCAAATGATCCAAAACAGATGTAGGATGCTGCTCCAATCAAGGTTTCCCAGCAACAACCCACAGTAAGATTATATCGCACCAACACCCCCAAGGACAGTTATGACATAAGAGTGGATCATGAAAATAAATACACCGCAGAATTTGTAGCTGAAATTCAGAGTTTTTTTTTCTTCTTTTTGATAAGTAGTTTACACGGCTTTAATATCTAAGCTGGCCAACAATGAACGTGCATCAGCAAAACCAACATTTCTGCCAAAAGGGCCATTATTGATGCATCTACGCCATGTTTTTTAGTTGATGAATATTGTACAAGTACTTTACATGACCGACATATAATAGGCCTCCGATGAGCAGCATGATGAAGCAAAATAAACCACCTAGTCAATGCATAGATCTCTTCACTTGACTAAGTCAAACGTCACAACAGAAACCAGTGATATCCTCGTACACCCATTCAGAATCATCTTTGGTGTCACCTCTCGCTTCTCTTTTTCATTTCCCTTCTTTTATTGTACCAATCTGTAGAGTTTACTGATCTACCGACAAGAAAACTTTCACAATCTTGAGTTCAAAGATACATCTAGGGACATCAGTTTCAGACACAATGATAATCTCTGGTGTAATATCACTATTAAATGTTCCCACCTAGATGCAGAAAACATTGATTGGCTGTTCGATGAAGCAACCATGTTGCCAGGATGATCAGGAGTATGTTAATATCATCACTGCCAATTTACATTGGCCTCCAATTTCATGGCCCATTTTTTCATTTCCTTTCTTTTTCCAAACTTGTGAGATTTAGGAGAAAAAGCATATTTATCCTTCATAAGTATATAATAGACTGAAGATCTCTTTGATGAAGAAAAAATAGGCAGAAGATACTTGGATTCAAACCATATAAACTAAATGATTTCACAATTATATATCAAAAAAAATATTAATGATATTGTGACTTGTGAGATCCATACAGAAGCGAAATTATCTTCCAGATATAATTTAGAAGTGATAAACTATATATTTGATATTCATGGTTTCTATTGTTGACCTTGGTTCAGAAATGTACAACAAAAAAATGGTTTATACCACTTCTTATAACCAATACCATGTCATTCTAAGATATTCACGATTTGTAGGCTCAGTCCAATCACCATGTTTTGAACTTAATTATCACATTGAACTGAAGATCCCCTCCGGCCCTCCCCAACAACAGTGGTGGAAATTCACAACCATCTTTCTAATGATTGATCAGCTATTAGCACAACCAGTGTTTTTCTTCTCAGCAAGCTTATAAGTTACAGCACCAACAAAGTACCAATGCAGTGGAGTGAATTATAGATTTTGAGTTATATGGCCCTCCTGTTCAATTGTAGTTGTGCGCTAAACAGGCTAAGGAAATTAATGACCTCACACCCAATCATCACTGTGAATGGTCAGTATTGCACACGGTAAGTCAAATCAGGTGGTCCCAGAGGGGAGGGGGGGAACTACACACGGACAGCCATAAAGGATTATTTGAACTCAGAAACATCCCATTTGAAAATCAGGCAGCATTGCCCAACAAATTTTTTTTTAAAAAAAGTTTCATAATAGTGTTAAAGTTAAAAAGTGATCAACCATTGGTTGAACTTTTGTTGCCAGACTCAAAATGTCACAACTACCAAAAGTTGTTCAAAACTGTTCTGAAAATGGATCAAGATGAATTAGTGGGCCAAAGAAAAAATAAATTTCCCCTGCAATTTCACAGATCTCCGCCTCAGCATGAGTCTAGTCCCGCAGCCACAAAGCACAAGCCCATTATTCAATTCTGAAGCCTCGTGTTGTATTGCGGACTTAACATTAAAGGGGCAAGGTGACAGATTAAAGCCTCAGAAACAGGAAGAGGCTGGGGACTTACACATGCGAATTTTTCCTAACCAAGGGACCAAAGAGTTTTACTAAAATTTATAAAAAAAAATTGACGTGGTAAACTGTATTAAAAGGTCCTCAGAGGATACGACCCATGTACAAAGATTTCAAGAAAGAAAGAATCCCAATCATGAAGGTCTACACACCAAAAACAAAATGAAGGGGGAACCCGTATACAAGTGGAAGGAATCTGCAGAATACACGAAGAGTTCAAGACTAGGTACAACCCTCCCCGAATCCCAACTACCCAAAATAGATAAGAAAAAAGCTTGTCCATAGGCTCCTCCACTCCTTCAAAAGACAAGTTGTAAAATTACTCAACATTTCACCCCTTTTACATCACTTCTATTATTTCATCTTCCTTTATAGTAGTTCTTTCAGTTACAGACTCAAAGACACAAAATGTACGGAAAACAAGCAAACCAAACAACACAACCTCAGCAAAGAGTAACTTATTTACTGTCTATCTACGCACATAGCAATTCATATAGCAATTCATCCACCCGCAAACACAAATTCCCGAATCATGGTTTGGGATCAAAATTCAGCTCTGCTAAGAGTAATGCCAAATAAACAATGGTTCTTCTAAGGTAACTAAAAATATGATTTACACATGAGATTAATCCAATAATACAAACAATTATGGCATGTTCCTTTGCTACGTGAAACTCTATTCCCACAATCCAAACAAATTGCCAATACAACACAGTTCCTAAAACAATGGCTAACTTCTACATAAAGGTCACTCTAGAAAATTCTCAGGAAAATAGTATAATGATCACTAAAATCTAAAGTGTTCCACAAACTTTCAAAAAGACTCTCAACAAGTTTCCCAAATGAAGATAGTATTTAACTAAAACTTTCCAACTAATACAACATTGTTTCTCCCTACTTTCTCTTTAATGGTTATAACTCTTCTTTCATTCATATTTCAGTATGTGTTCTTCAAATAACAAGGACAAAATGCAATATGCCCTTTGAACTAATATTCAAATGTGGGGATAACAGGGATGCAATGGGAGAAGCTAGCGATAACATTGCTACGGTTTACCTGCAAGGGGCATAGGGTCAGGCTCTATGCTTGCTTGCACCTATCAGCGAATTCCGGAAAAAAACCAAACATAATAAACTAAAATCTATAGAAAATGATCTTTGGCAAGAAAAAAATGAGGGGGAAAATAGTTATAATGCTTGATAAAAATAAGATTTGCGTGAATAGTTTGAATAATAAAAACCTACATTTATCGTACCATATTTTAGAACATGTGGTGCGCGTTCCTCTTACCATAACGATTTGCGTTCTAGGTAACATAGTGCCGGACCTCCAAGGTTAACATGTACAAGTCCTGGACAATGACACAAGTAGAATATGCCGCTAAAAGAGACTTTTTGAACACTTGTCAGTTACCCATATCTATTGGCTAGACAAATACCACGTGGCTAAGTTTGAAACCAACACAAAGAGGGGATCTATAATTAAAATTTAGAAAATAAAAAAAAAGAGGTTTAAATTTAAAAATTAAGGGTCATGATGCTCCATGATTTAATTGTTAATTCCACCTCTTTACTCCCGAAGGTTTTAAGTATTTGAAGCTGCTGTCCTCACCACACTATTTACTTGAGAATAACTCCGCCTTTATAAAATAGACATTAGGATTTCTTTCCTCACTTTTTCTGAAATGTGAATAAATATTACTTTCACAAATGTGTATGTTATAGTGATTGTGCATTTAATAGTCGCAGTGCAGTGGCCTGCTGTGTCTAGTCCTACTCTTTTGAAAATTGCCAATTCAGAGTGCTCGTATCATTTCTCATCCATGTTATAAGACCATATCCATGCACCTAACATAACAAATGTATGTGCCGAAGTTTCTTCACTCTGAATGCTTAACAAGAATATGAGTCTACAAATTACAAGGGTAGCAAAAATTATTAAATCAATTGATAATTCAAGCGAGATCCTACACAGCATATGTCAAATCCCATCCCACTATCACAAGGAGAAGAAAGGGAAGATGAAAGAACATTCCATTTAAAATTGACATTTGATAACAAAATCAACAACCAACTCACTGAGTTTTGACACCCTAGGTCTTTTTCCTTTCCAAGATTCATATCATCAAAACTAGCTCACTTCCCATAGTGAGCAATGTCATTTCAAGTTACCCATTTTCATTAATGCAAATATAGCTTAAAGTATTGATAAATCACAATAAATAAAATAAAAGAGCTACATCGGACACATAAGTGAATAACATAGAGCTACAATGCTATTCCAAAAGGGTAAAGGGGTCAAAAGGTCCTGAATGCATTTTCTGGACAACACAATTCTCCAAGTGTATGTGTTTTTGTGTGTGATATATATATATATATATATATATATATATATATAGAGAGAGAGAGAGAGAGAGAGACTTCAGTTAAAAATTTATCATCATCTTGCAGTTCTAATTGGGACATGCGAGTTTCCATCCTCAAAGCAGCAACAAACATAAGCTCCAGGAATGGCCCACCAATATCAAAGGAGGAAAGAAGGACAAGCAAGTCCCAGTTTTGGCATAAAAATTTGACACACAGCAAGGAAGCAGGCATAGAAAAAAGTCATAATAATGCATCAATGTCACCCCAAATCCCATGTGTACACCGAGTTAAACAACATGCTCCTCAAATGCACATTTCAGCAAGAAAAACATAGGGCCTTGTCATAGCATCCATGAAGCTCTAAGAATAGCACATTCTTGCATAAAAAGAACTTAAAACTTGCTCAAATGACCTAGCGGAATTCATCTTTAACTAAAGTATTAATTAGACAGAAACCATCCCACTACTAAATAAAGCTGACAAATCAAATCAAAATCAAAACAAACTTAACTGCGACAGAAACTTCAGTTCCAAATACCATCTCCACTAAAAGAACAGCAACCTGAAATGACAAAACTAGCATAAACCACCCGGACTGAGGAAGAGAGACAGAGAAGCGCGAATCACCTATATGGCTAAAGGCAAAAGTACTGACACACGACTTCGATCACAAAGCAAGATCGAGACTCCTTCAGTCCACCTTGCAGCGTAGCAATATGACTCAAGGCTTATCGCCACGAACCTCATAACCAGAACCTCTCAACTTGCTTGGCTCCTCAATTGAAGATTGATCGTGAGAAGTCCTACAAAACAAAGACAAAAGGACTTTAGATTTCCAAAAACTTGGCACACCGATTTGATAAACTAAACACAACTCACTTCTGCTTCTTTGCACTCTGCTTCTTTGCATTCTGCTGCTTAATGGTTAGAACTATATCCATAGCCATTTTTTGGTGATCCCTTGTTTGTGAATGCAGGTCTAACCCTTCCACTGTTTCACAATCAACTTTACAAATACGGCACCACCCCATGCTTGCAGGCTTCCGCTTCCTTGAGTTATCAAAAGGATCCATGCCACCCTGTACATAGGCATGCAATCAAAAAAATACACTCAACCAAACCATATGCACAAACACACCAAACAATATACGTGCAATAGCCTTGCGTTGCTTAGAGAACCTCCGGATTGGCCAGTTACAGAACGAAAGAGAAAAAGGAGAATACGGAAAACCAAAATCAGCAGACAGCGTGCCAGCACTTACGGTGACAGAATAACTGCTCCGAAATCCAGGCTCACCAAGTCGTGGATGACCTGATTTGTTAACCCCAAATGGTTCACCAGGAGGTAGATGACGTGGGAACTTTCCAGGACCAGTCAGATCCCCCATACGCCCATGACCAGGAAAAGTACCAAAACCAGCAGCAGGCTCACCAAAATGCAATTGACCAGGTAAATTCCGAGGACCTAAAAATTCACCCCTCCTTAAATGGCTAGGGAGAATATCCTGCCCAATCAAATCACTGCTTCGAAAATTACCTGGCCCATCAAGCTCGCCTCTTCGCAAATGGCCAGGCAAAGGAGGAAACCTACTTTCATGAAATGAGTTGCCAACTGGATCTGAAGGAAAATTGAAAGATCTGGGTCCTCCACCATGCGGACGAGATTCACGGCCCTCCATATCATCAAAGCCTGGCTGGCTACGCGGGAAACCAGAAAGACCTCCAAAATCACGAGTTGGAAAACCAGAATATTCTCTACCCGGGCTTCTAGGTGTCATCCGATCCATGTGATGCCGCCCAAATCCAGGAACTGGTGCAAGAAAATCAGGATGAGTATGATGAGAATCAGCTCTACCAATGTTACCATCAGGACCAACCGGTCGTGCTCTCTCTCCAGCATCATTTGAACCCCCAGGCTGATAGGATGGAAAGGATCTAGGAACACCAGGAGCACCTGGATCTGATTTCAATCCAGCATCAAAGTTTATTCTATGAGGTGCCTCATCAAGAGGCCTTGATACTGCATCTACAGAAAATCCATGAGGATCTCTATCATTAGGCCTCAATGACGAATGGTAACTCCCAAACCTTGCTGAAGGGTCACTGTCCAAGTGAGGGTGCCTAGGAAATTGTTTCAGATCTTCTTCAAATCCAACTCGATCAACGCGCCGAGATGGTTCCATTGGGAATCGATTCAAACCCTCCTCTGTCTGATGCTTGAACCTTTCATCATGAAAACCAATCGCGGCGGAGGAATCAGTACCTGAGCCCTCTTTCATCCTCATCACATTTGATTCAAGACCTGGAGACTGTCCAAATGGAGCCCTTTCGGAAGAGCCAATCAACTGGGAATCAGACTGGCGGCCATCCAAGTGACGTGACCTCTGGTGTGAAAAAATATCACTTCCAATTGGATTAATCGGGCGCTGCTGACTAATTGGCCCTTCCGGGCCATGTGGTGGTGCCCTTCCCATTACTCCTCCAAGTGAGTTGAATGAGCTAGGAGATTCTCCTTGAGACATCCCAGTAGCATGTGGAGGCACATGACCTTGATTATAATGCCCTTGAGGAGCAGGAGGTTGCAGTTCAAAACTTCTCTCAGGAGGACCAAAATTACTAGGTCCCTTCCCAAAAAATGCTGAGCTAGCACCTGGGGGTCCCATTGGAGCAATTTCAGGATGGAAAGAACCATGAGGTTGCTTTAGAACAGGTGGCTGGAAATGATCAGGTGGGTTGAAAGGCTGTCCAGGCTGAGGAAAATAACCAGGTCCTTGAGGTCTCAACATATTAGAGGGTTGTCCTGGCCCTTGTGCATGATGAGGGGGCCCTGGAGGAACTGTTGCTTGTAACGTAGCAGCTCCAGCAGGCCTTTGTTGATGAGTAGAAGTCCCATAATGCATTGGCATATGCTGATGACTGCCTTGATCAGTTGGTGGAAAAGGATGTGTAGGATGCATAGAGCCCTTGCCCTGCGGCTGCCCATGTGAAGGGAAGTTCCTGAATTCATCAGCTCCAGGACCTTGAGTTGTAGGCTGGAAGTGACTCAAATTCCTTTCTTTAGAAATATTATGCTGCAAACGATCTCCACCAGTAAACGAACTTTCAGACTGAGCAGAACTGTCAGGAATATGAGCTGGGGCCACAGTAGCAGCTTGTGAACCGTTGTTAGCCCCACCTGATACCATCATACCCTCATCTACTGCATCTTTTGGCAACTTCCCACTCTGATCCTTGAATGATTCTGCTGGTTGGAATAGAGTATCATCTGTGACGGAACGCTCCCCTCGTTGAGGAACATCAGGGACATCTTTTTTTTCAGCAGCTACAGTCTCGACAGATTGACCACCAGGTGAGGACTCCAACCTACTCTTATCACCCTCTTTCTTGACCATATGCTTGATTGCAGGCTCTGCGGAAGCATTTCCTGCTGCATGCAGCTCAGAACCTGAATCCTTGCCATGTATACCAATCTGATTATTATTTTCTTCTTCTCCACCTACATGTTTCTGTGAATTTGTATCAGATTTAAGATTTTTTACGTCCACCAGAACTGAACCATTTAGTTCCTTTTGAGCAACTCTCTGAGAGGGTGATCCATCTTTTTTATCAATGCCAGATTTATCAGGCATATGATCACCTTGCCTCTCAGGCCCCATGAGTTTTAAGGTCTGCCCAGATTGGACATTTTGTTCTTCAGAAGACATATGTAGTTGGCTGCTGGCCCTCGGTGGATAATTCTGGTTTGCCAGAGGCTGGTTGCCACCAACAAACTGCATTGGCCTGACTTGACCTGCACCAGAAAATCCAGCAGGAGTTTGTGGAAAGGGCAGTGATTGTATCCCATGATTTGGCATCATCGGTCTCGCAGTGTAATTCTGAGACAGGTGAGGTGGCGCGCTTTGTGACAGTGCAACATTCTGCTGTGATGACATATAGGCTTGAGAATTTTGCTGCACCGAGTGAGGTGGGCCCTGAGGGCGCAACTGAGACTGCATAGGAGGGGGAGGGGGAGGCGGAGGCTGAACAAAATGGCCATGTGGATGCAACTGATTCTGAACTGGGGTCGATATTTGACCCGGAAATGACTTCTGGTGTTGCACATGTTGTTGAGCCACTGGTTGTATTGGCTGCATAACAGGACGATGTTGGCCTGGATGGCCAGGTTGCTGAGCATGAGGTTGAATAGACTGCTGTTGCACCGAAGGGATGGTTGGGACCTGACCCTGTGGAGGCAACAAAACAGGTCGTTGCTGATTTGGCACCGGAGGGTGAGAATGGAGTGGACGCATCTGAGGAGGTTGTTGAGGGAATTGAGCAGGCATTTGAACAGGATGCTGAGGAATAGGCCCACTCTGGGGATGCATAGAAGGCGGGTGTTGGGTTCCCAACTGCACTTGCTGGTGAGTCTGAGGTGGTAGATACGATTGATTACCTGTAACTGCTGTTGCTGGTGGGTGCTGTGTCTGCATCTGAGCATTTAAATTAGGAAGCTGGTTGTGTTGAGGCGGCGGCGGGAGTTGGGGATGAGATTGGGGAAGCTGTGCTTGTGGCTGGGCTTGCAGGTGATTTTGAGCATGCAGTTGTGGAAGAGACTGGTGCTGGGGGTGAACCTGAGAATGAGGTTGAGGCTGAATTTGTGGTTGTAGATGTTGAGTCTGAGTTTGGGACTGCTGATATTGGGGCATCTGCATGTGTTGTTGTGAATGAGTCTGCATTGGATGGGGCTGTGGGTGAACCTGAGCTCCGGCATATGGCTGGGGATGGGGCTGGGGATGAGCCTGAGCTCCAGCATATGGCTGGGGTTGGGGCTGGGGATGAGCCTGGGGCTGGGGCTGGGGCTGGGGCTGGCCATGTGGATGCGGGTGAGCCTGTGGCGGCTGCATTTGAGAGGGGGGCTGCACTGGAGTGTGGAGTTGATGTTGTGGGTTGACTGAAGCATTCGCAGCCACTGGAGCCTGAACATGCTGGATGGGTTGAGGCTGTGCATGAGGCTGAATTTGTACGTGGGTTGGTTGTGTTTGGGGAAGATGTTGGACCTGGGGCTGAGGCTGAAGAAGAGTTTGGGCTTGGGCTTGGGCTTGGACTTGGGCTTGGGCTTGGGGCTGGGTGTAAACCTGAGGTTGGAGCTGTCCCGGGACATGTGGGGGATGCTGCTGGTATTGCTGAACGGCCTGTTGTTGATATGGGTAGTAATTTTGATAAGACTGCTGATAAGGGTCATATCCAGGATACTGCTGATAGTACTGCTGGTATTGTTGCTGATACCATTGTTCTGGGGTTGGAACTGCAACAGGAGCCACAGTGAGTGCCTGAGAATTCGAAATAGCTTGCGAATTGGGGTCCTGTCCAGTTGAAGGGGCAGCCACGGTTTGTGAAGTCTGGGCCTGAGAAGCAGAGGCCCCAGATTGATTAGTAGTCTGGGTCTGTTCGGCATTAGCTGATGTCACCATGGCTGGAGCTGCAACATCCTGAACACCCTCCGTCTGTTGTGCTTGAGGCTGCACACCCTTTTGTTTAAAAATAGGAATAAGAATTAATTAATCAAGGAAACAACAAAACCATCTTTTGTAATTACAAAATCCACGCCGTAATACACTCACGGGACAGTTCTGCGCATGCTCCTGCACTTGCCGATGCACAATTTGGATCCCACACCTGTTGCATACAACAGGGGAATTCCCAAAGGCACACCCAGAACAATGGGAAGTGCACTCAGATAAAGGACCCTGCCATTGGCATCCACTCCTATGATACAGACAATGGACTAATATTTTGCCTATGGTTTCAGCCAGTGCTTTGTTTGATTCTATAAGAGGCTGTCAAATAAAATGTCATTCAATAACTGTAGATTAGGAAGATAACACTTAAGCAGGCAAGTAAAAAGAATGATAAGGCAAAGTTAACCTTCGAATCTGCTTCCGTCACCAGGTATCCATCATAGGGGCAGGCCCGGGTTGTGCCAGCAACATATGTCAAACAAGGTTTGCAATACAGATGGGTGCACTGTGACTGAAGTGCTTCATTTGGGTAGACAAGTAGACGACAAACAGGACAAAAGTACTCTCCAGCAAGGGACTGAATATTTAGTATGCACTCATTGTCGAAACCCATGCTAACATAGAATAAACCTTCAGCTTCCAGCAAACATCAACAAGTTGGGTCTGAATGAGAAAAAAAAATTAGGGAGTTGTTATATCAGCTCCAATAGAGCAAATATGAACATGGTTAGCCAGCATTTCTTTCAACAACCAAGTATTGTAGCAAGCTACATTCATAATACAATAACAGGGCATGCAAGAATTGGAGGTTATCAGCTTGTGGTTTTTTAAAATGAACAATCGCCCAAGTGCATAATTCGCAAAATTTGAAAGCCACTGATATACAAACTAAACATATCACATCAAAAACAATTACAACAAATTCTGAAGCTTCAGTTGCTCCCAGAAATTTCCTTCATCAGCTAAAAAAATTATCCACAAGTATTTTCCCACTGACAATTAATTAACTAATGTAGGGGTATTTGGCTAAAGGTTTAAAAGTGTGCATTTTTCTTTTAGTTTTATTAGTTAAAAAGCCATAAAACCAAAAGACCATTGTCCTTGTCTTGTTTGTTTTTTGGATGGCATTTTATTTTTTGTTGCATGAGCCAAATAGGTAATTTGTTTTTAATGCTTTTGGGATAAAATTTCAATAAAAGTCTCAGAAAAGAAATTTTAGCCAAACGAGGCCGAAATCTTCAATAAATGTGGTTTGTTCATCCATATCAAGAGAACACCTGCAATTGAGAATCATTGCTAAAACACAGTAGCAACCGAAATCGACTACAAAATTCTTTTGTATTACAAGTAGAAAACTATGAAATGCGACTATTAGCATGGACACACCATTCACAAAGAAACTAAGTAAAGAAATACACATGCAAGTTGAATTAAAGATTCCCAATAAAAAATGCAAAGTAACCCACATAGGCATATACAGGTCAACATAAACTTCTTGCTTCATTCTCATATCAGATGAACTAAGATAAAATTCAAAAACATATGCCATCAACCATAAGGCCATGAGAAACCAAATTACTCCAGAAAGCATTATATGGCAAATCGATCAAATAAAACTCAAAGAGGGAAATGAACAGTGCGTAATTCAAAATAAAGCATACAAAGTAGCGGGCAAATGAAAAACTAGCAAATAAAGAATCGGGATCGATGGTTACAAACATGATATCGCCCAAAGCAAACAAAATGAGATACAAATAAGCATGTACAAATGCATGGTTAAAAAAAGATTCGTAGAGCACCAGCCGTGAAAAATATTAGCCATATACACAATCCGCGCCTGAGATCTGCAGATCGAGTGAAACTTGTAAACCCTAAGCCAGATGAACCTGGAGACAGAAATCAAGGCCCTGATCATTTCAAAAGTCCAGAGAGTGACTAGGTTTTCGAAGTAGTTGTCGAGAGTGAAGCCTAGCGACTGATAACGAAGAACGAAGAGAGGTAGAGAAAGAAAGCTGCGGAGAGGGGAAGCAAACAGAAATACGCATGCAAGTTGAGTTAAAGATTCCCAATAAGAAATGCAAAGTAATCCACATACAAACATACCGATCAACATAAACTTCTTGATTCATTCGCAAATCAGATTAATTAGCGTAAAATCGAGGAAACATGCACCTGTGAATCCACAAAATTACATCCATTGATGAAAACGCAAAAGGCTTAGAAAGACAAGTATATAAATTATCAAATCTCATCAACCAAAGGAGGATGAGAAATCAAATAACTCAAGAAAACGTACGGTGAAATCGATAAAACAAAAATCAAACAGGGAAATGAACAGTACATCACTGAAAAGTGAAAATCGAGCATAGAGAGTAACAGACGAAGGAAAGACGCGCAGATAAACAACCAGGATCGATGGTTACGAGTACGATACCGCCGAAAACGAAGAGAAATGAGACATCTATAAGCATGTACAAATGCATGGTTAAAAGATTCGCACAGCAAGATAAATGAAAAATACTAGCTATGTACACGGATTTTGAACCTGAAATCTGCAGATCGATTGAAGCTTGTAAACCCTAAGCCAGATGAGCCTGGACAGAGAAATCAAGGCCCTGAGATTTTCGAAAGTCGAGAGGGCGACTAGGTTTTCGAAGTCGTTGTCGAAAGTGAAGACTAGCGACTGATACGAAGCACGAAGAAGGGTAGGAAAGCGAGCTGCGGAGAAAGGGAGCAAACAGCAGAAGCGAGTATGGCGGTGCTTATAAAGAGGTGAAAGCCCATGGTCCGTTTCGTTCTTTCCTGACGGCGTTTAGAGGTTTACCCTAACGCTCGTTCACGTCAGCCGTTAAGGTTTGGAATCTTTTCAATCTAAGCCTTGGGTTTTTTTAAAAGAATTTTGTTTAAAAGATTTTTTTTTAAATGTTTAATTATTTAGTTAGTTTTTTTCCACATTTTTTTTATTTATTTTTTAAAAAATATCAAATAATTCATAATAGAACTTTCAAAAAATAAATAAAAATTAGTGCTCATTAGGCAAACATGTTTAAAGTCAATTTTTTTACTTTTTAGCTTTTTGACTTAAAGTTTAAAAAGTCTCGTTTTTCACATCTTACTTTTACTTTTTTGATTTTTTAACTTTTTTTATAATAATTTTTAATTTTACCATTTGACTTTTTACTTTTTTGATTTTTAATTTTTCTATTTGGCAAAAATCTTATTTAAGTTGAAAGACAATTTTTGAATTTCACATGCGGCTTATTTAGTTTTTTTGATAACTTAAAAATTATTAATTTTTTAACCAAATAAATTTTTAACTTTTTAATTTAAAATGACTTAAAACTAAAAATTCGGTTTAAAGCCAAGTTACAAAAACAACACTAATACTTGGTGATATTTTAAGTTTTAATTAAATATTTTAAAATATGTTTATATGGGCCCTATTTGGACTAATTTTTATACTTTTTGTTTGTTTTTATATTTTTAAATTTTTTATTTTTGACTAAAATTTTAATATTTTTAAATCGTCTCGATGTCACTAAAAGGAAAAAATAATTTTTAAATTATTAGCTTATTTTGAATTATTTTTGTTCTTTTAAATTTTTAAAAATATTTTTATTAAAAATTTTACTTTTTTAACTTACCTCAATAAGAGAAATTAAATATAATAGTTTAACTAAATAATCAAAATTAATAGTTTAACTAAATATATAAATATATTTTAATATAATAATTTAATTAAATAATCAAAAATATTAACTAAAAATTAAAATAAAATAAATAAAGAATAATTATCCAGAAATGCTACTCAGAAGACTTTCACTTATCACAACGCTTAGAGGCTCAAACTTGAATATAAAACCAAATTTAAGATGTTACTCAAATTGAATCATCGTTAAACTTTTAGCGGTATTTGGTATTGTTAAAATTAATAATTTATATATTATAATTTATAATAAAATTTATAAATATTTAATACAAATTATAATTTATAATTAAAAATAATAATTATAAATTATAGCAAAAATTATATATATTTAAAAATATTTATATCACATAAATAAAATTAATAACAAAAAACAAAAAACTAATATATATATATATATAACTTTGCTATACACCCTAATAGCAAGTCTTAAGGGACGAGTTTTTATATAAGAGGTTACTCAAATTGAATTATCAAAGTGAATTACTTGTTTTCGTAACAAATTAAGGTAAGTTTGGAGTAAGAGTGTGCACGAATCGGCGCAGTACAAATTGAATAAAAATTCATTAATTAAACTATTTATGGCGGTATAAAAATTTTCAATCCACTACCGAATCACTCGCTTTATAAAACTAACGAATTAGTTATTTTTTTGAGCGATTTTGCAATGGCCGATTGGGTGAATTGGCAGTTTAAAAATTAAATAAATATTTTATTAAAATATCAATTAGTCCAAGATCAAAATAAAGACTATATCAATTTAAACAAAGCATTCATGTAAAAATTCAAAACAATATTCTAACAATACATTTGAGTACTAAAAAAAAATATATCCTACATTCATGATATAAAGTAATAAATACCAAATAAAAGATAAAAATAAATAAATAAACATAGGTCAGTGGCTCACGAAGCCACTGACTCACTGTTATAGAAAATTAAAAATCAAAAATATTTTGGAGTTAAAAAAATTATAAAGATATTTTGCTATGAGATATTAAGATCTAGAATTTTTAATTTTTACTTTTCTATTTATGCTTTATAGATTAATAATTAGGTTAGAAGTTATGAGTTACAAATTAACAACAAAACAAAAAATAATTAAGTAATAAGTATTATATGTGGGCAGGTCGGCTGAATAGCGGATGGAAGTTATTGAAACTGCCACCATCAACCGATCTATGTGGTATCTTTTTTAATTGCCAAATTTGCTTTACCATTTATTTTTAATTTGCTTGGGTCGGTGTAGTGTGGGCGAATACAAAACAGTTAGGTGGGTTGGACAAATTTTTTAACGGCCCTAGTTTGGAGAAGAAAAAACAAGCTACTCAAAGGGAGTTGCTCAACCTCCCAGGAAGGATGTTAAGATTTTCACTTTTTATACTTTAAAATTTTTAAATACCCTTGACATCTTTTTTGAAGTAGATAACTTTGAGGATGAACCAAATGCTAAAGAAGCCATTCATATAACTCTTTTTCTAAAATGGTCTATTGTGAAGTCTCATTCTCCTATCAATGAGACTAGTAAGATTAAATCGAAAGATTAAGGTAAATCAAACTTAGTCTCTAAAGATAACAACAAGAGGAGCTAGATGAAAATATTAGAAATTTCTCGACTGTTCGGAAAAAAGATATTTGGTAATAGGTTTTTAATTTTGGTATGTTAATATCTTGTATTTCGGTTATGCTTCTTTTAAGACATGTGAGTCACTGTGCTTTTTTAGTTGGTTTTTTCATATCTTTTTGGGCTATGAAAGTTGTTTTTTTTAACTATAATGTGTTTTTGATTTACATTGTAATATCTTTTTAGGTAAATTAATCATTTACTTACCAAAAAAAAAAGATAGATAATTATCCGTGAGTCCTACTTTTAAAACATTATTTGAGTTAAGTCCTACTAAGAAGATGACAATTTCACAATGTCATTTTCTTTAAATTTTCTAATGTTATGGATCATTATGCCCCTATTTATTGTCTCATTAATTTCATACGAAAAACACTATTGCTAGCAATGTTACGAGAATACCTTATGTTTTAGTTTTGGTAGAATATTGTTGATTTCATAGGATTGAATATTCAAATTTGATTTTTGAAAAATGCAGCCATTGCAAATTCAATCTCAAATATTATCATTTGTAATTGACGCCATTTTGAAAATTACATAGGCGTGAATATTCTCAATGTGAATATTCTCATTTTGTAAACATTCGCAACCCCAGCATTCGACGATCGCCATCTCCGGAGAACCCAGTGTCATTGTCGGCATCAAAAGCACAACGAAATCCACACCCTGGTCGATCTCCAACAACATCGGGGACTCCCGAATCTCATACCCCAGGCCTCGTCGACCCTCGTCGACCATTCTACCCGCGACACCGACCACTGTTGGCCACTCACCATCACTGGTCGGCCCCTCCACCATCGAAATCAACCACCGACTCTAGATCTGGTTGGCCAACAACCATCGGCCACTCCAAATTTCGTTGGCCTCCATTAGGTTGTCTTAGATATGGTTGCTCTCCGAGATGAAAATCCTCTTCTACTGGTGGAAACGAGGGGGAGAGAGACGGAGAGAGGGACAGATAGCGCCGGATGTGAGACGGCGGTGACCGGTGACAACGCTGGTAGGGTCGCCGGAGGTAGTGGATCACTGGGACGGCGGCAGTTGGTCGATCGGCAGTGGCGGGTGATCTCGCGCAGAGAATCTTTATGATAAACAAATTAGAATGAGAATATTACCATTTTGTTGTCGCCTAATAAGAAGTAATTAAGAAGCAGGGGTAAAATGAGAATCTTATTTAAGAATGAAATTGCGTTGAAAACAAAATTTGAAATTTGACCTATATATAACTAACTTATAAAAATAATACTTGGATAAAAAGTTCCCCAAAGAAAAGGTAAGTTAATTTAATATTTTTTTATATCAATAATGCGGTGTGAACTCAATTGAAATCAGCTATTTTTCCTATAAATTCTATTTTATATCTTTTTAGAAATTCAACATAGATAACTAATTAAGAATTGATAGTAATTTTTTTAGCTCTCTTTTGAATTTATGCAATGACTTAATAATGAGGGTGTTTGGGAATGCTATTCATAGTAATTTTTAGTTTTTTGTTACTAATTTTAACTATAAGTTATAAATTTTTCTAAATATTCACAACTTCTACTATAATTTATAATTTTTTTTTTCTATTTCAATTACAAGTTACAATATTTACCAAATACTTACAATTTTATTACAAATTATAATATATAAATTACTAGCAGTAACTTTACTAAACACCACAGATAAAAAGAATCAATAGGTTTTGCTTCTAATTTTATGGTATGTAGCGGTGAATCACTTTAATATATTTTTTATGTCAAGTCAATTATGTCATCGTTTGGTAATTTAAACTTTAAATCAAATTTTTTGTTTAAAGTCATTTTAAATTTAAAAATAAAAAATTTATTTGGGAGAAGTATGAAGTAATTTTAAGTCAAAATGCCAAAATTTTGCTTAAAGTTGTTACAATTTAAAAAAAATATTTTTAGATAATTTTATATTCAATATAGATCTTATTTGATAAATTTTGATGAGCACATTTTTTAAAAATAAAATTTGTATAAAAAGTAGATTTGTATAATAAAAGATATGGTGTTTTTTTAAAATTATATAAAAAGAAAAAAAGTTAAAAGTCTTTGAGTTGTAAAATCAAATTTTTTAACTTTTCAACTTTAAGTAGAAAAACAAAAAACCTAATTTTAAGCCAACCTTAAACCAATTGTCAGACAATGCCTATATTAATGAGTTTAACCGGCTAAACATTTTAACAGACAAAAAATGGGAAACGATAAGTTTGCTAATATTTAAGGTGAATTTAAAAGCAATCTTTTAAATTATTTGTTTACTTTTTATAGATTGATAACGTCAAAATATTAATTAAAGTTCGACAGTTAACGTTTACAAGTGTTTAAATTTTATGGTGAATCAGGATGAATAGAAAACGATAAAAATAACTATAATTTAAACTTTCGCGGTAACAGTTAATAAATGGAAAACAAACGACAAACTTCTCCCTATAGCATTTGCAACCACATTTTAAACTTGTTGTCGTAAAGTTGAAGAACCAAAAGAAACTGTTAACGTCTTTTTCATTTGCATTTATAACTACATTTCAAATGCATGGTTAACTCGCAATTGTAATAATTCATTAACGTCTTATTTTTAATTTGTAATTGTATTTTGAGTTTTTTTTGCCATAAAATGAACTTAAGAACTACATTTTTTACAATATATACGACAATGATAAATTTATAATTGGTGTAATTTAGTGTATGAATTAATTGTCTTTACATAAGAGGTTACTTAAATTGAATTATCACGGCAAATTACTTGTTTTCGTAACTAAATTAAGGTAAATTAATTTTAATATTTTTTTATATCAATAGTGGGTAAATTAATTTTAATATTTTTTTATATCAATAGTGCCATGTGGACTAAACTGAAATCAGCTATTTTTCCTATAAATTCAAACATTTTATATTTTTTTAGAAATTCAACATAGACAACTAATTAAGAGTTGATAGTAAAATTTATAGCTCTCTTTCGAATTTATGCAATTAGTTAATAATAGAAAGAATCATTTTGCTTTTAATTTTATGGTATGTAGCGGTGAATCACTTTAAATATATTTTTTATATAAAGTCAATTATGACCTCGCTTGCAACCTGGTTTTAAGTCAGGTTTTTTGTTTGCCACTTTAAGTCAAAAAAATCTAAAAGTGATTTTAAAAGGTTTGAGTGACTTTAAGTTAACAGGTAAAAAAATTGCTTAAAATTGCTAGAATTTATAAAAAAATATTTTAAAATAATTTTATATTTGATATGAATTTTTTTTCATAAATTTTGACGAGTACAATTTAAAAGTATAATTTTATAAAAAATAGATTTGTATAATAAAAATTATGGTATTTTTAAAAATTAAAAAATATATATATGTAAAAAGAAAAAACACTAAAAGCCTCTAAGTTGTTTTATAATTTTTTGAGCTTTAAACAAAAAAAGTAAAATACTTAGCTTTAAGTCGATTGTCAAACGATGCCTCTATTAATGAGTTCCACTGGCAAAACATTTAAACAAATGAAAAGGGAAAATAATAAGTTTGTTGATTTTTAAGGTGAATCTAACAGCAATATTTTAAATTATCCGTCTACTTTTCATAAATTGACAACGTTTAAACATTAATTAAAGTTCGACAGTTAACGTTTACAATTGTTTAAATTTTACGGTGATTCGTGATGAATAAAAGACAAAAAAGATAACTGTAATTTAAACTTTCGCGGTAATAGCTAATAAATGAAAAACAAACGACAAACCTCTCCCAATGGCATTTGCAACTATCTTTTAAACTTTTTGTCGCGGAGCTGAAGAACTAAAAAAAACCATTAACGTCTTTTCCATTGACAATTACAACTAAATTTCAGACGTATAGTTAACTCGTGACTATAAGAATTCATTAGCATCTTATTTTTAATTTGTAATTGTTTTTTAATATTTTTTGCCGTAAAATGAACTTAAAAACTACATTTTTATGATATAGAGGACAATGATAAATTTATAATTGGTATAATTTAGTGTATGAATTGATTGCCCTTCTTGACAACTCCATTAAATCACCGCATTTATGATGACAATTAATAATAAATATGACAAACTTTAACTAACTATGTAGATGTTTTCATCGCTAGCTAAACACCCAAATGCCTATTTTTTGAAAAAAATTATGTATACTCCATATTCTATACTTTATATTTTATTTCATAGAGACAGTTTTGATGAGCTCTTCTCTAAGTGTTGGTATGGAACCTATTTAACTTTTGTTTATAGAGTAAAATATGAATTGTAACATGAGGTGTATGTAGCATTGCTCTTATTTTTTACTCGATAACATCTAGTGTCCTTTTAAATTATTGGTGTGAAACAATTTAAATAACAAAAATAAATTAATATAATATGTTATAGCATGTGGGATAAATTATATACATATTCTCTAATTAATTAGATACATATTACAAAATAGACTCGAGTTAAAAGTCATTAAACCAGTCTCGGATAAAGTAACAGAGAGCATTCCCTCGATAATACATTTATTTCCTAATGATTTCAGGAAAAAAACTCACCAATTCCATATTTTTCTCTATAAACTCGTAAGCTTCATTACAAAGGTTATCGAAATGTGACTAGTTCAAAATATAATCTCAATAAAACATCGCAAATCCATATTCATATATGATTTAAACACTTGGAACATGATATTATGGGTGTTTTTTGACAATAATAATGCATTACTTGCAAAAGATAAAATGCTCATTTCACCTCATAAGTTTGTACAAATTATATTTTATATATAACAAATTCCAACTTAGTGCATAACAAATCATTTATAATGACATATATTTTTTAATACTTACTTTATTAATGTGGGATTTACGGTGAAATTAAAAGGCTTTAAATCCTTATTAAAATCACACTGGTTTGATGATGTTTCCAATATAGCACAGACTACAAGAATATGTAACTAATCCAAGTCATGGTTTTTTAAATCTCATCAACAATTGAATCATTTAATACGCAAATCAGCCAATTTGATTTTAAAACGTAATGCTTGTTTTATGAAATGATGAGTTTTCTAGTATTAGTATTCTAACTCTCTATATATCCATTTAGGCTCCGTTTGTTACGATTTAAAATATTTTTTAATAAAATATTTTATTTAATTTTTATTGTTTGACTGATAATACTTAAGTAAAATATATTTTTTAGTAAAATATTTTACCTCATTAGATCAAATTTAATTTACAAAAAATTAACTCGTAAGTTAATTTTGAAATACACATTCGGAACCTTCACCAAATTCTTGCCGTTTTTAGTCATTCTCATAGTAAATAAAAATGGAAGAATGACAGGCATATCCTTTTTAAATGAATCTTTTCGTAATCTTTCATCCGAATTTTTTTTGCTTTTAGTCACTCTCATATCTTATTTTTATTTTTAAATTTTAACCAAATACTAAAAAAATACAAGTAAAAAAATAATTTTTACAAAATAATTTTACAAGTAAAATATTTTTCATGGTAAAATATTTTACGTCAAAACAAACGGAGCCTTAATTATTACTCTTAAATAAGTCAATAACAAGATGAATTGGTATAAGCTAGCTCACTTATCGGTGCTTAAAATGCGATGTTTAAATTCTACAATCTGCATTGACAAATCTTTGATTTTATGTTAAATAATTCGTTTTCACATGTGTTTCGGTACTAACATCAGAAGAGGTAAGAAGGTGGGAAAATGGACATAAATGTGGGAGAAAAAAGAATAATGCATTTTGGACATTTTCGTTTAGACTAGCATCTAGACGGTTGAAGCTAGAGATACTTTGTCAATACGAGCGTCCGGACACTTTTGCCCATAGACATATCGTCCATACGAGCATTCGGACATATTGTATGAATCAGTTGCGTGAAACTTTAAAACATAGGACATGATTGACACTATATATAAAAAGTCAACTATGCATAGAAAAGAATGGACATCGATATTTTGAGCGAAATGAGACACGAAAGACTGGCCGGGTTTGGGAGACGACGAGAAGACGAGATTGGTGGTTGAGAGTCGAGTTTTCTTCAGCTTTCATGGATTGTCTCCACAACATGAGCAACTAGGTTCTTCATCCTAGGGTTCGATGAAACCTTAACTGTGTATTTATATCATAGTTAGGATTTTGATTTCTTTCAACATCAGATTCAACTCGTTGTATGACTTTCATAGGCGTTGAGTTTCAATTAACAAGCTTTATTGTTTTTATCCAGTTTTCGCTTTTACTTTGCGTGATTGTGATTGTGAAATTATACAACTTATTTTAATATCGTGTTTTATTACAAAATGTAATACAATCTATCATTTGATAGGACAAATCGTGTTAGATTTACGCAAATGATTTGTGCCTATTAACATGGGTTATACCAGGTTTGATTAAATATATTTTTCTTGATCACCCGATTAAGACTTGTAGTCGGAACGGGGTCAAATGGAATAGCAATAATGTTACTAAATCTTAATGGATACAAACTGCTTTGCTATGGTGGATTCAAAATCCTATGATTCTTCTTTACACTTTAATAAAAGTTTTTAAATTCGATTTTATTTATTTTCTATTTTTAGTTAACTAAAAAGACGATCAACCGTTTGACTAAATAACTAGATCGATCTTTTGGCTATAAGAACTTATGACTAGGCCTTTTAGTACATGTTGGAATTGTTTGGTTGTGACCCAAATTTTGAGTTGTGATCTTGGGATGATGACCACTTGAGCAGCTGGGGAGGTCTACTCGAGCGGATGCTGCGGAGTTACTCTCGGGACACTGACCGCTCAAGCGACTAGGAGGTTCGCTCGAGCGGAGGCTACAAAAGGTGCTATCTGGACATTGACCGCTCGAGTGGTCAGGGGTTCGCTCGAGTAGCCAACTGTAGAATACTTTGTGGTGCTAAGGTTTGTATTAAACCCAGGAGCTGCATATATAAGTGTTTCATGTTTTATAAAACTGAGTGATCATCTATACACTTGAGATGGCTCGGTAGAGGAGCTAGAGAGAGTATATAGAGAGAAAGAGGCTCAAGTTTGAGGTCATAGACATTGTGTTAGTGAAAGAGTAAAACATGTATTCCTTATTGTTATATAGTTGATTATTTATTCTTTCCCGTTGAGGTAGACAGTCAACCAATTCACGTATCATTGTGTTCTTATTATTTTCTTTATTTGCTTTGTATGGATTGTAACCTACATTCTTATTCCACTGCGTAGGAAATTTATGCCCTTAAAATTCCATCAATCGGTATCAAAGCATTGGTTATTGACTTAATCACTCGATCACAGTAAAAATGATGAACATCAAATACGAAGTTGAAAATTTTACCGACAAGAAAAACTTCTCCCTATGATAGAGGCGGATGAAAGATTTGTTGATCCAACAAAGGTTATCAATGGCGTTACTCGGCAAGGCGAATAAGCCAAAAAGGATGACCGATGACGATTGGGATGATCATGATTGCAAAGCCGCGAGTTCAATTTGGTTGAATTTGAAAAACAAGCTTGTTCATAACGTGCTTGACGTAGAGACAATGCACGAGGTATGGCAAAAGCTGAAAGGTATCTACATGAAGAAGAATCTGGCTAATAAGTTGCACGTGAAGAAACAATTGTATAGACATCAGATAAAAATGGAATAAATCTTTTGAAACACCTAAATATATATAATATGCTCATCACACAGTTATCTGGGCTTGAAGTGAAGATTGATGATGAGGATAAGGCGATCCTCCTCCTAGCATCGCTTCTAACGTCCTATGATCATCTGGTGGCAACTTTGATATGCGGGAAAGAACTCTAGAGTTAGAAGAGGTCACTGGGATTCTTTTGTCACGTGAGAAAATGAAGAGGGATGTCGAATCTAATGTAGAAGATGTGCTGGTGGTTAAGTCTGAGTCAAACAGAAGAATGAGTAGATAAGGTGAACAGGGTTACAACAGTGGTAGATCTTGGTCCAAGTCATGTGCAATGAAGGATGTGGAATACTTCTATTACCACAAAATTGGTCACTTCAAAAGCTAGTGCCAATAATTGAAACAGCATCTGGAGGAAAAGAATAAAGAAAAAGCGTCTGCAGAAAGTGTCAGTTTGGCCAAAAAGTTGTCAAACAGTAAGATAGACGGAGATGTACTTTCAGTTTTCTCAAATTTTAATTTTATGTCGGAGTCATTGATTCTAAATTCAGAATGCTCATATCAGATGCGTCCAATTAGAGAATGGTTTGATTCATACAAGTCTTGCAATTAGGGTACAGTTCTAATGGGGAATGACTCAATGTATCAGTCAGTTGGAATTGCTACAGTTAAGATTAGGATGCTTGATGGGGTTGTAAGGACTTTGGAGAGTGTCATGTATGTTCCGGGGTTAAAGAAAAATTTAATTTCTTTGAGAACATTGAATTCTCAAGGCTACGAGTTCATAGGAAAATGTGAAGTAATGAAGATCAGCAAATGATGTTCAGTTATCATGAAATGGCAAAAAATATATGGTCTCTACAGATTAATATGGGACACGGTGATAGATAGAGTCACCGCTATCACACAGACTGAGTCCAATAGGGACGGCATGAGACACCAATATTTGGGGCTTGATTAGGTTGACAAATAGAATATGTCAAGAAATCAAAAGAACGGTGCAACAGTCAAGGTGGAGTTCGGTCAAAAAAGCTCACCCAGAAAATCAAATAATGATGATTTAAATCGACATAAGTAGAAATAGTGCAGTGAGGAACCTTCAGGTCACAAGAATGCTACGAGCAGATCAGTCAAAGATTAGGGACAAGTTGTAGTGTTAAAAAATGTAGAGTCTTCACAGAAGGCTGAACAGTTAGAGTTTGAAAAATTGTTCAAAGATGAGAAGTCTGTTGATTGCAAAATGGTCAAATTTAAGTCTAATTTGGATTTGGTGCAAGTCATTTCAGGTTGAAGACTTAAATAGGGTAGAGCACCCATACCCGAAAAAGGAATGCGTGATGAGGTATACGGTTGGTCTTCACAAATGAGTCAAAAATTTGAGTCAATGTAGAGATTGTTGGGTTGTGACCCAAATCTCGAGTTGTGGTCTCGAGACGATGACCGCTCAAGTGGCTAGGGAGGTCCACTCGAGCGGATGCTGCGAAGTTACTCTTGGGACACTGACGGCTCGAGCGGCCCACCGCAGAACAGTTTGCGGCGCTAGGGTTTGTTTTACACCTAGGGGTTGCATATATAAGGGTTTTATGTTTTATAAAATGGAGTGATCGTCTATACACTTGAGAGAGCTTAGTAGATAGGCGAGAGAGAGAGAGAGACTCAAGTTTGAGGCCACAAACATTGTGTGCATGAAATAGTGAAACTTGTATTTTTTATTATCATATAGTGGATTATTTATTCTTTTTCGAGAAAGTAGGCAGTCAGTCGAACTACGTATCTTTATATTTTTATTATGTTCTTTATTTGCTGTGTGTGAATTGTAACATATATACTTATTCCACCACGTATGGAATTTAAGCCCTTAAATTTTTATCAGGAACGATACATAGCCTTAACTACTAATTAATCTATTGAACAATAAATTTACTTAGGTTATAAAAAATTATTTTGCGTGCGGTACAACACACATCACTCACTTACCGATAAATGCATACAAATATACACATAGTAGTACGGAGGAGGGTAATTTATTTTATCCCGTTGTATTATATATAGTTTCCTACCCCAAGCAAGGACAATATTTGATTGTCTCTTATTTTATCCCACAACATCTCAATTTACATAAAATAAATATTTTATATTCATGACTATATATGTATACAATATATTTAAATATATATATAATTTACTAAAACATAAAAATATTATATTTATCATTTATTTTCTTACAATTACTTTCTAAAAAGATATTGAAATTCTTAGAATAAGTATACTTAACATTTCAAGTAAAGACCAACTACAAACAATTTTAGTCATTCAATAATAACAACAACAATAACATAATTAGAGATTTATAAAACTACATTTATATTGCTTACTTATATAAAAAATATTCACAATAAATTTGCAACTAATCTATTTTATTATTATTACTTTAAAATAAATAAAAAACCATTGATTTATGATACCCACAAGCAAATTTTTACCTTTTGGCACCCATAAACAATCTTTTTCTTTTTAGTTTAAAATTTTAGCAAACTTCCACGTGGCACTTTTCACAATTCTAACTTACCCCTTTTCCTCATTAAATTGTATTCAAAATGTTGATTCTCCTCCCCCCTTCGTTAGTTAAATAAAGTATTTTCTTCAAAACTAATATTAAAAGTTAAAAAACTTTAAAAATACCAAACAAAAATATAGTACTAATTATTCTCATACATTTACTCAAACAAATGATGATTTCGGGTTTTCTAATTATAACAACTTATTCGTAATATGCATGGTACATAAATTTTAGGTTTTAATTATATTTAGTTAATTTAAAGTTCCAAATTAATATATAGTAATATATTTGTAAGGGTTTTCTAATTCTAACAACTTATTCGTAATATGCATGGTACATAAATATTATATTTTAGTTATATTTAGTTATTTTAAAGTTCCAAATTAATATTAAGTAATATACTTGTAACAGTTAAATTTATTTTTAAAATATTTATATTAAAACAGCTAATAACCTCTCTTTTTTTGGAACTTTTTTTTTCTAATTAAACGGATTGGTTTGAAACATTTATGAGGAATGTTTGTATAATTTATGGAGTATGATTCATAAAGATTCAATAACTGTTTCAACATAAAATTATGAGAAGATTTAATTAAAAAAAAAGAAAATTTTTAATAGGAATAATTAGGGGTGCAATTTTGACCCGTGTCCCGCCATTGTAGCGGTCCGCCCCGTCCCGCCCTAATTCAGAGCCCAAAAATTCCAAGAACAGGCCTAAGCCCCGCCCCTCAAGCCCATGGGCCGATTTGAGGCCCAAGACTGGACTCTTTTAGTCTACCTGTTTTGCCCGCATATTAATATATAATAATATTAATATATAATAAGTAAACTATAAACTTATAGTAAATAAGCTATAAACTAATATACTAATAAATTTATAAACTATAAACTTCTAATAAATTAATAAAGTTATAATAAACTAATAAATTAATAAACTTATAAAGTTATAATAAACTATCAACTTATAATAATAATAATATAATAAACTAATAAACCAATAAATAAACTTACAATAAATTATATAGTATACATTTAATAATTTATAATTTTATACAACTCAAAAAAATAAATAAAAAATAAAAAACAAAAAGTCTGAGCTTAAGTATCCCTATGCTTGGGCCTACCCTT
>JAOTRH010000006.1:6978609-6995379 GCA_034768845.1 Heliamphora exappendiculata | reverse complement strand
AAAAATAAAATAAAATAAAATAGAGGGCCAAACCTTCTATAAAAATCTAAACTATATAAAACTTTTAATTTCTAGGACAGTTGGGGACTATGGCCTCCTGACCTTAACATAGCTCTGCCGCTAGCTAAGATTATGTTTGTGTTTAATTATTTGCATGAATATCAATATTTGGTAGAACACAAAAGTTGAAAATATCACACAAAATACCAACAATTTACATAGTTAGATAGAGGTTACTAAGCAGTTTTATAAGCATAATCCTGATTGAATTCAAGCACTCACAACAATTAGTTTTGCACTACTTGGTGTTGAAAAGTGTTTGACAAAGTTTTTCGGTACAGTTTTTAACTCTATGTTACTAATTTTAGTTGTAAATTATAATTTATTTTAAATACCTACAATTTTTGTTACAAATTATTTTTTTTATTTCAGTTACAAGTTATAATTTTTATCAAATACTCATAATTTTTACAACAAATTACAATCTATAATTTATAAACTACTAATTTTAGTAATGCCAAGCACCACAAATGATAATCTCTTAGAGAAATGATTACATGGCTACATAATTGAGGAGCAGCTATATGGTTCAGTATGATTGAAGTTACAAGTCCAATTTTATAAGATGGGAATCTACAAACCAAGTGGTTTTAATATTAGCAATGATGTCAACATATCATTAGTAATATACACATATGGAAGATGCTTACATAAATTTTCTTAATATATAATAAAGCATACTATTTTGGCCCAGTCAATGGGTATTCTATAAAAAGTAATTGCCTCCTCCAGTTAAATGAATGGACCTAATTAACTAGGTAGGTGTATTATGGATGGATAGATTTGAGATTTCTTTCTATGGGCTTAGAGAGTAGTTGGAAGTGTAAAAAAGAAAGTTTTTTTTTATGGCAATTCTCTTTCTTTGGAAGTAGAGATGGCACACGATGGTTTTCATCTTTAATAAAAAGGAATTCATCATTTTGTTAAATACTTTCGTATTAGGTATTTTTGAAGGATAAGGAATTATACCATCTCATAGTAGATTAGAGAATTATTAGGTCGACTTGAATTTGAATCAGCGTAGACATATTGTCAACAAATTTACAATTTGTCCCCATTAACCACTCGACCATCGACCCAAGAAGAATTAATTTTAGATTTCACATACGTAGATCCCTTCTTTTTGGGTGTGAATCAATGTCAAATCAAAATACCTAACAAGTATTAACTCTATCTGAAAAGGTGGTGATCTAGCTGCACCTTCTAGTACGGTTATCTTGTTACGAATTTTCTTCAGTCACGAGCTCGACCTTCGACATCCCCCTCCTTACTGTTAAGATAAAAATTTCGGGTATGGCCAGCTCCCATAATATGATAGACAGTGTGTACAAGACCCGAAAACGAATTCACCGCCGTATTGTTGACCTGCGGTTCTGACTTTATGCAAGCGAGTTGCAACCTGCAATTCAAATTGAGGACGAATTTTTGGAGTTAACTCACCCTCGCAGAGTCGTGACCCTTTGTCCTCACCATTGTAGCACTTGTGTCGTTTAGGGTATAAGAGGCATAATAACTTGACATCCCCCATCTTCCTCTGACTTATCATTGGCAGTCTGTTTAAGGTTTCAAACTCAACAATGGCAATGAGGGTTGCGCTCGTTGCAGGATTTAATCCAACACCTTACGACAACCATCGACCACCTGAGGATATGGTGAAATTGGTAGACGCTATCGACTTGGATAACGCTTGCATCATCTGCATTACCGCGACTATTGGCATAGAGTTAATCGATACTTATTCTCCAAATATCATCATTGCTTCTTCTCCGAAAAAATAAGTTCATGTACAAAATGAGCCACATCAAATAGGGCCACTGCTCTGGCACATAATACAAATAGTCCGGTCTAGTAGTTTACCGAATAAGTTGATAAGTCGAGTGCTTTTGGCCCACCAAGTGAAATCGGTAATTTCTTAGTCACAACCAGCTAAAGCTAAAGTTCTATTAAAATGCGGTTCCACAAGATGGAACCTCTTCAGAGAATATAAAGTTTTCATGTATATTTCGATTTCTGTCATCAAAACGAGTTAAAAATAAATATTTTGACCAAAATATAAAATGTTTATTAAAGACAAAAATAAGCTAACAACTTAGATTATTTATTACTTGTTTTTGTCTTTGATAAGGTTTTTTTTTCATATTTTGATAAAAAAAAAATGTATATTTTTTATAACCCTTGTCTAAACAATCATATTAAGTGAACATTTAGTCAACAAATACAAAATGTCAAAAAATACAACAACAAAAATTATCTCAAAGTGGGGACATGATCTTGTGCGTTTTATCTTACTGATTTACCAAAAAAAAAAAAACTATTTTCTTTCTTCTTGATGATTTCTTGAGTATAACTACAAGTTTCTTTGATTATATGATAAATAATATTAGTGTCTACAGGCCCAACAAGAAGTCGTTGTAGTATAGTGGTGAGTATTCCCGCCTGTCACGCGGGTGACCCGGGTTCGATCCCCGGCAACGGCGAACCTTTTTATCCAATTTTATTGAATATTTTCCTCCTTTTTTCCCTTCCCGGAGAAGAGAGATATGCAGCACACGATTCGTTAGCCTTTTCTCTCTTCAACGCCACTCCTCCGTCCCAGAGATTCAGAGAAGAAAGTAAAGGAAGCGAAAGGATAAATCAGAAAGAAAATTGAGAAAAAGTGTTGCTGAGTCCTCATTCTCCGATCAGACCCTGACCCACAAATCAATGAACATCGTCCCCCGCCCCCGCCTGCGTCTCACCACCACCAGCATCCACATAATGGCCTTGGACGGCATAATAAACGCCAACTCTCTCTTCACCTTAGCTGTCTTTCTCGGCCTCGCCGTCAATCCCGGCGACCCAAACTACACCCTTGTCAACTCCTCCTCCACCTGTGCCGCCAGCTCCGCCGTCGCCGAGGCCCTCGTGGCCTTCCACGTCTACTCCTTCAGCTCCTTTCTCTTCTCCAGCCTCGTCGCCTCAGGCCTCAAGCAGGCCATCAGGACGGCCAACGACGGCGGAGACGGCGTCGAGATGGACGGGGCTCCGGTGGCGGAGGTTAACCTAAAAGTGCTTCGAGCGGGGATTCTGGCATCGGCGGCGGGGTCCGCCTCGGGCTGCGTCTTTCTGACGCTGGCGCTGGTTGATTTGGTTCAGATAAAGCTTGGGGTTTTGGGTTGTCGGAGCTGGTACAGCTTGGCCGCCGTCGCTCCGCTGGTTACTTTAGTACCTTCTGCACTTGTCATATACATATGTATAGTTTTACATGCGTTCGTGTCCTAATTATGATCAAGAAAATGCCACGTGGGTGAATAATTTATAAAGAATGCATAAAAAGTTTATTAGTATTTGTAGCATTTATATTAAGATTTTAATTATTTATAAATGGGAGATAACTAATTTCATAAGAATTATGGTATTGATGGAGATTAATATTTTTAGATTATTTATTATTTTATACAATGATTAAAAATAATTATATTTTATAATTTTATTATAAATAGTATAATTTAATCGGATAAATAATCTAATTTTATTGTATAACTAATATAATTTAATCTCACTAATACAATTATATCTCAGTATTTATCCAATTCAATAGAAAAATCAAACAAGACTTATATATTGGGCAGCCTTGGGAGTTAAATAAATAAGGGCTCCGTTTGGATTGCCTTTGCTTATTTATTTATTGATTTATTTATTTATTAATAAATAAGTCAAAAAGCATGTAAACTATTTCTTTTGACTAATTTGTTTATTTGTTTATTTACTTATTTGGCTACCCAAACGAGCTTATTTGCTTATTTATTTATTTACTTATTTGCTTATTTGTTTATTTACTTATTTACTTATTTGACTATCCAAATGAGCTTATTTAATTTATAAGTCAGCTTATTTGCTTATTTGACTACCTAAACGAACTTATTGATTGATTTTCTTATTTGCTTATTTATTTATTTGACTACCCAGTTGAGCTTATTTGTTTATTTGTTTTTAGCTTATTTGACTATCTAAACTACGTGATTTATTTTTTAACTTATAAATAAGTAAGCAAATAAGCAAGACTATCCAAACGGGCCAAGGATAGAATTAGAGGCCTGATTTATTTGAGGATTTAAATCAGAGTATATGAAAATAATTTTATATATTCTCTTATTTAGTTTCTCAAATTTTTAAAGGAAATTAGACTATCAAACAATTTCGATCCTAACTACCGAAAGCTCTCATTTTAAGACTATATTTTGTTTTTGTTTTTCTTTTTGTTTTTGTTTTTATAGACAGACTCTTATTTGTTCTACTAGCAAATTTAATAATCCTTGAAGTATTACTATTCCACTTTTTAAAATTTCATAATAATGCTATTAAAATCACGTTAAATATTTATTTTTAAGTTATTTTATTCTCGAATCTCGACCAAACATCATTTAATACCACAAAAATAATAATAATAATAATACAACACTAATAATTCAATTCATAATAAATGTTTGTGTTCGCACATTTGAGGAATAAAATAGCATCAATCCTCTTGTTATTCCAGTAAAATCTCTACTTTAACAACCTCACATGCTTAAATGCAAATAATTAAGGGGAAGATTGTCGAGTTCTGATTGTGTGCACAACAATTGGACTTCTGACACTATGAGTTCCATCAGACCAAAGTGATGATCCAGACACAATGGACCCCACTGGAAGTCCTCCACCAACAACACTAACAACAAAAGATTTCTTCTCCCCCAAAGAGTCAAAAGATAGAACTTTAGGGTTCACATTGACATTAATCCTCGGCTCCCGTGCAATTTTTACTTTGTATGTCGAATTGGCAACGCCGACATTTGTAACAGTTCTCTGAAATTTGATGTTAAAAGGCTTTTTACTGTAGACGTAGGCGGCCATGGACGGATAGTTGAGATCCTTGGCAGCTCCTTTTATATGTTCAGTGCAACTACTATTGCCTCCAGCTATGTTTCGAACTTTATTGGAATCATAGCCAATGTCGCATAGCATTTTTATGTAATCGCCTTCCACAGCCTCGTACACTAAACCGGGGTTCACAGCTCGTGCTGGATTGATGTGACCAGCTCCATAAGCAAATTCGCGATCTGGATTTTTAGCAGCACTCATGGGCCGAGCTACAAGTGTGGAAAGGAAAACAAATTTAACTAAATAAAACAAAGTAAAGCAAGACATAAACATCGGAGCTTGAACATAGAATGCGTTTGGGACAATACGAAACCCACCTGTAGTCATTAGAGCCGACTTAATAGCTGAAGGAGACCACTGGGGATGAAATGTTTTGACATAAGCAGCAGCAGCAGCAACATGAGGACAAGACATGGAGGTCCCAGAAGCAAAAGCGTAGTTCACAGGCTGCTTACCCTTATTGCGACTGTATGAAGAATAGGCAGCCAAAATATTTACTCCAGGGGCAGTTATGTCAGGCTGCAGAATAATTTAACAATTTAGTTTATCAGATAAGTGAGTCCGAAGTACTGAAAATGTAAAAGAACAGGTGGGAGAGGGAGGGATTAATAAGCCGAGAAGACGTAGACCTTAATGATGTCCCTTATGATTGTACTTGGTCCTCGTGAAGAGAATGAAACAACAATAGGAGCGGCAGAATCTTTAATAGCTTCACTTCTCAAAATGTTTGCTTGAGGCATTCTGTAGAGGAACTTGTGATGTTAATAATGATGAAGAGATTTGTGATTAATGAATGCCATTGAACCATGAAGGAAAAATCTGATAATACAATGTTTAAACAAGAAAAGCCCGTTGAAAGCAATAGATAAACACGAGTATTTGTTTGGTAATCTTACTTGGTGGAATTCATGTAAGACTTTAGCTTATTGCCATCCTGAGTGCTTAAAACTGTTGCAGGTAGGGGAAAAACAACAGGAAAATCTTTGTGGTCATCCAACAGGATAGCCCCAAGGGGTTTTACTCTAACAATTTCGGCAACGCCGTTGAACCGGTCACAGAGTACAATTTTCCCCCTAACTAAATTGCTGTTTAAACACATAAATGTACATGACCTGCAATTGGTGTAGAAAAAATCTTAGATCCTTAAAATATACAAAAAGGCATTAGATGGTACGTCTGTTGGTGTGTGTACATCCATATAAAACACTAGTTTCATCCATGTTATTGTTTAATTAAATTAAACTTAACTTGCAGTGTAATCCTAATTACTTGGAGTTGACCACATAAATCCATTTCCTTTAAAATGAAAGAAAAGGGGAAGTCTATGGAAAAATTAATTCACACAGGATTAAATGCACAAGTAATTTCCAACTACTTAACAACTCAAATGCCAAAGATTTACTCCATCAAATATTGAAAACTGGAGTCCAATATTATCAAAATATGCCATCTATTGCATCTCATTAATTAAAAGAATGCACAGACAAAGAACTCCACAATTTCATAAATGTTGTTTAAGTTCTTATTTTGTTTCAAAAATACATCTATTATATAGTTCCCAAGCCAACTATGTCTTTGTATCAAATAATTCTTGATTTATTTGCATAAGATTTATTAGCATGTCTACAGCCTCCAAGTTTCAACTAACAGTTTACCGATCCATTCATTAATCTTAACTCCCTAGAGAAAAGATCTGCACTCTCTTGATTACTATAATATTACAGAGAAAATATATCCATTTGTATGATAAAATGATTTACTTTACTTTGAGTGGGCAGTCAAGTGACAGTCCAAAAGTTTAGAAATGAGAAACGGCATGAAATTGATGACTCCCAGGGGTACAATAATCAATTAAGCATATTAAAATTTACTTTATGTGTCATGTATTTGGTAGAATATAAAGAAGTGAGAACTATATTACATACTTTTATATGTGAAAAATGAGAGGACATGCATGAACACATGTAGACCAATAATTTTGGAGATGAATAAAGAGCACATCTTACTTAGCCATTGAGGCAGTGCAAAATCTCGAAACATTTTTCCCATATCCAAGAGGTAACTTAGTTCCATTCAGCTGAAAGCGATTGACAGAGTTTCCCTGCACAAGAATGACTTAGAATGCACAATAAAGATAGAGTGGTTTGATGCAGAGAAATGTCTGCCAAATTGGAGGATACAAGAGAAAAGGTACATACAACTATTGTTGTTCCATCTCCGAGAACAACTTTGTCTATAAATTGACGATCTGTGCTGCTTGCTGCAACTGTTAGCAACCACGGGGCAGCACTTGACACTGTTGCTGCCTTTGGACCACTATTACCAGCGGAGTTTGAGGTTAATATACCTTTCTGCATGGCATGAAATGCACCAATTTCCAATGAATTAGAAAAAGATTGTGCTGCTCGTGCCATCCCAACTGAAGCTGTGATGATGTCAACCCCATCGGCAACAGCATCGTCAAAAGCAGCCATGAGCTTTGATTCTGCACAAATTCCGATGCCGTAGCAAACCTTGTATACTGCAATCCTTGCAGAAGGAACCCCACCTCTCGCATTTCCTAGAGCCAGCCCATAAAAACTGACACCCATGACTACGTTTCCTGCAGCTGTCGATGCAGTGTGGGTCCCATGACCATTTTTGTCAATTGCATCCCTTTCAAGTCCAGTGTAAACTCGGGCCCCAATAACTTTGCTGTGAAATGTACACGAAACTGATTAGAAATCTTTAGTACTATATAAAATTAGTGAACCTGGGATGGCACCAAGTTGGTAAGAGAAGAAAAATCTTTGGGTGAGTCTTTTAGGACTCAATACAGAAGCTGTTGCCGCCAGTCTAATCAAGACCAATCACTTGTAATCACATTTGAATAATGGCTTAAGAAAATCAGTTTAAAAACAAGTTACAAAGTTCGTGGGGTTCAAAGGGACCAACTTTGGACCATAAAAGGCTCGAGGATATTAAATATCAGATAGCAACATTGATAGTGTCACGTTCCATGTGAATTGTATTTGAACTATCACACTCAACCTCATCATCTCGTACTCGTTGATAAATTTGCAGAGAATAGGCAATAACAAGGAAGACATAAAGAGAAATAAAAAAAAGGACAAAATAGAAAGAATAATATTTGGATCTGTGTTCTTAAAAAATGTCAATTTTCTCCCAGCATGGAACTTCAGAACTCATTAAAGTAATGTCCCTGCCCGCTAATAGAGAACCTGTGTGGATTTTATTTCTGGCAGTCAACAGGTTCACCAGAAAACCTTGTTTTACCCAATTGAGTAACTATGCAATTAGGGGATAACAGGTTAAATCTAAATGAAAGTTCCACAGCTTGTGTAGAATCAGCATGCAATATCTGTACCAATATAGTCATTACCATCTGATTTTCTAATGCCTTATGCACCTGTCAAAGTAGATGATTTTTCCAATACATAAGATTTGACAGAAAATAATTTTGATGCATTTCTCAACATCAGATATTTGGAGATCGAATCTTTTCATCTGTTTTGAAGCAAGAACATTCTTTCACAAGATCCTTGCCATGTAGATGGCTCAGCAGGTTGGGCACCCTCGATAAATTTATAACTTCAGTTGGTTAAATGATAAGGAAGACTAAAAGGGAAACTCTGAGGTTGTCAAAGACACTGCTATTCTGAGATTCAATGGTCCGGAAAATGTTATGGCAACATATTCATTATGGAGAAAAGTATTAGAGCAAAAATGGGTTGAAATAAACAAGAATAAAACTGAATTTGTGGAATGTAAATTTAGTAATAATAAAACGAGAAATAGTAAATAAGTGAATACTGAAAATCATGAGATACCGCAAAGCATACTGTTTCGCTAACTAGGTGTGATTATCAATAGAGATGAACTCATTGAATATAACAGAACCTATAAAATCAAAGTTGCCTCAAATGAAATAAAAATTGAAAGGAAATTTATAGAAACTCTAAGATCAGCTATGTTATACAGAATGGAGTGTTGGATAACTAAGAAACAATTAGTCTAATTGGAATAAAGACGTTAACATGGATGTATAGTAACACTAGGAGAGTTAAAATTAGCAGTGACAACATCTGTGAATTGATAGAAATTAGGGTTAAATATCAGCTGTTACGTATTATATAGACCGATATGTATTGGGATTTTAGATATCCAATACCGATATTTTTACCAATGTATCAGTCGATACAAGGCCGTATCATCAATACGGATACATATTCTGATACCACAATTTAGAACCTTAGTAGAAATTGTGTCAATTGAAGATAAGTCGAAAGAAAATAGAATAAGATGATTTAAAATGTATCCTAACTACCATTGTGTTGATCCACCTAGTCACAAAAGTAGATGTGGCCAACTGGGACAAACCTAGGATATCAATATGAGGGGACTAGAAAATTTACAATAAAAAAACTGCACTTATAGATAGGGAATTTTGATTTCTCTCTTCTGTATTGATGACTATGGTATGAATATTATTATTTTTAAAAACCTATAGATTTTTACAAGGAGTGCTTTTATTTTTTTTTATGTAGACAGAATGTTTAGTTAAATAAATCAAGTTAATTCAGTTAAAAATGAAATACTTACTTGTTCTCACTTATTTTAAGATATATAACAAATTAATTGCATAGTCAGCTATATTTACTACATTAGTACATGAAAATCAAAGAAAACTTGCAATAGTTTTGAAAAAAAATACACAACTAGTTTTATTAAAATTCATCTAAACCACTAACCACACTTAAAATTTCAACAGGGGCATGGCCACTCTTGGCCCTCCCCCATCTTCGCCCATGGTGGCCAACCTAATTTCCCCGAATCTTTCATGTTATTCCTTTTTCCTAATCCCCCTTAAAATAATAGACAACGGAGCTATTGCAAGTAGAAAAATTACTTGTTGCATGTAAAATTCTTGCCTCCATTACAAACACCCTTCCATTTCTTAGGAGGAGGACCAAATCCCTTGTCATTGAAACTATCAGATTGAGGCCAGATTCCGCTGTCAAAAACACCAATTATCACCTCACTTTCGACAGTGGGAATCCTTTTTACCGACTCTGGAAAACCCATGAAATCCCACGATCTTGTTGTCTGAAGTCGAAGATTTCTACTAGGAAACACAGAAACCACTCCATCCATGTCTGCGTGCAATATGAAACATTTATCAGGTCACAAAAAACGTTGTAAGTATGTCACTTTACATAAGGACCCATCAGTACTTGCAATCTTGTTGCGCTCTTGAGTGGTAAGTCTGGCCGCAAAACCATTGAAACTTTTGGAATATGAATGGACTAAGTGATCAGAAACTGAGCTGCATAGGGAAAGCAAGAGAGACACCCAGATAGATGTAAGTTTCATGAGTGCAATTAAACGTGAACACGCAAACATAAAATAGATAGGTGACCTGCTATTAACCACCTCATTTAGAATGCTAAGGTGGTGTGATGTAGGAGAGTATTCTCCCTTGCGTAGTGATCCCATATATACAATGTAAACCTGAATCAACATCCACTCCAATGTCATTAAGTCACAAAGTTTGTTACCATCTCTTTATACATATGAAGATCATATACTTTTAGACATGTTCATCAAAAGATTATAGTAAGACAAAGGTCAAATTTTTCCCTCCTATCATTGTCAAAAACCCAAACCAGGAAGAAACACTCCAAATTGACCGATCAAGTTAATTTATTTCAAATACAACAATATATTAAATAAAAAACAATAACTTCTGATGAGACAAGGAAAAATATGACTGCAAAATTATAAAAACAACCTTTCTACCACCATCATTTGCTCCACCATTTACGCTACTAACTATGATAGCTATAATAAAATAAATGTAAAAGAACAAATGGGAGCATGACTTTGTAGCCATTGTCAACTTGCAAAACTGATTACTATTTTGCACAATAGTAGCAGGGGAAAGAGTTGCTATCTGTATTTGTAGACTCAAGGAGCCAAATGCAAAGAACAGATGAGATCAGGCCAAGTTTTTTGGACCATTATAGCCTTTCTGGTGATGCCAAGTCTCAACAAATTAAGAATGGCTATAAAGCTTAGTTTACTAACTTAATGAATGAAACTTGATATCACTTTCACACACACAATTAATGATAAGATCTTGACACATCCATTTAAGAAAATCTTGACAAATTCATTAAAGAAAATTAAAAAGCAAATCTTAACAAATTGAAGTATGAGTTGTAAAGGTGATATTTCATTAAATGACTAACCAACTTATTACCTTCTACTATGAGTGAAGCGAAAGAGATCTATTAGAGAGCAAATGTAGGATAGCTACTTTCATAAGTTGAGGCCACCTTAATTTATTTCGTGAAATTATTTTGGCAAAATTCCACTTTACCCCCTTGTGGCATGGATCATGTGTAGAAGACCCCATGATGTTTGAAAATAACTACATAACTACATATGGTTTGTGGATTAAAATGCACAATTAATTTTTTGTCCAAACTACAATTTAAATACCAAAAAAACAAAACCCATTATGCAATCAGTGAGAGAGAGAAGTGGTTCTGGTGAAGGAGAGAAGGGGTGGCAGAATAGGGAGGAGAGGAATGGTTCGGGGGTGGCGGTGGTGAGAGAGGAGGGTGGATAACAGTGAAAGGTGAGACCGTGATAGAGATAACTCGAGAGGAGCTAGAAAAAGAAGGGAATGGCATTATTTTGAATATATATTTGTATATGTACGTATATGTGAATTTGTATTAAATGAGATGAAGAAGACAAGAGTACTAAGGTCATTTACAAAGATTATTAACAAAAAATAATAATGCATTTTAGTCTACAAACCACCTGGAGTTAAATGGTTGTTTTTAAACATCCGGATGGGTCTTCTGCACATAGCCCATACCACAAGGGAATAAAGTGGAATTTGCCAAATAATTTTATTTTGAGTGATACAACACATGCGAACATTTCTTATCGAGCCGGCGGTAGTTATAAAGTAGTGAGATTCACATTAGTAACTCCATGTGAGATCCACTGAGAGACTTAAATCTATTCATTACTTATTTATTTTATTATGAGGGTTATATCTGTCTTTTTCCTTAGTTCCATATGACCGGGTGTTAGCGGGACAATTCAGGGCCCGAGACCTAATGCTCTTCTGCTTAAGTGGGATCAAGCCTAAACAAAAACTTTTATATTTTGCTGGGCCACCACTCAAGTAGTGGCAAGATCTCTTGAGCTGTCTCATAAACTAGTTGGCATCATAAAAGGCGAAGCTTTCTTCGAAGGTCACAAAAATAGCAGCTCTCTCTTCATTTTGCGCCCTCTTTCTCTCTGAAACCCTCCTTTGTATATATGCACATATACGGGCCACTTCGGAGATAATTCTTGTGACGACGGTGAAAAAAGAAGTGATCCACTTGTGGAGTGTGTTGTCTTTCACTTAATGAAATCTTGATTCGGCAGTGTTGATTTTGTGGGTTTCCTCTCTTCTCTTTTTCTCTCTTAATTTGGGAGTTTTTCTTGGCTTTTGTTATATACATTTGTATAGCATGTTAGGGCATTACGTGCATTGTGCATAATGTATTAAATGTGAATCTATACTTTCCATAATTTCCAATTTGGGGCATTGTGATGGAAATGCATTATCTTGCAAAGTAAATGTGAATCATTAATTACCCAAAAAAAAATTTTGAAATCATGACCTATATGGTGTTAAAAGCATGCAGGTGAATTCAATTTGAGATATGTGAAATTGGACATAATGCTATTTCACCTAATTGCAAAATTGTAGAAAATTAGCGTTTAAATTCATGTGATTATTGGATTATGAATAAGCAAAGTTACATTGGCATGAAAATCAACTTTGGTTGAAATTGTGATTTTCAGGGTATGTGTCGATGTTGAATAATTATTGGATGAAATGGTTTATTTCAAGCCTAGTGCATAGATATATTTAAAATGTGATTTTCAAATGGTTATTCTAAAACATGCTTTGATTACGAGGTGGTGTTTTCTGTAGAGTGACCCTAAGATGGAAGTGCCAGAATTGATACAATTCGTAGGAGAAATCAGGTGTGTATGCGTGTAGGCGTGTTGTGTAACATAATAGATGTTACAGGTTTAGGGGTAGACCTTGGTTTTGAAACTCGTGAGTGCGTGCATGAGTGAGTTGGTTTTAGTTTTTAAAATGGAAGTGTACGTTGTATTTCATTTTTGCTTCTATGAGTTAGGTATCATTATCTCACTAGCATGCCATGCATATCTACTTACAGTCGATTATCTTAATTGGACCGTCATGTTCATGCCTTACAATCTCAGGCACCAAGCAGGATTCGAGAACCTCGAGTGTGGTGATCTTTGTTTTACTTTTGTGTTATAGATCATATTCTTGTTACAAATATTTTGTAAGGCCTTAGGTCATCGATAATATTCCTTTTTGAGTTTGAGACCCATGTAGGTGTTGGGATAATATGACTAGGAAACATGTTTTTAGATGTTCAATGCATGTTTGGAATCATGTTTAGTTGTTGTATCAAACTCATATAAATATTTTGTACATGGAATGTGAAGATGTTTCCGTGTATATGTTAGATTTTAACTTGAAGGATAGTCGTACAAACTTAGTTCAAATTTTCAATTCTTGTTAATTAAGTTAATGCAAATGCACAGTCTGCTGTGCAAAATACGGACCCGAAGAGTGCTTTAGGACAAAAGAAGAATTGGTGTATGTGTTATGAGAAGCAAGTAGGTGTGGCCTTAGAGCCTATTTTAATCATGAATTTAAAACTTGAGACTTGCTTCCTTGTTCGGTTACTTTGAGACTAGTGAAAATCTAAGTTGGAGTTAGAGAGTTCTTAATTTGAGCAATGAGTTGGCACAGAGGTAGGTCACGGTGCAGCTCTTTTTCCGCACCGTACACCATCTCCAATGCTCGAACGGTCTTTTTAGCGCTCAAGCAATCAAACCCTAGAGAACACCTCTTAAGGGATGTTCATCGCTAGAATGGTGTCTCACCCGCTTGAGCAGTCGCTTTCTAGAAACGTTAGGTCTTATTTCTTTTGTTCCTGGACATTCCTTGGTTGACCTCATAATCTTCAACTATTTGTATTCATTTCCTATGGCTGGAAGGTTCATTACCCTTTTTGCCCTTAGGTGACATTGTATAATGAATTGTCATGTCGTCGAGTCTTGGAATCCAGGTTGACATGCCCATTGTCTTGTACCTAATTGGTATGAAGTAAAATGTGGACATGTGTTACATTTTCTTATTATTTTCCACAGCCAAGGTGGTATCTCCCCAAGGTATTCATATACATTTGTCTCCAGAAATCTTTATAGCTATATTAGTGTGCCTTTTCCTATTATCATATAGTTAGTAAGAGATTGGGCAAAGAATGTATTAATCTACATTTGCCTCTAAAGATCCATATGGCTAAACTTTAGAGGTTTCCTATTAACATTACGTAAAACAAGTTTGGGCTCATAATTACTTTTCATATGGTTTAATATAAAAAAAACGTGTTCAATAAGATTACTTTTGTTGAAGATTTTAAAACAATTGATCTATGTTAACGCAGGCAGGCAACTAAGCATATCAAACAATGTAAACACATCATTCTCTAAAGTATATATTCTCTTGCATAGCAAATGAGACTTACTATGTGAGACACGGACTCCTTGAAAGCAAAGCTGTGGGAATTGTTTCAAAAGTGAATAGGAATCTAATCTTGTGCAACAAGAATTGTGTATGCTTACTGCAATAATATAGCGCTCTATTAAAAGAACTGAACAGTAGAAATTCCAGAGTCTCAGGTTTTGGTTCCCAAGATGTGAGGCGTCCTCCCTGGAGTTGAGTCTCCACGTGTATCTGATTGGAGCTTATCTATGTACCACTACCATATTGGTGTTTTTCCTGCGCTCTTTGGTTTTTAAACTGCCTTTTTGGTGGTTTGTGGGGAAAAAAAGCCAAGCAAAGATTAAAAATCCTGATGAATCTGCCAATGCAACCATATGATGTAGAACATCATGTGAGAGGCACATGACCTGATCAGCAGCAATGGAAGCAAAAAGTAATGCAACTCCCTTAACTATGAAAGCAAACAGTAGAGGTAAAAAGGGGGAAATGTCACCACTACAACAGTTTTCTCAAACCAATACCCACGGACAAATGCCCCCATTCGTTGGGCTTGCCTTGGTTGCCACACTGCTAATGATTGCCACCCCCATCGCTTTAAGAGCCTCAAACCAACGTTTTGTCTATAGGTTCATTGACTTCCATTTCAATTTGAAGAAAGTAGCGAAGGGGGTCATCATTGGGATAGAAGGAATAGGGAGAGGAGGGGGTCATCATTGGGATTTTTCATAGAATATCCAACAGAGAAATAAATAAATAATTTTGAGACAAAAATGAGCAAAAAAAACAATTTTTGGGTTCTAAAGTAATAATTTACTAGTACTTCAAGGAATAGAGTCTAATTTGTCCTTGGACTTGCTCCTAACTCATAATAAATATTTATGAAAAGTTCATTTTTTTTAATGGAAGGGATTATACTTGCTAGAAAAACCTAATTTTTTATACACAATTATAGGACTTCTCACAATGTGAATTCCATCAGACCACACCAATGATCCTGATACCATCGAGTCCTTCGAAAATCCTTTACCGGAAACAATGACAACAAAAGATTGTCTCTCCCCTAATGAGTTAAAGGACAGAACTTGGGGCACCACTTTGACATTAATCCCGGGCTCTGCTGATACTTTTGATTTGTAAGTGGACTTAGCAAGGCCAACATTTGTAACTGTTCGTGGGAACCGGATCTTAAAAGGCTTCTCATTGTACAGATAAGCTGCCATGGATGGGTAATTGAGGTCCCTTGGAGTTCCTCTCTTGCCAAAATCAGGGCAACTTATATTTTTACCTCTAGACATGGCTCTAACCCTCTTCGTGCCATAGCCAATGCTGCAAAGCATTTTGATGTAGTCTCCTGTCATAGCATCATACACTAAACCAGGGTTCACAGCTCGTACTGGATCAATGTGCCCAGCTCCAAAAGAAAATTCTCGGTCTGGATTTTTAGTACCACTCATACGTCGAGCTATAAGCACAAGTGAGAAGAAAATTAACAATATGGATTTACCGCATAAATAAAGTAATGGACTCATACGTATTGGCATTTTGACAAAGAATGTGCTAACAAATAATACATAAAAGCTATGCACCTGTAGTCATTAGAGCAGATTTAATGGCTGAAGGAGACCACTGGGGATGAAACGTTTTGACATATGCAGCTGCACCAGCAGCATGGGGACAGGACATGGAGGTGCCAGAAGCTATACTGTAGTTAACGGACAACTTGCCCTTGTAACTACCAGAAAAACCAGATACATCACCAATAGGTGAAAAAGCAGCCAAAATATTCACTCCAGGGGCAGTTATGTCAGGCTGTAAGGAAGTGAATTAGAGTTGCTAAAAGGAATTTGGACACAAAAAGAGATGGAAGGTTTTTCCAAGCCCTAGATGACACAGACCTTGATTATGTCCTTTGTGATAGCATTTGGTCCGCGTGAAGAGAATGAAGCAACAACAGGAGCATCAAAATCTTTTACAGTTTCACTTTTCATTATGTTTGCTTGGGGCACTCTGTACAGAGAGGTTGAGAAGCAGTGAATACACCTTGTGAAGGTCCAATAACAATACCGATTGACCACAAACAGGTCATGCCAGAAAATTCTAATGGAATAAACTTCTGTGTCAGGAAAGTGAACGAGAAAATGCACTACTGAACCTCTATCCCTATTCCTCCCACCCCCCCCCCC
>JAOTRH010000006.1:6958524-6978509 GCA_034768845.1 Heliamphora exappendiculata | reverse complement strand
TTTCATTCTCTGTAAATTTTAATTTATTGTAAATTGTTGAAAGTTTAATAAAGATGTATTTTCTGGATCCCCGAGCACGTATTTTATGTCGGCGTTGGAAATTCTCCCAACATTATCTACTAGCAAGACATTAATCATTGAATTATGGCCTCGTTTAATATCGACTTTAATTCAAATTTTTTACTTTTTTTTTGCTTAAAATTATAAAGTGATTACATAAATTACATTTATATATTTCTTAGAAATATAATAAATTTTATTATGCACATCTATTTTCATAAATATTATATTTTTAAAATTTTTTTTTCAAAATCTATCAAACAAAATTTATATGAAATACAAAATTATATAAAAATAAATTTGTGTTTTTTTGATTTTTAGATTAAAATGACTTTAAACCAAAAAGTTTTGACTTAAAATTACTCATATGATTCACCACACGAACTTTTACTTGTTTTTCTTAAAATAATTTTTAAAAAAAAACTTATCTCAAAGTCAAGTTAGCAAACAAACCATATGTTCTAAAAAATCTTGATTTCGATTCTATAAACAATATTTAATTCCATTGTGAAAAAATATATAATTAACAAATTAGTTCGTTTCTGAAGTGTTTGGTAAAACCCAACTAACAGGAGAGGTGACACCATTTATATCCTAATATAAAATTTCATAATTGGATATGTGATAAATGTGAAAACTATATGTAGATGTTTTGGAGAAGTATGTATTACGTAGGGAATGGGGAAGGAAATGTGCAGTTAATGCACAGCTTCGTATTGTGTATGTTTTATGGTTTAATTTTTAAATATATATTTTTATAGTTGGATTTGTATATTACGTAGAATTTGTCGAGTTTGTTATGCATATAAAAATTTAAATTCTTGCAAATAATATTTATTTGACAGTTTTTTCCTCAAAATTCTAATTTTTATTTACTTATTTACAAAATAATATTATTTAATCATTTAGCTCTATGTATCGAATCAACCTAAATTTTTATATGCATAACAAACTCAACCATCTCTATATGATAAACGAATCCAATCATAAAAATATATTTAAAAATTCAACTATAAAATGAGCATAGCAAGGTTATGTGCATTTGCTTCACAGTACCTTCACCATTACCATTATGTAGATGTTTGTGCATATAGGATTTGTTTGGGCTTTTTAAGAATTTAGTTTTTTATTTAAAAATGAACTTTTAAGTCGGTTTTTTTTTTTAATTTCAAAAAAAAATTACTTATCTTTTTTGTAACTTTTTTTCCGAGAAAAAAAGTTTACTCATATTTCATATAATTTATTTTTTTAATAAAAATACTATAATACCTCAATAAAAATGTCAACTTTATTCTAAAAAATTCAAAAACAAAATTGTCCACTTTTTATTTAAAAAAAATACAAAGTAAACAACATCCTAAACAGGCTCACAGTTATCGTATAATTCGTTTTTTAACAAGTCAGTCAAAATTTAGGCGGCAACGGAAAAATTGAACGAATTAAGGTTTCATTTGTTTTGCCGTAAAATATTTTATATATGAAATAATTTTATAAAAATATTTTTTTACTTATATTTTCTAATATTGGGTTAAATTTTTAAAAATAAGAATGAAAGATGAAAGTGACGAAAGGCATAAATGATTCGAATAAAAAATTCTGAAAGAATTCCAAAAGTATTCATGTACGAAAGATCTGCCTCTCATTTTCTCATTCTTATTTGCTATGAGAACGATCAAATACGAAAAAAATTGTGTGAAAGTTTCGAATGCGCATTTTAAAATTAATTTATAAGTTACTTTTTTATAAGTCAAATTTGGTCTAAAAAATAAAATATTTACTAAAGAATATATTTTACATAAGTATTATCAGTTAAACAGTAAAAATTAATAAAATATTTTATTTAAAAATATTTTATATCGAAACAAATTGAGCCTAATAGTTCATTCGATCTTTAATATTAAAAATTCATAAATTTAATCTAATCCCACGTTATTTAATATCATTCAAATCAAATATGAGTTTGTGTATTCTATAACTTAATCCTACTAAAATTAAATAAAAAAATTAATCTCGCTTCATTGGTAATCTCACCTTACATTATTTTTAATCCCATCTCACTATTAATTATATTCAATCTACATCAGTTATCAAATGAGGCCTTAAAAATTTATATTTTATATTAGAAAATGTCAAAAAACCAAAAAATAAAGCAAAATCGATCGAAAAATCAATCAAAAAAATATATCCAAGGTAACAACACATCTCCTCAAATGGTGAGAGAAAATTCTCAACATAGAAAGAAGAAAAGCCCCATTCTAGGGAAAGCCAAACCCCCCACGCAGAGAAGAACACACAGTCTTAGCAGAAAGGCATTATTATAACACACTAGAAAATTGAGAAACAAATGACAAAAATTAATTTAACACGCAGAGAAGGACACAAACTCCTACCAGGGAGGTATGATTATAATGGAAAGTTACTAAGTACTCTTGGCAAAAAGAAATGTCCAATGTAGATTAAGTAAGTTTTTCTTATATTTTAAAATGTGGGCTCATTTATTTTTTATAGAGTATTTTTTGTTGTATAATTAAATAAAAATACTATATAAGTAATGCCACACGACGATACTCTAAGAATATCAAATAATTACTCAAATATAACACACTAAAAATTTATCAAATCATTGAACAAAATTAATCATCATAGACAGTATTATCATTTTTTTTCATAACTAACTAGAATGAAATCGTAATTTTCCTTCAACCCATTGAGAGAATGAGCTAAATGACTTTAGCTAAACAAAAATAAGTTACAAAATAACTTATTTTAATTTTATTTTAGCTTTTTAATTAAAAAAGATGAAAAAATTTCACTGAAAACAAAAACATTAAATTTAACTTATTCCCTTATTTTAACTTATTTTTTTGTCTATTTAAATTTTTTTTTATAATACTTAACTAAATAATAAAAAACTCATTAAAAACGAAAATAAACTAAACAAATTAAGCAAATAAGCTATTATCCAAACAAGGGAATTGATTCCAAAATTTTCCATTTAAATCTTGGCAGTCTCCCGAATGAATCGTACAGTGGTGGATTGGCAATTTTTATTTTTATTTTTTGAGTTGAACAAATCTTATTTCATTATTAGAAATGTGGTCCCAACTCCGGATCTTAGTTGTTAATATCCCTACCATATCAAATACTTAGTAGCAAAACAGATACGTTAATTATTTAATTTTGTTTTGATTAAAATATTAGTTTATATCAAATATATCAGACAATACTAGCATATATTAATTTGTATCAAAAATATTAATAGGTACCTATTCATAATTAATCTTTTTTTTAAAAATAATTTTTACTTTTTTTTGTTTTTATTTTTATACTATAATTCAAATTTGAAATATAGCATAAAAAAGAGTTTTAAAACTAATCAATATTAAATTATTATTATGAATTTCAAGTGGTAAATTTATATCTTTTCAAGTTAACTATCTCATTATAAATAATAAGGTTAAAAATTATTTTAAGATAATTAGTTAAAATATTTTGTTAGAGAAATATTTATGTTATACAAAATTATTTATTATTAATTATAATATATATATATATATATAAAATATTTTATAGCGAGATAGTACTCGAGACTTTACCATAGTTTGAGGTTACTTCTTTTTCTATAGATAAATGGCGACAAATCAATATCTTGATGGAGAGAACTAAAATTGTAATTAATAGAACAGGAAAATCGAATAAGTTGATCAAGTTAATTCAGTTAGGGTTAAAAAGGTAAGATTATTAGGTAAAATTTCTTGAACAAGGATGATACGGGTTATCTAGACTTGATTGAAAACCTGGACGACCTGATCATTTTGGATCCTTAAACATAATTTTTTAAATTGAGACCTTTAGTTTTTAAATTTATTTTTATGTGTATTTTTTACTTTTGAGATGTAAAATTATTAGTTAAATCATCAAAATAAGCTAATAAATTAAGTTTTTTTATTTTTTATTTCGGTTTTAGTGAAAATAATTCATAATTTAATCAAAAATATTTACGTGTTCACCGAAAGGGTAAAAAATAATGGCAAAAGAATTAATAGAAATATGCTAAATCCTTCAATTTAATTCCAAAAAAGTAAAAAAAATTATTACAAATAAAATAAAAAACAAATAGAAATATGCTAAATCCTTCAATTTAATCCCAGACTAGACCGATTATATCGTGTATCACAAAATATTGGATGTAGCAATATAGAAAAAAAAAAAAAAAAAAAAGAAAGAAAGAAAGAAACTATAATTGCAAAAACTGATTAAGAATGTATTTATTATTTCAACTTATAATGTTTAGGTTTGAAGCGCTTATGGAAGCGGTTGTCGTAGTATGGTTGTCGTATTCCCGCCTGTCTTGGTGGTCGTATTCCCGCCTGTCTCGCGGGAGACCCGCGTTCGATTCCCGGTAACGGCGTCCATATTTTCATGCACTTTTGCAAAAAATTTGGCCATTTTCGCTGGTCGGAGTCGCGTTTGAAAAGATGTTTTTAGACGTTTTCCATTCCATTTTCTCACTGCAAGAAAATAAAGGAAAGGACAAGATAATCGGAAAGAAAAGGAAACGGTAGGGTTATGTTTGGCAACATTTATATTTATTTATTTTTATTTTTTATGAATTATAAATAAAAATATATTTGATAATTATTTTAATTTTTAAAAAACAATAAACAGTTTCAAAATTTATTAAATTCTTGTAAATAAAAAAATAGGCTTTCAATGAAAGGTCCAAAAAAATAAATTTTAACGCACAAGGTCCATCGATAAAATTTTTAACGCGCGAGATCTAATCGCCTACAACACAGATAAATTTATATGCAATGCATACAGATTAATTTATCTGTCGTCTTATTTTATATAAGACAGATAAATTTATGTGTGTTCTTATCGCAAATAAATTTATCTATGCATTATCAAAACATGTATCAAGTATACAGGTAAATTTATCTGTCTTGTATATATAAGCAGACAGATAAATTTATCTACATGAAGAACAGCGTGTCTTTTTAAAGCACGTATAAAACGCACAAATAAATTTATCTGTATACTTATTTATGTAAGAAAGATAAATTTATTTGTGTGCCTTTTCAAAACACGTATAAACACACATAGATAAATTTATCTGTCTTGCATAAATAAGTATACAGATAAATTTATCTGTGCATACATATGCACAGATAAATTTATCTGTGTGCTTTATACATGTTTTCAAAATATATAGATAAATTTATCTGTTCTAAGGTCCAATTAGATCTCGCACGTTAAAACTGGATCTCGCGCGTTAAAAATTTTGTTAGTAGATGAAAAACAAAAACGCCGCTACTTTAAGAATCTCAGACTAATTTTCTGTAGAAAAAATGTGCTTTCATTTATTTTGTAAATAAATTTTTATTTTATCTTTTTTCAGCTATCGTTTTCGACCATCACCTCCAATCACTACTTTCGACCACTACCTCTAATTACTATTTTCGACCACCACCTCCGACTACTACATATGGCCATCGATTCCGATTACTACATACGGTCACCACATACATCCACCACTATTATCACTATCTTTTGTTATCATTACCAATTAATACATCTGATCACTACTTTCGATCATTACTTTTTAAATATATTTTTATTTTTATTTTATTATAAAAATAAATAAATATATATATTTTATTTATTATAAACAAAAAACAGAAAATCATAAACTTCACCAAACGGGCCATTAGTTGCAGAGTCCCCGTTCTGGGTTATAAGTTTTTAATGGAATGGATTTTAGTGGTGCCAATGGTTATTACGCGCTCGTTAGCAAAATGACAAAAATGGATAAAAGTTTAAGTAATTAAAAATATGAAAAGTCAATAAGTTGCCAAAACGAAGTAAAATGACTTTTTTGAGTTTTATGCCTATATTTGATATATAAAAAGGGTAATGGCACTTTTAGACATTTTTCTGTTTTATTTTGAATTTTTTTTTAATATTTTGATTTAAATATTTTATTTGTTTGATTTTTTATGACAGAGAAATTTTAAAATTATGCTAGATCGAGTCAAAGTTTTTAAAAAAAATTAATAAAAAAGAAAAAAACGACAAAAATTCTGTCGAGCTAGTTTTTCTTTTTAATCTTATATGACCATTTTTTGGGTCAAGATTTTTTATTTTTTGATTTCTCATAACCAAATTTTTTTTTTTTAAAGGTATACTTATTTGAAAAATACACGTATTCCATTCCACTCCATTTTCTCAGTGCAAGAAAATGAGGGAAAGAAAAAGAAAATCAAAAAAAAAGAAAAAAAAAACGAAACAGTACTTTAATTAATGGCAGAGTCCCGTTCTGGATTACAAGTTTTGAATGGAATGGATTTTAATGGGGAGAATGGTTACTAAGCGTCCTTAGCATAAGGCAAAATGAATAAAAGATAGGGTAAATTACGTTTACAATCTCTATATTTTAGGATAATAATATTGATATTTTTTTTATTTTTTAAAATATCACTTAAATTATGTATTTTTATTTTTATAATATTTAAATCCAAACAGATAATTTCTGACGGAAACACTGTTCAAAATAGTGTTTTTTGTTTTTTTTTTGTTTAATTACAAATTTTTTATAAATAAATTTTAATTAAAAAATAAAAAATTACTAAATACAAAAATAAGTAACATAAAATTTAATTTATTAATTTCTTTTTATTTTAAAGTTTTTTATTTTGATAAAGCAATTAATTTCTTTATCAAAATAAAAAAATTAAAAATTAAATTTTATGTTACTTATTTTTGTATTTAGTAATTTTTTATTTTTTAATTAAAATTTTTAAACAATATTTTGTAATTAAACAAAATAAATAAATAATAAAAAAATAAAAAAATATTATTTTGAACAGTGTTTTTGTCCAAAATTAACGGAAGTTAACTGTTTGGGTGTAAGTGTTATAAAAATAAAAATACATAGAGTACACGTAATATTTCAGATAATAGAGAAGATATCAGCGTTATTACCTTAAAATGCAGGAAGTGTAAGTATAATTTATCCTAAAAGATAAGTAAAAATATAAAAAGTCAATAAGTTGACGACCAAAGTAAAATGACTTTTTTGAGCTTAAGACTGTGTTTGGTCCAAAAAAAACCCAATGGCTTTTCAACATATGAGAAGATAGAATAAAATTAGAAAGCTAATTATTAAAATTAATTATTTTTTTTTCATTTTAAATTTAATTTTTTAGTAATTAGATTTTTAATATTTAAAAATAATTAGTTTTTTTTAAGTGTTTAAAAATAATAATTAATTTTAATTAATTTAAATTATATTGATAGTGTCTTTAAATACGGGTTATAATCACTGTTTATGCGAATACCAGTAGTTCGCGGGCAAAGTGGCAACGTAGGCTTAATATATTTGTAGTTGAGAAAATGTGTATTTTATTTAATATTTTATTTTTTATTTTAAGTATTTTTTTGGTTCATCTTTTACTAAGGGATTTTTATTTTTCTACTTTCTTTTGTAGCATGGATTGACAATTTCTAAACAATAAATAAAATGTTAACGATAAAGCCACACCAAAAAGAAAAAATTATTTTTTAGTCAAATTATTTTATTTTTTTATTTTTTTGATCGAGATGAACCAAAAAAAATAAAAATTCTTGATTCAAATATGAAAAGATCAAAAAATTAAGTTGAGATAAACTGACAAATTAGATTTTATACTGCTTATTTTTAAGTCTTTTGTGATTTTTCTATCTGTGAATCAAAAAAAGATCTATTTGATCAATTTATCGCGTTGAAACGATTAAACAATTTGGTAGAAAATATCTTTTTATCATAAAATTTATGTTTTATAGGTCCATCTCAATATCATCTCGATGATTCGAACCGTTTGCCTTGTAGAGCATATTGAGACGATTGTCCATGTAAAATAAATAGATTGATTGAATATATACAGATATAGTGTTTTATAATATTTATTTTAATGGTATGTGTAATTTTATAAATAAATCATTTATTTTATTTTAAATACATAAGTTCAAATAATTTAGTTATTGATATCTAAAGAATTTAATTTTTTGCATGATAAAATGAATAGTATGATTATCAAAATAAATTTGAGATGAATTTATAATTATTATATATTAGGTTAAAATTTATAATACAAATTTCTAAATAAATCTTAAAACTTGAGATTGCCAATTTTTTTATATATGTTTTATGGTCTAATCTCAAGCCATCTTGATGATCCGAACCGTATATCTTGTAAAGCACATTGAAAAGATTATTCACGTAAAAAAATAAATTTGTTAGATATCTATAAATATAACGTCAACGTCGTATAATATTTATTTTAGCAGTATGTGTAATTTTAAGCATAAATATTTTTTATTTTAAATTTAATATGATTAAATAATTTAGTTATTGCCATCCAATCAATTTAATTTTTTACATAAATAATCTTATCATGAAATTCTATAAAAGTGAATGATATGATCTTCAAAATAAACTTAAATTGTATCTATAGCTATTATAAATTAAGTTAAAATTACAATACAAATGTTTAACAAAATCCTAACGCAACTAAGGGCATGAGCGACATTTCATCACTGACTAAATGGAGGTTGGATGCGCTGTATAGATATATTGAGTAGATATTATTATATTTACTTGTTGAAGAGGTGATTATTTCCTTAACTTTTGCACAACACATTTTAACCATTAAAAGTTCGAATTTGAAAGTTTTCTCCATTTCATCGAAATTGTTTTTTCATCGACAACATGAAAATCGAACTAACTCGAAGAATCACAAGCAAAAAATGTAAAATCATAACTCTTTTTTAGTCAAAATACTGTTTCAAGAATCGAAAATTCATAACATATTACTCATTTTGATCTCAAAACCCTATATTGTGATTGACTGCTTTTTTTGTGAGTTTATTTTTTTTATTTTGTTACACTGAAAACATTTTCAATTGTCATAATATACGAATAATTACAAAAAAAATATAAAAACAAGCATTTTTAATGGTAAAAATACTAAGAACATTCTTACTAGTCAAAATTATTAAGAACATATTACCATCAGAATTCTTATATTATCAATAAAGATAGATATAAGAACGAAGTTGTAGAGACAAAAGATTAAATCAACTCGTTTTAACTCGTTCTCAATTTCGACTCACTTCTTTCCTTATACAGTGAAGCAAAAACTATATATTTCATATCACCATTAGAGTTCTAATATCACCAACAAAGATAAATATAAAAATAAAAATACAAAGAGAAAAAATTATATCAACTCGTTCTAACTCAGTCTCAATTTTGACTCACTTTTTTTTTATACAGTAAAACAAAAACTCGTTCCAACTATATCCTAAAGAAAAACATTTCGGTAGAAAATTTAGATCATTTTTTGATCGAGAGGTCTAAACTTTCCATTATCTTAATTATTCTCCTTAGAAATAACTACAAAAGGAGTGCGTGCAACTATATCTTGACTTTTGCTTCGTTTAACTTAAAAAACTTCTTTTAAAGTAAATTTTTTTTTAGGATAAATAACATTTACATTCATCGTATTTTAGCAAAATAATAATGACATTTTTTTTATTATTTAAAATATCACTGCACTATGTTACTTCATATTTTATATAATAATTCAATTCATTCGTTAGTTCACTGATAGCTGACCAAACAGAAAAGGAACAAGACTCCACGGTGAGGAAAACAAATTTCTCGGAAGAAGCTCATCTTTTCGTCAATGGAAAAAGCAAAGTTAATTATAAAAAAAAAAAAGGCTTTGAGCTAGATATTTTAAAAAATAAATTTTATTGTACAAGGTTCATTAATAAAAATTTTAACGCGTAAGGTCTAATTTCGTAATTTTTCTCTAAAATACTCTCTAAACAGATAACAGATAAATTTATCTGTTTGATATTCATCTGTTTAATATACAAACAGATAAATTTATCTGTTAGGCATACGAACACAAATAATGTTAACAGATAAATTTATCTATATGCATATTTATGCCTAACAAATAAATTTATCTGTTTGTATGTGAACACAGATAATGTAAACAGATAAATTTATCTGTATTCTTTATATATATTTTGAAAAATATATAAATAAATTTATCCGTATTCTTTATATGTGCTTTCAATAAAATATATAAATTTATCTATGTTATTTACATGTGCTTTCAATAAAAGACAGATAAGTTTATATGTATTTTTCATACATGTTTTGAAAAGAAATAGATAAATTTATATATTTTAGAGTATTTTTATCCCAAAAAAATTTGCGCGTTAAAACTTTTATGCAGATTGATTTTACTCATTAAAAATTCTTATACTAGATAAAAAATAGTAGATGACCTATAAATTGAATTGTTGACTAATTTTTTGTTTTAAAAAAAAAACCATATTCACCGGCCATTCCGCCACCGCCGCCATCGTTTTGAGAGACTAAAATTAGTTCGAGACTCGAAGAACCTGAAGTCCGTTCAAAATCCGTCACTGTTTGGGCCTAGCTGGCCCGACGATTTGTCTCTTTCTTCACCTAATCGTCTCTCTTAATCAACAGTTACTCGGAGTTTGGCTTAAAAGTCATAAAAAACTAATTAGTTTGGTTTATTAAGTTTTTTTTCACTTTTTTTTTAATTTTTTCTACATAATTTGACACTAATTTTTTTATAAAAAAGCTAAAAAAAACTAAAAATTACTAAAAAAAAAACTAATCTAAACATAGACTTGGGCTTCGTTTGGTTGTAAGTCGATCCGCTTTAGTTTTTTTTTAATTTATTTTTAAATCTTGATTTTCTAAGACATATTGAACTAGAAATTTTGGTAGTCTAAGCAGACCAGAAATTAAACCAAAAATATCTGAAAACTAAAAAATCATATAATCTTTTTTAAAGAAAATTGTTAAAAAAGACTTAAAACTGCATGGAACCCTTCTTGGATGTAATTAAAACCTTATAGGCTCCTCACCCGACCAGCGGTTCGAGTTTCGTCAACTCCCTTTCCTTCTCCCATTCTCTCACCTCTCCGTTGCCCCTATACTCTCTATCAAAAAAATATATATATATCATCAAAAAATTTTATCAAAAACTAAATAAATAATAAGTATAATATAAAAAAATTACTAAGGTTCTGTTTGGTTTAGCTTTTCAATGGCTTTTTGTGACATTTCTTTTCATCTTTTATAACTTTTTTAATTTTTTGGACTAATTTTTCTTTCTCCATTCATTGATAAAACATATATAAAAATATCAATCTTACTAACCACATCGTCTACTTTTAGTACTAAGGCCATGTTTGTTTTAAAAAAAAAATTTAAAAATATTTAGTATCTCTTTATAAATAATCATAGAATAATGTATCTAATGCATTGTTAATTTCTCTTTTTATCCATTCTCATATTTAGTTATTTCATAAGATACTAACAATTATAATATCTAATTTTTTTATTTGTAAATTAGAAAACAAGTCTTATAGTTATGCATAAATGACAATTACATAATTGTAATCGAATTAACATGAACCAAATTAAAAAGTAAATAATTTTTAAAATAAAAAAAAAATATTAAATAGTTTTTAAAGAAACAAGAAAAATAAATAATTTTAAAATAAAATAAAAACAAAAAATAGTTAAATAATAAGCGGTTTAGAAATATATATATATATAAAAATATATAAAAACAAAACAGTTCAAAAATAATAAGAAAATAAAATAGGTTTTTTTCAATAAAAGAAAAATACAAAGAAAGAAAGTTTCTTAAAAACATAAAAAATAACAGTTTTTAAAATAAAACATATATAAAAAACAGTTTTTAAAATAACTAGAAAACATACTTTAAAATAAGAAATAATAAAAAATATTTTTAAAAAAATAATAATAAACAAATTTCTTTAAAAAAAACAACCAGTTTTTTTTTTAAAAAAAATTATAAACTATTTTTTATAAATAAAAAATAAATTGTTTTTCTAAAACTGATAATAAAAAACTTTTTTCTAATTAAAATATATATAATATTATTCAAAGAAAATAATAATAATTTTTTTTTTGGACATTTGAACATAGATTAAATTGTCAATTCCATCCCTTCCCATAAGATAGAATTATCCCATACTTATGAGATAAAGAATCCGCCCGAACAATATATTTGAGACTATTAATTACAATCAATCATGAGATATAAAATTGTTAATTCAATACCAAATTTGTTCCTTCAAAACAAACATACCCTAAGAGTTTAATCCCTCAGTGTTGTTATTCACCACTCACTCGGCATTGGTTAGCTTTTTCCCAAAAATATATCCATTTTAAAAAAAGTACAAAAAAAGTTCCATAAAAGCAAAAAAAAAAATACACATAAAAGCTTTAAAGTGACTTTTTTTGTCTTATTTGGATTTTTTTTTTGGTTATTTTTTTTTATTTTTCTGATTTTTTGAACCAGTTTTAATAAATATCATCGTTTAAATTAGCATAAAAAAATTTTACTAAAAAAAATATAAAAAAAAACTATCCCACGTGGTAAGTACTCCAAAAATGTATTATATGACTCGGCACATGAAAATAAATTTATGCATACTAAGCGATCACCCCTGGTAGTAATCATTCATTGTCTATATTTTCACTATACAATTGAATAGAAAGGTTACTTGAACAATACTATATAATGCCCCCAGCCTACCAATTACCAAATAATTAATCCTCTTCTATTATCTAGTATTTTTCAGCATTGCATTGAAACCTATGTTTTATTTACTTATAATAATGAAGTTTGGACTCTCAAGCAGGTTATAGAAATCCTCAAAGTCAAAAGAGCCTGTCGTTGCTCAAATCAAATTATATTATTTCTCCTGCAAGCAGTTAACTTGAGATAGAGTCATGTTCCAGGAACTAAAAATTTAAGTAAATAATAGATCAAACCCATTTGCAGGGTTGTTTCCAGATCCAAAACAGGGCAAGAAAAGAAAAACAAAGAAATTGCTGTCTGAAAATCTTTTTACCTTCTCCATGTTCAATTCCTAGCAAGTTCTTTAATCTTCATTGGATCTGTTCAAATCTTCATCTCTTGCTTTCCGACACTTCCATGGCCAAGGATTACTCCGCGTCTTCACTTTCCAGTATTCCTGCAGCCTCCTCATTCTCCTCTCTGCCTTCTCCTCCATCTCATTCCTCTACTGGTCTCATTGCTCTGGCCCCTGCTACTCCAATGTCCCGACGGGACTGAAGATTCAAAATCAATCCATTAACCTCCTTTCCTTTCCTTCTGCATGGAATCATCTTTCCTTCCCTTTAACACCAACTTCCAAGTTCCTTAAAATTGCTCTCTTTGTCAAGAAATGGCCCCAAAGGTCTCATGCGGGAGGGCTTGAGCGGCACGCCTTAACTCTCCACCTTGCCCTTGCCAGATGCGGCCATGAGCTCCACATCTTCACTGCCGCTTCCCCAAACTCGTCCTCCTTTCCAACATACCCAATCAGCAACTTATACTTTCACCTCTCAAATCCAACACCCGCCGGTTTTCTGAACCAAGCTTTAGTCTGGAAGCAATTGCAAGCTGAGAACTCAACTGGGAAACCTTTTGATGCTATCCACACCGAGAGCATAGGACTCGCGCATACCCGATCACGGAATATCACCAACCTGGCTGTCAGCTGACACGGGATTGCATATGAAGCGATACACGCGGACATCATTCAGCAAATTCTTCGAACACCTGGTGAGCCTCGGGCACACGAGTTGACTGAAAGAACCATGAAGGTTGTTGAAGAGGTGAAGTTTTTCTGTCGGTATGCTCACCATGTCGCCACGAGCGATCACGTTGGGGATGTCCCGAAGAGGATTTACATGATCCCAAAAGAGCGAGTTCACATTATTCTTAATGGCGTGGACGAAGGGATTTTCAAGCCAGATGTAGGTAAGGACTTAACCTAAAATTTGGAATTCCAGAGTCTAGATCACTGGTCTTGGGAATGGCTGGGAGGTTGGTTAAAGATAAAGGACACCCATTAATGTTTGAAGCTCTGAACCAAATGTTCGCTGAAAATTCCAGATTCCGGGAAAGTGTCATCGTCTTGGTTGCCGGGGATGGTCCATGGGGGCCAGATACAAAGATCATGGGGCCAATTTACTGGTTTTGGGGCCATTGGAGCAGGCTGAGCTGGCAAGCTTCTATAATGCAATAGATGTGTTTGTGAACCCGACACTCAGAGCACAAGGATTGGATCATACTCTGTTAGAAGCAATACTTTCTGGAAGGTCAGTGATGGCAACAGAGTTGGCCAGCATCGCGGGCGGGGTCTGTAATTGTGAGCCCTGAAATGAGTTATACATTTTCACCGACAGTAGCATCGCTGAAAGAGGCCCTGTATCGGGTTTGGGCAGATGGAAGAGGGATTCTTGAGAAGAAAGGTCAGTTGGGAAGGGAAAGGGGATTGAAGTTGTTCACTGCCACCAAGATGGCAGCTGCCTATGAAAGTTTGTTCCTTTGCATCTCCTACAATGGGGAAGGCATTAATGACTATTGTCGATACCAAACTCCGTGACTAGAAGATCCTCTATTTCAAAAACAGTGCCTATGTTCTAATATATTGAAAGCCCTTAGATAATGTGAGAATTCTGAGACACAAAATCTAAAACATGTTTGGACGGTTTGCAATGCACTGAAACAAATAGAGAATTTTTTTGTAACAAAGGCTCTTGTGCCTCATTTCGATAAATTGGCCAGATTCTCAAGGGTTTTCAGCATTTTAATCACTTGGTGTAAAGAGAAGGTGGGAGTGGTTTGTTCCAGTATTGTTCTCACTGACCCTATTAGGGTTTTGGTAAGTCAGTAGGAAGCACGGACTGAGCTCTATCTTGCATAGTTAGCCTTGGATACGAACAAGGATCTAGGGGAAATTCACCCATCCCAGTGGCAGAACAGAAAAGCTTCAAAATAACTTACAAGAGATTGAATATCTGCTTTTCTGGTTAGTTATATTTAGGAGTTTACCAACCTTGACATGGTTGATGGCAGGGCTTTGAGAGTTCTTCCAGAGACGAACATGCTTAAGCTTAAGCATTTCTGGAAGGAGGATCAAAAAATGAAGTCTCCATGGAAGAGGTACCTGTTAAAAAAAAAAAAAGTAAGAAAAGAACTTAAGCCGACAATGGCCCTACCTCTTTCAATACCTCCAGGAGTTGTGTGAGAACAGGAGCCGGGTGGTGCTTTGAGATCCTTAATCTGCAGTGTCCTTCATGATCACACTAAATGTACCAGTCTCGAAGTGGGATTTTGATCAATATTCAATGAATGCTCTTTAATCCTGTCTATTGAAAATGTTACCGCATGTGAACTAAGATTTTCCACACAACAAACATTTTGTTTACCTTCGTGTATTGATTTTGCTCTTTATTTGCATTGCATCTTGAAGTAAGAATTTGTGGTTGAAGCTATTGAAGATGCAATAATATATGACAGATTTGAAAACCTTTGAACATCTATTTGAACACGGAAAAGCAAGTCGGGAGACATCAAGCCATCCTCGATCAGAAATAAGAGATGAAAAAAACAGTAGTAATATTGGTCCATTATACATGAAATCATTTGTATCGAGAGGCAACAAGCGTGATGCGGCCTCTTGATCATTTTTTTCAGAAAAATTCCCAGGGAAATCTCCTTGGGAAGAAAAATAATAATCCTCTTTGATAAGGGTTTCACACTATGTAAACCAGGGAGTTCTTTACCAATCTCTTTATAAATTATGTCCAATAATAAGTAAAATTGTCCACTTCAGATCTTTGTAGGGGCATATTTGGCACTGCTTCTTTAATCAAAGCAACAATAACATCAAAAAATATCTTCCCTACGATAAAACTAAATCATATGACAGCCAAGGCTTTGTGAATTCCTACAAAAATTGATACGACAAAAACATCATATTAACCTGTTGAATTTATATTCTTGTATGCTAGCACCTTTGACAGAAGGAAAACAAAAACATGCATATCTACACTATTCTATAAAGAGAGACCACCCACTTGGTGTTCCTTAAAATTGAAACTGTATAGATTTTTGGTTTTACCTAAAATGCCCTTAAAAAAATAACCTCCCTCTCTCACTACTAGAAAAATACCCTTTTGCGACCAACTGATCCCGTCGCAAATGGTCAATTTCCCGTCGCAAAAGGTATTAGCGACGGTATAGAGAGGGTATAGCGACGAAATTTAAGGGGTCACAAATAATGGGGTCGCAAAAACTATTGGCGACGGGAAAATGCCGACGCAATGCATTTGCCACGGTAAATATATTTATTTGCGACGGTTGCATGCTTGTCTCAAAAAACACCACTGAATGTGTTATTGCAACCGCATAATTTCCATCGCAAATAAGTAATCCAATAGCGACTGTGTAACCGTCGCTTAAAAAACAATTACCGACTCAAATGTAGTGTTGAAAAAACTTTTACCTACGATCACGGCCGTCGCAGTAGCATTTCTGCGACCGTAAATTCCCCATCGCAAAAAAATTTAACGACTATATTATTACCATCACAAATAAGATTCTACTAATTTTTTAGGGTGACGCATTTTTTGCCATCAAGAAACACCGTCGCAAAATCATTGTAATTCTTTTGCGATGAATATTAGTAACAGCACAAAATATCGTCGTAAAATTTTATTTTTTTTAAAAAAATAATCTATTTATAATGTTGGCAAACATTGCATCATATAAAGAATAACCGCCTTAAAAGAGTGATTGTCATACCCAAACCCCTCTTTGCAATTTATTCTTTCAAATTTAACAAGTTCAACTCTAAAACTTCGTACCTATTGAAGGTTGTAATTTCTTTTTCAAACCTCAAAAATATTCAAAGCATGTTTCTTCAAAATTTTGGTAAAATTTTCTCTATTTTACGAACTATCCCAAATTATCTGTATACCTGTCAAACTCAAATATCAAATATACTTAGACTCAACCTGGTTTTCAACACGCAATCACAACCCAATATCATCTAATAAGTAACATTCTCCAAATTATTGTATCTATCATTCATACATCTTATGAGATTTACATTCATCCAAAGAGAAATTTTTAGATTCTTAAAATTATACAACATAAAACTTATGAGCAAATGCATCTAACCAAAATATGTATACAGAAGCTACCTCTTTAAATTGTTTACATTTTACAAAAAATAACTACACGTCTCCATCATAAAGAAAATAAAATTTATGTTATTCATTCTTCAAAACCTTAAAATGCCTCTGTATCTTCTCTTTGTACCAAATGGTTTTATTCATTAAACACTCATCCCATATATAAGATAATTAGATTCAAATTTTCAAAAATAGGGGTTTAATAAATTTAACCACAATCCATCTCATGCATACATTCTCCATTCACATTTTTTATCCTAACGCATTCTCTCACCTTTTGATACATCATGGAACACCAGAGGCTCTGGGTATCCTTTTCTTGGCATTCTTCACTAGTCACAACATAAGCTTTCTGCTACACGCAATTCATATATAAATGGTTTTGCTAAAAGAACAATATTATGCATGAGATTAACTCGAAAATATATAGTTAAATAATTTTGCTATAAGAAGAATACCTTAGAAAGTGGAACTCATATAGTTTCGTTCATTAAATAATCATCCCACCTCATAAGAATCATAAACCAGTATCATAATAACAATTTAAATTCCCAAGAGTATAGGTTCAATAAATTTACCGCAATCTGTCTCATGCATACATTTTCATTTCACATTCTTCTTCTCAACCATGGAAAGTAGCATTCCACATCAATCCATTGCACCATTATAATGATATATAATCGCATTCATTTCATATCAATAATTTTCAAAACTCTAAGTGAAATTTTGAGAGAGATATATATATATATACCACATAACTAGATTCGAATTAATTTCAATTTAATGGTCTCATCATTTATAAAGAACAATTGCTTCCTCTCATTCAATAGAAATCACATACGTTTAGTATCACACAATCATTTTGAGGATATAGCCAACTCAGTTTGTTGCACATAGTTCTAATCTATAAAATTTCAAGTCTCATATAATCAATTCCATGGAATAATACAACCCCATCGTAGTTTAAGTCACTTAGTTAGTCTCATGTTTACTCCACTCAGGATTCACGACATCACCAACTAGAATTCACACCAAATAAAGGTCACAACTATGATCCATGTTTAACTCTCCACTTCTATGTAATTTAATGTGTAAATTTATCCAGATGCGTTAATCATCAATCCGAATATTACATACAGTTTTAATTAGAGTTGGACCCACAATTCAACTTAACTTTTATGAAATTCAATTTTCATAACAATGCCAACCACGATTTCTATGCCAAAATCCCCACACTCCAAGTTAAACTACAAATTCAATTCTCTTACTTGGTTCTTCCTTTTAAACCCAACGTTTTAGTTACAACATAACATTCGACTAGATCAACGTATCAAATTCAAACAACTTTAGATTCTATCTTGAATCCTATATCTTGATTTATCATTGCATCCAAAGATGACCGCATCAAATATTTAGACTCATAGTTTAATCCAATTAATGTAAACCAACTCCAATTTCAAGCAAACAACCCAAGGTTTCACTCAATTTTCATGATTCATGGATCCATACATTAATTACAAAATAATAATTTAAACTCATTAATCTGTATCCATCAATCCCACGATGGGACTTTTATGTACAAATTTTTTACTTTCATTGTGTTCCAAAATAACAACATTAATTTGCCCAAATCCAACACCAACATATGAGATCATATTATAATTGGGTAGGCATCACCAGCCCCATCAACAATTGACACAGCAAACTCAAATTTAAGAAATTCGTAATAAAGTAAATAATATAGTAGATCTGTATACCTCATTTTTAAATAATACTAGTTTCTCTAAGACAATTGATAGCCCATTACAACTCCTACAATAATCGTCTCTCCATTAATAGGTATAGGAAGAAGGGCATCCTCAAATTCTGGCATTAAGTATTAACAAAAAGGCCATAATTGGTAAAGCCAATTGAAGGGGAAGGGGAAAAACTTGCAACTATTTTGTGATGGGAATGGGAAGTGGAGGGAAAGGGGAAACCAAGTGATAACCCATTTCATCCATAATGTAGGTAAAACTTCTGCATTGTAAAAGCAAATAAATATAAACAGAGCAGCTGAAAATCAAGTTATAATGGATCCAAGTGAATTGGCTCTACTCTTTCTTGGAACATTGAGTTCATTTCCTTGTTGATTATGCTTCACACCTTCGCTTTTCTTGACTATAATTTCTGCACAAGAATACAGAGGAACACATTATTCCCTACAATTAAGAGATGACTAATAATTGGCAGGACATTATTTTAAAGAATAGTCAGAAATGCATCTAGCTTAGGCTTTCCACATAAATATCCTTGGATAAGCAATTAACAAAGACGTAAGCGAGGAGGCAACATTTATTTTTACCTATAGAACACAGAGAATTTGTGTGGAGAATACTTCTCCACGATAGAGGTACCGAGAGGGGTTACCTAAATGAACTTGCAATACCGCATAACTAGGGGAAAAGGGGAAAATAAAAACTCAAAATAGAAATCTCATATAGAGGAAAAGAGTTGGAATTTTATATAACGGACAGCAAATTTGATTCTTCTAATCAGAAAGATACACGACCATCGCTACAATTTTGTATTGTCCATCATAATTCTCAACAAATACTTTAACAAATCAAACATCAAAGGAGATATCTCTTATGTTAAAAATAGGCAACCCAAGAGGGGGGGGAGAATTGGGTTTCTTTGCTAGCAAAGGAGATTTAAAAAACTTTTCAGAAAATCTTTTAATATCGCACAGGATCTAGATATGCAAATATGAAATTAATGCAAGAATTAAAAGGAGAGGGATAGAGATAAAGAACCAGACACC
>JAOTRH010000006.1:6922524-6951568 GCA_034768845.1 Heliamphora exappendiculata | reverse complement strand
TGTTGCTTCTGTGCTGTTTTTGTGTTGACACAAAACGCATTTGTGTTGACACAACCATTTCAGTACCTGAGGATCACTTTGAAGCATAGTTAGGGTGTTAAAGCAATTGATCAAATTCAAGTTGACATACTTGATAGGATTCAAGTGTACATTGCCTCAAGTGATTTGACTTGTATTTAAATCAACACAGAAGAATAATTCTTTTTACAGAATTCTTAAGTGTTTGAAACAAGTCATACCTTTTGGCTAATGTGTCAACCTTGATTGTTCAACTTGGTTAATACTTTCATTTGGAAATAAGAATTATTAATCAATTAAAGACAATAAAATATATAGAGAATGAATTATAAAAATCGTCAAAATCAATTAAAGAAGTCCTTGGACTAACATCTTACACTAGTAATTTAGTTATTTAATATTTGGACATATAGAGGTTTTTCTTGCATGGAGATGGAGTCAACAATGTCCTGCCAATTGCTCAATTGAAGAGCCTTCCAAAATAAAGTTAAAACTTAGCTAAAATATAAGAAAACGAATAGGCAGAGTCTTGCCTCTATAAATTATGTTATTTGACCTAATCATTCATTTTGCCCCACCCAACAAGTCACCTATAAATTGTGTTATTTGACCTAATCATTCATTTTACCCCACGCAACAAGTCACCTATAAAGTTGAAGCCCCATTATGATTGTACAGTCAGTGTCTTTTTTGCATTGTGAGAACCTTTGCTTTTGTCATTGTATAGAATTTGACTCACAATTTCTAACATGCCAATATTGGTGTCATGTCCAAGCATACGAATTGCATTGCAGTACTCAGCCACAAATCCTCAAAATTCGTACAAGTTGACAATCGTACCATCAAGCTACTGGAGACCGGCTAAGATAGTACTCAATGAAGTCAAACTCCACCCACAATTTATCAATGAACTTTACGTGAATCTTATATTTTTACCATTGTTTGTCTTATGCTAGATTAGTTCGAATTATCTCTACCTCTCTCAAAATAAATAAATGAATATGCGAGAAATAATATAGTCCTACTGATTGCATAAATAAAGCCCAATTTGTTGAAGATCATGGAAATAGAAAAAATACATTTTGTTATTATATATTTAGTGAATTTCTTCGGGTTCCTCTGTTTGAACTCGATTGAAAGGGGGGTTCAAAAGGTAAAAATTAACAGTTAAGAGCAAATGAACGTGGGCGGGAGGATTCGAACCTGCGCGGGCAAAGCCCACATGATTTCTATTCATGCCCGATAACCACTCCGGCACGCTCACCTCGTTTATCATCACCTATCGTATACTAATCCTGGATCCACGGCTTTAGCTGGATTAAGATGGCCGGCGCAGTAAGCGAATTCGACGGATTTGTGCTTCTTTGGGATCCATGGGATTAGCTGCAAGTTAATCCAGGGTAAGCACAATGATGCAACGCCCCTTCTCTGGAATAGTTGTTTCTTTTTTTATTATTATTATTTTTTTTATTTTAAATAATTTTTTTATTATACTTAATGAAATTATTATATATTTTTTAATTCTATGAGCTAAAAAGTAACTTTTTAAAATATAAATAAAGAAAATAAAAAATTAAGAAAATTTAAAATAAAATAATAAATTAAATCTTATGTTACATATTTTCATTTTTAGTAATTTTTATTATTTATTTATTTTTTATTCATCTTATCAACGATTAGTAAAAAAATTATTAAACAATTAAAAAAAATTTAAAAACAAAAATAAATAAAAAAGCCGAAATGTAACCCAAATAGGACCAAAGTTTTTTTTTTATGTTATATATTTTTAGTTGGCATTGAAAACAAACCCTAAACCTAAAGGGCGGTTGCAAAAGGAGGCTAAAAATTTAACTTTAACTCCGTTTAAAGCCGGTTGCAACGGTTTAAAGCGGGTTGCAAAACGAGGCATAGTATTACTTATATAACAGATTGGGAGATTTGGGACCAGGGTGGGGGTCAATTCCCCTCAAGACTGGTGCCCTCAGGACCCTTTAAAATTATTGTTTAAGGGTTTTAGATGAGTTTATAATAATAATTCGAATTATTTATTTTATAAGTCTTATATAGTAGATTATTTATACAAAAAATTTATTTTGATTAGATATTCACAGATATATAAACAAATGGCAATTCATTATACAAAATGAACGGTTTTAGTTTGTAATGGATTGTTAAGTATTTACCGTTCATTTTGTACAATAAACTGCCATTCGTTCATATATCTGTGAATATCCAATCGAAATTAAATTTTTTATATAAATAATTTATTATGTAAGGCCTATAAAATAAACAATTCTAATTATAATTGTAAATCCATCTAAAACCCTTAAACGGCAATATTAAGAGGTCTTGAGGGACCTAATCTCGAGAGAAATTAACCATCAAAGATGCGTGTTGTGTGTCAAATTTATTCATTTGGTAGAGTTTGTCAAATTTATTATTAGAATAAATAATAAAATTAATTCAATATATATAGATTTGTGATTGAAAAAAATTTGTTTAATTATTTTTTTAAAAGTTACATTTACAATTTATTTATTTGTATATTATCAAATCAAATTTATTTTTTTTATTTTTTATATGAATAATAAATTTGACAAACTCTACGTAATTAATAAACCTAAATATAAATATATGTTTATTTAAAAATGGTACCCATTAAATCAAGTAGCACAACAGGCACCCGGAATTCGAAAAATTTGTAACCTCCAGTCATGAGAGCAGATCTGATGGCGGAAGGAAACCAGTGGACGTGAAATGTTTTGACATAAGCGGCTGCGGCTGCGGCTGCGGCTGCGTGAGCGTGTGGACAGGACATGGAGGTTCCAGATAAGATGTTATACTTCACAGACCTCTTGTCTTCTTCAATAGCAGATGGTGAAGCAAAAGGTGAAAATGCTGCTAAGATTTCTACTCCTGGAGCACTAATATCAGGCTGCAAACATAGAGACTTTCCCAAAATTCTCAAAAAGAAAACATGTTAGGCACTGTTGGATAGATTTTTTCAAACATGTTAGTCACAAGAAATGAAAAAATAATAAGCTTTTTGGATTAAAAAGTAGGAAAAAAAAGTTATATAAAACGAAAAAATCACTTTAAAGCTTTTGTAAGTTATTTTTTCGTTTTTAGTAAATTTTTAAAACTTTAGTCAAAATGGGTTATATTTTTAAATTTGTTTTTTCATGAGTCAAAAAAGTAAAAAACTTATACAAATAAATCAAAAGATCAAAAAAAAAAAGGCACAATAAAAACACAAAAAGAAAACTATCCAAAACATAGCCGTGGTTAAAAATGAATGAATCTGTCATTAAAATACTGACATACACAAATATAGTTATAAAAAAAAATACGCACACAAATCTCTTATGGCCGACCAGACACTAATGTGAAGCAAAGATTCTTAGTATCAAGAGTCTTAATTTTAATCTAATATCTATGTTAAGTTGATTATTTGTGTCTGTACACGTAATACAGTTATAAAATTATTAGTTGTTTCAAGGTAACAGTGACGTGATGCTTTTAAGTCTTAAGAAATCACATGGAAGTCTTAAGAAATCACATGGGTTTTTGGGCACCACCTGACGTTGTTCGGGACAACTAATAATTTATCCAGAGAGAGAAAGAGAGATCAGGCCTTCAAAATTTGTACAATCTTGTTTGGTCCACATGAAGAGAAGGAAGCAACTATATGAGCATCACTGTTTTTGATAGCTTCACTTCTCAAGATTGTTGCTCGTGGGATTATGCAAATAACAGCTTAAGAAATTAAAGGGAATAGCAAATGGTGAAATAATGATCTTTTAGACCAATTAAATGTTGGAATTTTTTTAGAATTCAATTGATTTTAATTTTTGAATTTAATTAGCATTCAATTGGTAATTGAATTCAAGCAATTCAATTGGATTCAATACCAGAATTCAATTGGCAATTAAATCCAGGCAATTTAATTTAGGCAAGTCAATTGGATTCAATACCAGAATTCAACTGACAATTGAATTGGTCATTCAAATGTCAATTCAATTCTGGTGTAATCCTCCATGAAAAAAATTCTATATAAAGGCTCCTATAGTATTCTAACGAGACACACAGACAATCAAAGGTAAGTGAAGAGATACAGAATACAATGAGAGCAAGAAGAGATATACAAATTCTGATAGTCTGTTTTGAGAGAGAGAGAAAGACAGACGAGGTGCGTTCGTATAACCGATCCTTGGTGGTGTTTCAACGTTCGGATCAACCGTTTTATCCTAGGAGAATGACACCGGTGGAAAACCTACAACACCCTCGGTAGACGGTGAATCATTCTTAAAAAAACTGTATTTGCAGGACTCGGTTTGCATATTCTGTTCATGTTATTTTTTGAAATTTCATTTTCTGTAAATCCTATTTATTGTAATTGTTGAAAGCTAATAAAAATGTATTTTCTGGACTACCGAGCATTTCTTATGGCGTTATATTTCTCCCAACAATTCACTGTGGTTTGGATTATTTTCAGGTCATCGGGAGTCTAATGTACTTGATGAGTTGTACAAGGCTTGACATAGCCTACTCAGTAAGTAGACTGAACCGATATACAAGTAATCCAAAACATGATCACTGGAAAGCGATAATTAAATTGCTACGCTATTTGAAATATACTCGTGATCTGGGACTGCATTACACTAGATATCTAGTAGTATTAGAACGGTACTATGATGCAAACTGGATATCGGACACGAAAGACTCAAAGTCTACAAGTAGATATGTATTTCTACTTGGTGGTGCAGCGGTATCTTAGAAATTTTTCAAAGAGACGTGTATAGCACGTTCTATGATAAAATCAGAATTCATTACTTTAGATAAAGCAAATAAAAAAACTGAATGGCAACAGCAATTTTTAGAAGATGTTTCAAGATGGCCTAAACATGTGCCAGTTATTTGTATCCATTGCGATAGTTAATTGGCAATAGGTAGAGCACATAGTCATATGTATAATGGCAAGTCTAGACATATACGTCATAGACATAATACTATTAGAAAACTACTCTGGGTTGTCACAATTGACTATGTAAAGTCGAAGAACAATATTGCGGATCAACAATATTGTATCCATTGGGAGGTTAAGCATTATCTTTTAACGACTTTTACTGGTGAGCTAGGGTGGTATAGAGAAATACCATTGGATAAAAGTCACCTATGTGAGTATGAAGTGTGGTCGCTTCTTTGATAATTTGATAAGGCGAAATTCTCGAAAAAATACTTGCAGAACTAGGAAGAGTGTTTCATGGTAAAAACGAATACACCCGTGAGAACGAAAACTTTGTTGTGAAAGTTGTTGTGTGAAGCCTACTATCTCAGTTTACTGCTAAGGCGACACAGTTCAAGGTGATACCGCCCACTTGTTTGCCGGTAAATCCGATAGGTTCTCATAAGGGAATGTTCAAGGCTAACAGCTACCTATCCTATGCAGGGACTTTCAATTGTCTATCTCTCTTGCAATCAGTTTTGTAATTTGGGTTTGTACTCCCATCAATTTCATTCATGGGGGAATTGTTGGAGTTTTTTCTGAATTCAATTGCTTTAATTTCTGAATTCAATTAGCAATTGAATTGGCCATTCAATTGGCAATTGAATTCAGGCAATTCAATTAGATTTAATATTAGAATTCAATTGACAATTGAATTGGCCATTCAATTGCCAATTCAATTCTGGTGTAATCCTTCATGAAGAAAATTCTATATAAAGGTTTCTATAGTATTCTGACGAGACACACAGATAACAGAAGGTGAGTGAAGAGATACAGAATACAGTGAGAGGAGGAAGAGAGATACAAATTTTGATAGTCTGTTTTGAGAAAGAGAGACAGACAGACGAGGTGCGTTCGTATAGCCGATCCTTGATGGTGTTCCAACGTTCGAGTCAACCGTTTTATCCTGGAAGAATGACGCCGGTGAAAAACCTACAACACCCTCGGTAGGCAATGAATCATTCTGAAGGAAATTGCGTTTGCAAGACTCGATTTGCATATTCTATTCATGTTATTTTCTGAAATTTCGTTTTCTATAAATTCTATTTATTATAATTGTTGAAAATTAATAAAAATGTATTTTCTAGACTACCGAGCATTTCTTATGACGCTATATTTCTCCCAACATTAAATATAATACTTATCTGACATGCAAGAATACATATCACACGTGCGATTGAAGAGTATCGTAATTATTTTTTTTAATTTTATTTTATAGTTTTGAATTTGTTTTAAACACCATGGAATTTGGGGTACGGACAATATATGCTTGTATATGAGATTTTTTTTTTTATGTACTGTGAAAACTTCGTTTAGTTATGATTTACTGTTGATTTGGATAGTAATTGGATGTTTCAAAACAATAACTAAATAAATTACCTTTTTATTTTTGGTTTGGTTTTATGAATGATATAATACTAAAAAATTACATAAAAGTAATAGTTTTTTACAAACATATTCTAATCGCATCCATATCTTATTTCTTATTATGTCGTATTATCGTATTTAAATGTGTATTCATATTATATAAACAATTCCTTGTTCCTCAGCTAGAGTAATAGCCACCGTGATCACCAACAGAACACAAACAGATAGATGGGTACTTATTCCAAAAATGCTAGTGCAGAATTTCGGGCATAGAATCGGATACATTCTTCTCACATGGAATGAATTCCATAATTAATGAGAGTTGGTGTATTCGGTTCTGTATTTCGTATTTTTATTCGTATCAAAATCGGTACTTATTCTTACTGTTCAGAATCCATGTAAGATCTCACAAAGTCAAAATCCGAGCCATGTAAACTCGCCGCGGGGAGGGGAAGTACAGGACCAGAATCCTTGTTACTGTTTGGCACAATTGATCCTGCAGCACCAGCGCATAAAGCTTCTCCTGCTCCATCTATATATTGACACACCACAATCTTTCCTTTCACCAAGCTACTGTTCAAGCAACCTTCACAACACCTGATGTGCAACCCTAGTTCTCAAATCTCATTCTCTACAGGTGATTATTTTCTAGGAAAACAATATCAGAAATAGAGTTCTAAATCACGATATTAAAATACACATCTTTATCGGTACAACCATATACCAACCGATATTGAATAGTATCAGCAGGATAAATATCGATGTTTGGATGTCTCAAATTTCATTACGTATCTATCAAGTCAATACGCAATGATCGATATTTAGAATCCTGAAAAAAAAAAAATAATAAAGAAAGTTCAACTTACTCATCATTTGGATAACGAAGGGTAGTAGTAGTAGTAGTAGTATGTGTTGCATTTCCTCCATGTACGAGAGGAAATTTTGTTCCATTTTGGTTGAACGTATTTATAGAGTTGCTCAGATAAAATTAGAATTAAGGAATCAAAATGTAGTTTCCAAAACGAACTTAGGATTCATGAGATGCTAATGAGATTGATACTTACGACAATGGTACGCCCATTCCCAAAAATAACCTTATCTACAATCCTGTGATCGGTGCTGCTGCCTGCCACAGAAAACATCCATGGTGCAACACTTGGAACGCTAGACCGTTCAAGTCCATTGTTTCCTGCCGAGTTCACGGTGAGGATGCCTTTATCCATGGCGTGAAAAGCGCCAATAGCGATGGTATCCTCGACAAAGTCTATTGCATTCGGCAACCCTATTGAGATGGTGATGAGGTCGACTCCGTCAACAATAGCGTGATCAAAGGCATTGAGGATGTCTACATGTTGGCATCCGTCATCACAGGTCTTGTACACGGCAATCCTCGCGGATGGAACCCCTCCTCTTGCGGTTCCCCCGGCTAGTCCATAGAAGCTCGCGTGTGAAACTTTGTTACCGGCTGCAGTGGAGGCAGTGTGACTGTCGTGCCCTTCAGTGTCCCTAGCGGAGCCGCCATCAAAATGGTGGGAAGTAGCGTGCACCTATGATCTTGCTGACAATGTACATTTCAATGAAACCAAGAGAGTACCAAAACATGGAAATTACAAATCAAAGAAAGGGAGTACTACTTGTTGCAAGTGAAATTGACGCCTCCATGGCAAGTACCCTTCCATTTTTTTGGGGGAGGACCGAAACCTTCATCGTTGAAACTGTCAGACTCGGGCCAGATCCCGGAGTCAAGAACCCCAATGATTATGTCACTCTCGACGGTTGGGTTTCATGCTACGGTACTTACTAAAATCCGTGAAGTCCCATGATCTTGTTGTTTGAAGTTGAAGAGTTTTGCTGGGAAACACTGATACAACTTCCTCCCTGCCTGCATTTTATTAAAAAAAATTAAATTTTTTTGCAGAAAACAATTAGTATGGCTATGAAAAGCATTAAAATTTGCTTTCATGGTTATCATGGAAGGATATTTCAACACTTACTGGCAAGTTTCTGCCCCTTTTATCGGTAAGCCTGGCTGCAAATCCATTGAAACTCCTATAATAACTTCTAAGCAACAAATCGGCTTCAAAACTAGATAAAAACCGAAAAGAAGTAAGATATTTTTTCCTTCAAAATGAGAGAGAAGAAAAAAAAAGGGAGAGTTTTTTTCCTCTGTGGTAGGAACTGGCATGGGTTCTTTTATAGGCAGTTGAATTGCTTGATTTGATTTCTAAAAATGCTAGAATTACTGTAGGAAACAAAGCTCTTCTGATTATCTGGTTGTGTGTTTCCTTATCACAGGAGAGGGCTCTTTACCAAGGCAAGGGGCACTGTGATCAGCAACCAGACATAACCAGGTGTCGGTTACCTGGTGTCAGTTTACCCGGTGAGGTGACCATCTCAAATCATCATTATACTTGTAAAATTTACGAAAACAAATTTATTCACTCGCTTAACAAGGTGGGTGAACAATATCTATGCTTCCATTGGTTTGAACTGTGGGTTCTAATACCAAATATACGGTGAATTTTACTGTTTAAACCAATAAGAGAGTATGTATTATTCATTCATCTTGTTCGGAACTTAAGTGGGTGAACAAAATAATACTAAAAAATTACCTAGCCCCAACCACTTCTTGAAGTATGCTGAGGTGGTGAGATGAAGCTGAGTAATTGTCCTCAGGAAGCATACCCATGTAAACAATATAAACCTGCATCAGATTAAACATTCTCATAATCAGTACAAGAAAATGTATCTACAACCATAACCTTCTTTTTATATCTTATTAGTGTGTAGAGAGAGATAGGTCAGTAGGTGGGACTTTTTCAAAGTATGTAAGCCCATGGAAGAGATGATAAAGGTCAATCCATTTGCAATATTACTTTAAAAAATGTTATATGCACGTAACCTCGGACACAATTGAGCACAGACCACTCATATGAGTGGCTCATCATCAGTTATGTCCGAGGAGTGGTCAGTGCTCGGTTGTGTCTGAGCATCTGCACACAGACACGAGTGGTTTGTGCTTGGTAGTAGTGTCCGCGCATCTGCACAGAGATGTAAGTGGAATGTGCTCGATTGTGTCCGAGCATTGGCACGTAAAAGTGCTCTTGTTGTTTATTTTTCCATTCCTGAAATAGTACACTGATGGGTAATACAAGGAGAAAAGACATTTGTACCTTCCTGTCTTCCTTTGTGGCAACTGGATGCTAACTACAAGAGTCAGAACCAACGCAATACACTTAAAAGAATTTGACCTAAACATGGCAGACATGCTTGATTATATAAAACTTAATAGCTTTGATGTCTATTTATATTGGGAATTAAAGCTAAAAAAAGATATGTACTCAGTATATATATTCATATTTCCTGAAATGGTAAGAAATACCCAAATCTCAAATATTATAGAACGATTTAGATCATCTTCATTTCTCAAAGAAAATGAAGCCTCTTCATTTTTTTTTCATCTCCATAATTCGAACGGTTTATATTGCAAATTATACGAAAAAAACATCCGTTCAAAAAATTAATTTGATTAAAAATTGTTAATTATATAGTTGGATCAGATTCATTATAGAAAAAGATACGATCTACTATCAAAATCATACTCCTTGCTTATTTTTTTAGGATCAACGCGATCGGATCATGTGGTTACTGATGTCTAATTAATTTGATTTTTGGTATTATGAACTTTTTCAAAAGCTCTACGTGCAGCACGCCCAACCAGGCACCATAAGAAAAAATGGAAATGCCCAAGATGAGCTGATTTTCAGCCATGTTATGCTACCATGGTTGCTGTAGATGGATGATCTCTAACCTTGACTATGGCCATGATTTTTTTTCCCAATAAGAAAAACAGTCAGATGGTCAAATCAAACTCATGATCTTTAGCCTTTTCCATTTTTGTTTATCATTCAATATGCATTAATACCATAAACAAACCATAGCGTTAGCTGTTTTCATTTTTCTTCTAATCCCACCACAAGGTGTGAATCACATGTATGAAACTGTGCGTTTTCAATCATGAGCAGAACGTTCATTTAAAAGAAAAATGCATAAATAGGAAAAAGTAGATTTGAAAGAGCAGATTTTTATAGCCAATTTTGGTTAAAATGAATAGGTTGCACATATGATTTCAGGACATTGATCATCTATTACTAGAGGATATTAAATCTAAATTCCCACAATGGGTATATTTGTCGTAGATGGACTCGCCCAATTTATTTCCCCAAATAACCTTTTGGTGAGAAATACCCAAATCTCAAATATTATAGATGGATTTAGATCCTCTCCATTTCTCAAAGTAAATGGAATCCTCTTTATTTGTTTTCATCTCGATAATTCGAGTTGTTTATATTATAAATTTTATCAAAAAAAAATCATCCCTTCAAAAAATTAATTTGATTAAAAATTGTTTATTATATAGTTGGATCAAATTAATTATAGAAAAAGATACGATGTACTCTCAAAATCATACTCCTTCCTTACTTTTCAAGGATCAAAGCGATCATATCATGTGGTTTCTGATGTTTAATCAATTTGATTTTTTGTAGGTATGAAATTTTTCAAAAGCTCTACATGCAGCACTCCCAGCCAGGCACCATAAGAAAAAATGAAAATGCCCAAGATGGGCCCATTTTCAGCTATGTTATTGCTACCATGATTGCTGTAGATGGATGATCTCTAGCTGTGGAAAAATTATTAGATATTCCGAGAGTACCATGTAAGTGATGTCTTGTGATATTCTTAATAAATAAATTATCGTAACATAAATAATGTGGGTTACATTTTGTCTCATAACTACCCAACAAAGATAAGTCATTATGTTATTATTATAAAATTTATCTTTACCATATTAGATAGGAACATCACGTGAACTTACCACATGAAACTTCGAGAACACCGAATAATTACTCCTAGCCGTGACCATGGACTTGATTGTTTCCCAATAAGAAAAACACTCAGATGGTCAAACCAAACTCAGATGATTAAACTTTTTTTTATTTTTGTTTATCATTCAATATGCATTAGTATACCATAAACAAAGCATAGCGTTAGCTGTTTTCATTTTCCTTCTAATTCCCCACCACAAGATGTGAATCGCAAGTATGAAATTGTGCGTTTTCAATCATGAGTAGAACGTTCACTTAAATGCAAAATGCATAAATAGGAAAAAGTAGATTTGAAAGAGCGGATTTTTATAACCAATTTTGGTTAAAATAAATAAGTTGCACACCTGATTTCAGGACATTAATCATCTATTACTAGATGATATTAAATCCATATTCCCACAACGGGTATATTTATCGTAGTTGTTTGGCAAGGATCAAACTATTAAATTTGTAAAACTGGCTGAAAATTTGTTTGACGGATTGCTTTTGAGAATTAATGCAGAAAACACCAAAAAAAGGTATTTTTGAGAATATGCTAAGTATGGTTTAGGCTCCTAATGTATAAACTGCAACTGCTGGAAACTAAAATAAAAATTCTAGAAACAATGCATATTACACTGCATACATAAACTACCGTATACTCATAAGTGTTGTATGGTGGGCTTAACATCAAATGTTGGTACGGAGCCAATCATACTTGTGAGAATGCAATAATTTATACAATATAACATGCACTGTTCGCAGCCAAATTAAAACCGAAAAGGAAAATAGTTGCAACCTTGCAATGTGCATAACTGGCAACAAAGGCAGCTATGAGACCACAAACAATAACCCATAGAGATGCACATTTTAATGTTGTAGCCGTCTTTAGCATGTTTCAAATGCTGGGTATGTAACAGGTGATCTGAAACCTTGTATATATAGCCTCGGAACGTTTGCAAAATAGTTTGGAACAATAATTTCTAGAAAGCTACCATGTTCGTGCAGGCTCAAGAAGTATTCCTGATAGTTGCTCTGTGAATGAGGACTTACTGATTTCTTATTCATCGGACTATTTGTTCCAATTCCACAATACAAATGAAGGATTATTCACCTTGTCCACCGTTCCAAACATGCCCATTGAATGAGGGCAGAAATATCAAAGACATGGGGAGTCTTTTTTTCTCTTAGATCAAAACTGCCTCTTTAACTCTCAATTTCTCTGATTCTAAAAATAAAATAAAACTTTTTTCTCACTTTTCAATATGTCCAAAACCCAAGCAACCACCTGATCCACCCACCTTTTCTACTGCGGGGGCCGGGGCCACAGTGAAGGAGGTGGGACAGGTGGTTAGGGCTGGGGTTGCGGCGGGGTGGGAGTGAACTATAATAATAATAATAATAATAACATGCACCATCTCAGGAAACCAGTTTGGAGAGGAAATAGTCAGTTCTCATAGTTCCCTTCTAACTTACTTCCTTCCATCATAAACATAGAAGAAAAGGAAACACAAATGAAAGACCAGAAGCAAACTAGAATCTATAATTCCTGTTCAATTTGTATAGTTACATGACGAATGCCGTGTGTTCTTTCACAGTAATCCTTAATCTTGGTAAGGGTTTCGTTTGAGTTAACTCCGGGCTCAGCTATTACATGGCAAGCCAATACAAGTTTCCCAACTGTGATGGACCAAACATGCAGGTCATGAACATCATGAACTCCTTTGATACATTTGAGACCATTTTCGAGATCGGGGATATCTATCGCAGTTGGTGTCCTCTCCATCAATATACAAACAATATCTCTAAGCATTGGCAGAGTACTACTAAGAGCAAAGACAGAAAAGAGGAGAGTGCAAACCAGATCTACTACCAACCAATTGGGTTTTGCCCATATGACCAATCCAGTGATCATCACCCCAACAGATTGGATCAGATCGGCCAGTACATGCAAGTAAGCCCCTTGAAGATTTATGTTCAATCTCTCGGTTTTTTTTGGTGGATTAGAGACGAGACCGGTGCCCTCTTCTTCATCGTTCGTGGGTAATTTCTCCCTCTCGTGGTTGTGATCCTTGTTTTTGCAGGAATGATGAGAATGAGAATGACCATGACCATGACCATGACCAAGCCACATGACCATAATAAAGTTGATCGTAAAACCAAGTGCAGCAATTGCAAACATAAGCTTCCCGTTAACCCTTGCACTTTCATGAAGAAGTCTATCGAATGCTTCGTAAATTAATAGCCCGCAAACAACCCAAATTAGCTGTACTGATAAAAGGGCCCCGAGAACTTCAAGACGTTTGAATCCAAAAGACTGGTGTGAGGTGGCATCCCAGCTTGAAGCCCATACCGTGAAGAGGGAAATGGAGAATCCGGCAATATCAGTGAGCAAGTGTGCTGCATCTGTAAGAACGGCAAGGCTATTGGCCTTCATGCCTCCAACTACCTCTACCCCCATAAAAATTGCACAGAAAAATATAAGTCCGCATAGTTTCACTGCCGACTTTGTTTGTTGGTCTGACACTGAATTATCGTGCTCTTTTTTGGAGAATGCACAAACATGATCGCATGATAGTTGCAGCGGTAGAGGAAGACCTCTATTTTCTTTGGAGGCTACTGCTATCTCAACTTCCTCCGCGTGCTGTGTCCTCAAACTGGAGAATTCCTGGTGTTCCATCTGCTTGGATTAATTCGATGTCACAAATCCGGGGAGGGGGGGAAGCAAAGTTAGCTTTCAACAGAATAGGACCAGCCACATTTTAGTGATACAATTTAGATGAACAGTTCCTGTGGGCTGGAGCATTGGAGAAGCATCATCAAAGTTGAGGATGTAACTCCAGATTGAGAAACTGAGATTCAGAAATTTACATTTCTCAGTTTTCAGTATCGATCAAAAATGGTTATGGACCTTGAAATGTTAAAGGAACAAGTTTGGTTTTGTTAATTATTGTCCATACTAACATGCTCATCACAGATTCGGTAATTGCTTATTTTGCTTTGTTATCTCTACCAAGGACCATAACCCTCTCAAGACTTCCCTACAACATCACTCAATCTGGTTGGGGCGTTCCCCATGTCCGTGTCCTGCAGCGCATCCGACTTAAATGTCACTCTAGCCCCACCCAAAATAATTGATACTAAATAAGTATTAAGTTGCTTTTCGAAAGGAAACATGAAAAGAATTGTTTTTGGTTGAATTTTGATTCCAGGGGCAAAATGGTAATTTCGCATTGCACTCCCAGTTTTGGTGGTCGGGGTCAAGTTTATCCTCTGTATACCCTTTATATCGCTTCTAATGTGCTACGAATCAGATTGAGAGTCAAAAGGTGCCGTGTTTAGTCACGTGACAAATCATTTAGAACTTTCTGCTTACTACTACTACTAGAGTACTAGTTTCTCCCAGATGCATTCCTCTCACTCTGATTTCACTTCTCTATTGCATAGCAAATAATAAATCAAGAAAAAATAAAAATACTTCTCTCTTTGCTCATAAATCATGGCATCTTTAAGCGCGGCACAATGGGGTGGGGCAAGGGCCTGGGGCGACCTGCCACGGGCTAAGACTTTCACCCTACTTGCGCCCCGTGTGGCACCTAGGCAATGCACCCCGAATCCTCAAGTCAGCCTTTCCCACTCACGTAACCATCACAACAAAGTCTTAGATAATGAATAGCACTACTATACAAAGAATGTGTGTACAAGGATACAACACTCACTCACACGTGTTGACAAGGTCACCAACTCACTCTTGACACTCGACACTCTCTTACCCATAGAGAGATTACCGTGGAACACTCTAAGTGCTCTCGTCTTTAGAACACTCCCAGGTTCTCCCACTTAGGAGCACTCTCATGCTCACCTCCTCAAATGAGGTCCTCTCCCTTTTTATAGTCTTCTACCTCCTCAATGGATAGCTAGGATCAACTCGATCAATGGGCTATCATTGACTCTCCAAAACCTTTCCTAGATTTTTATAGACTTCTCTACTCTTCTAGAATACTCCACACTCCTCCAAGACATGGTGGAGTCTCCCATATTCTTCCAAGGTCTTCCAGGGTATTCTAGGGTCTTCTAAGATGCTCTGGAACATTCTGGAACCCTCCGGAATACTTAGGACTCTTCAAGACTTCTTCCATGCTCTGGATCCTTCTAGCATCCTCTAGAACCTTCCACGAGCCTCCGTCGCCTTGATTCACCCTTCTCCAAGCTTGTAGCGCCTCGGCAATTCTCATGCCGTGACATTCTCCACCACCTAATCCTGTGACGCCCTCATCACATCGTGGTAAGTATTTGTCACCTCTACTGCCGCGTCTTGTCAAAGCTCCTTCCGTACGTATTTTATACCCCGCCAATGTCGTAGCAGCATGAACTTGTCTTCTACTCCGCCGGTGTTGCCGTGGTTCACACTTGTTTTCTACCCCGCCGGTGTCGCAACAGCCTTCTGCACCTACTTATATCCCGCTAGTGTCTAGCGGCTCCTACGCACCTACTTGTATCCCGCTGATGTCGAGCGAAACCGCGCACCTAGTTGTATCTTGCTGGTGTCGAGCGAAACTCCAACGCCTATTTGTATCTTGTTAATGATGTCAAGCAGCTCCACGTCGAGGTGTCGTGAGTCCTTGCACCTTGTCCTCGCCACATGCGAAGCCTCCTATTGGATCGATACACACCTCGCAGCACGTACATGCCTTCCTTCACACGGGCCAAGACTTTCACCTTAATTGCGCCCCGTGCGACACATCGGCAATGTACCCCCATTGCCTAAGTCAACCTTTTCCACTCATGTAACCAGCACAACAAAGACTTGGATAATAAATAGCTCCACTATACAAAGAATGTATGTACAAGGATCACAAAAATACAACACTCACTCACACGTGCTGACAAGTTCACTGGCTCACTCTTGACATTCAACACTCCTCACCCATAGAGAGAACACCGTGGAACACTCCAAGTGCTCTCCCCTTTAGAGCACTCTCATGCTCACCTTCTCAAATGAGGTCATCTCCCCTTTTATAGCCTTCCACCTCATCAATGAACGGCTAGAATCAACTCGATCCGAGAGCTATTATTGACTCTCCAAAACATTCCCTAGATTTTCCTAGGCTTCTCTACTCTTCTAGAATATTCCACATTCCTCCAAGACATGGTGGAGTTTTCCATATCCTTCCAAGGTCTTCTAGGGTTTTCTAGGATCTTTCAGGATGCTCTGGAACATTCTGAAACCCTCCGGAATACTTAGGACTCTTCAAGGCTTCTTCTATGCTCTAGATCCTTATAGCATCTCCTAGAAGCTTCCACGAGCTTCTGTTGCATTGATTGCCCCTCTCCAAGCTTCTAGCACCTCAATAATTCTCAGGCTGTGACATTCTCCCCCACCCGATCCCATGATGCCCTCATCACGTCGTGGAAAGTTCGTCTACCACCCACTGTAGGGTCTTCGTCGCTTCAACTGTCGCGCCTTGTCGAAACTCCTTCCGCACGCATTTTATACCCCGCCAGTGTCACAACAGCATGCACTTCTCTTCTACCCCGCCGGTGTCGCTGTGGCACACTTGTCTTCTACCCCGCCGGTATCATAGTGGCCTTCTGCACCTACTTATATCCCGCTAGTGCCAAGTGGCCCCTACGCACCTACTTGTATCCCACTGGTGTCAAGCAGAACCGCACACCTATTTGTATCCCGCTGGTATCGAGTGAAACTCCGCACCTACTTGCATCATGCTAGTGTCAAGCAGCTTCACGTCAAGATGTCGTGAGTCTTTTCACCTTGTCCTTGCCACATGCGAAGCCTCCTCTTGGATCGACACGCACCTGCGCAGCATGTACATGCCTTCCTTCACTCCTGGAGTGAAGTCCCAATGCCGCAGTGCCCCCGATCCACCCTCAATGGTTGTTGCCGTCTCCACAAAGTTACGTCCCTCACAACCTGCTTTGATACCACTTGCCACGGGTCAAGACTTCCACCCTACTTATGGCTCGTGCGGCACCTAGGCAATGCACTCCCAACGCCTAAGTCATCTTTCCTACTCATGCGACCATCACAACGAAAACTTGAATAATGAATAGCTCCACTATACAAAGAATGTGTGTACAAGAATTACAAGGTTACAACACTCACTCACACGTGTTGACAAGCTCACCGGTTCACTCTTGACACTCGACACTCGACACTCCCTCACTCATAGAGTGATTATCGTAGAACACTTTAAGTGCTCTCCCCTTTAGAGCACTCCCAGGCTCTCCCACTAAGGAGCACTTTCACGCTCACCTCCTCAAATGAGGTCCTCTCCTCTTTTATAGCTTTCCACCTCCTCAATGGGCAGTTAGGATCAACTCAATCCGAGGGCTATCATTGACCCTCCAAAACCTTTCCTAGATTTTCCTAAATTTCTATGCTCTTCTAGAAAACTCCACACTCTTTCAAAACATGGTGGAGTCTTTCATATCCTTCTAAGGTCTTCCAGGGTCTTCTAAGATCTTCCAAGATGCTCTCGAACATTCCAAAACTCTTCGGAATACTCAGGACTCTTCAAGGCTTCTTGCATGCTTTGGATCCTTCTAGCATCCTCTAGAACCTTCCACGAGCCTCCGTCGCCTTGATTCGCCCCTCTCTAAGCTTCTAGCGTCTCGATAATTCTCGGGCCGTGACAGACCGCCATCTTAATTATCTTAAAGAACTCCATTGTTATGGTATTTGTTTTGCATTCCTTCTCCATCAAATTTTATTCTTATGCATTTTTATTCAAGCACTGGATTATCTTTCTAGTTTGATACGTTCTTGCCTGGTAATGACACAACTAGAATTGTAAACGAGCTGAGCCAAGCTGAGCCGAGCTTTAACGAGCTTGAGAAATAAATCATTAACAAAAAGATCGACAAACCAAATGACCTTTGGCCCAATGATATGGATTACTCTCTCAATTGGAAGGTAGAAAATTCAAATCTTGTTAAGTATAAGGTGTAGGCGTGGTTGTGTGTATTGTCGATAATAATAATAATAATAATAAGAATAATAATAATAAATCACCAAATTGAGATACTAAAACCCTCAAAAGCACTTCGGTCCATCAACTCCTTTCAAATTTCATTGCCAATGCTTATTTCAATCTAATCCACCCTATTTTAGAGTTGAACTTATCAGGCAAACTAGAATTAGGTATAAGATTTGAGGAAAATTAAATTCCGATCAAAACCACGTGAAAAGCTGTACAGGACAACAGTACTTTTTAGCACGGCACATGCCTCGGCATATTCATATTAGCTCGCGCAATAAGCCAAGCCATACGACAATCTGTTCGGGCTCTGGGAACCTCAAGACGTAAGACCCGAGCTCAGAGAGGATTCGGCCCCAACCCCGAAGACATGGTGCTCGGCACCATTATAAGGAATGCTCGGCATTCATAGCCGAGCAAGACGAACTGCCTGAATTCTGGGCCGAGCTAGATGGTTGATATTGAGAATCATGTCCCATGATACGCGTATCAAAAAAGTGATATAATGATGAGAGGTGAGTTGCAAATAGGCCAACTCAAGGGCTAGGGCATCAAATAGGGATGACATAGCCCTAGCTCAAGCAAGGCCTGTGGATTAGTCCAGGCTAGGCCGAGTGTTGATGGACATCTTGACATGACAAAAAGAATTTGCAAAAAGATCCTATAGAGATATCTAATAATGGCACTTATAAGTCACTATCAAACCATTAATTGCTATGCATAGATCAGAGAGGAAAAGTACAACCTGACCTGCTCGGGTCGGGTCGGACTCCATAAGCGGGTCAAATATATTTCTTCCTATAAATAGCCAGTCAATTTGAAGATACAGGTATGCTCTCTTTTACTAAGCCAAAATTCTCTCTCAAGTTCTTCTTTTTCTCTCAATCCCTTCCTTGACTTGATCGTCGGAGGGTCCATCGGTACAAAGCCACCAGCGGGCATCTCACCTCTTTCTTGTGCAGGCGTACACGTGGCGTTCATCCCTGACATCTCAGTCAACTTAGACGGGATCAGTAGATCCCAATCCTTATCCTCTACAAGATTGACTCAAATATTGATATTTTTACTAACTTCGTACATAATCCTCACAAACTTGGTATATAATTCTCCCAAACTCGTAGTTTTGGGGTCACAATAAATTTGAGGGAGGAAAAGACCAAAAATCATATATATATATATAACAATTCACCTGACCAGTCTCGCTGGAGAAAAGATAACCCGGTTAATTCTATAAAAATCATTAAACTGTGTGACGAGCACAATCAAGAACATTTTCAGAAATCAAGCCCCATAAATCTTCCAGGATCATGTAAAAGAAACAAATAACAGCCAGATTAAAGTAATCTAGCAAATACGTTAATTCTATAAAAATCACTGAGTATGCGATGAACACAATCAAGAACATTTTCAGAAATCAGAACTGATAAATCTTCCAGTATCATGTAAAAAAACACAAAAAATAACGCGAAGATTAAAGGAATCAAGCGAAGTACCTAGATCTTGTTGCTTTTAACAACGGAAATGATCCCGTTGTTGTAGCTGAGAATCAGACGGAACAGAGGATCTTCATACAGAGGAACCCTAGGGCTTATGCTATATATATATACACACATATCAGGGGAGTTAGAAACACGAGATTCAGATGAAGAATGGGTTGTCAGTAGAGAATCCCCTTCGGTAATTTCGTCGTCATCTAACGCCTAACGGGAAACGAAGACTGTTTCTCTGTTTTAAAAGGGCAAAAGCCAAGGGTTCATGGAAACTTGGAAACCTTGGCTGTAAATTTGTGTTGATTGATTAAATCTGGAAAGTACAGATTCAAAATCCAGGTTGATTTTAATATTAATGGTTGCACTTTTTGAACTTTTTAATTTTTAATTAATTTCGTTATTTTTTATGGAATAATTAAAATGTTTAAAAATAAAATCCATTCAACAAGGTCAGTGCGTGTGAGTAAATGTGCTGTGAGTATGATTAGGATTGTAATTAAGGTCTCGTAATTTAATTTAAATTATTTATTATTTTGAAATTTTTGAATAGATAATGTTTGTAAAAAATTATATCAATCTAAATCGTTATCAACAGGATTGAAATATATTTGTTTTGAAATAAAATAATAATTAACAAGATTATGAGAATAAAGTATGAGACAAATTTGCATTAATCATATAACTACTTACTTTTGATTAACCTAATTATTTATAATAATTACCTACTAGAACAATTCAAAATAATAAATGACTCCAATCAGTTTATGAGACCTTAATTACAATATTTATTATACTCACAATAACCCGACTATGACTTAAATCAAGCAGACAACCTTTAACTCCATTTCACGAGATAATGGCTCCGTTGTGTGGATTTTATTTATTTATTTATTTATTTATTTATTAATAAATAAATTAAATTTTATTTAAATTAATTTATTTTGGTGACATTTAACTTATTTGTTTATTTTCTTATAAGCCAGTTATTCAAACGAGTTTATTTACTTATTTATTTATAAGCCAATTTATAAGTTACTTTATTTAGTTTATAAATCAGTTTATTTACTTATTTAGTTATCTAAATAAATTTATTTGTCTATTTACTTATTTTTTTATTTTTAACTTATTTAATTATCTAAATAACGTAATTTATTTTTTAACTTATAAATTAATAAATAAATAAATAAAATTATTTAAATAATTTAACTTATTTTTTAACTTATTTAATTACGCAATTAACGTGTAGACAAACGGGCAATTTGTCCACACCACCATTGAGGTACAAATGGTTAACCAAACTCCTCAAAAAACATTGGGCTCTCTAAAAAGAAAATTAAATACTATAAAATTTAATTTATTTTTATTTATTTTTATTTTTTAAAAAAATTTCACATTTATTTATTTAGAAATTTTACTTCCTAGCACGTTTTTTATAAAAACAGTTAACAATATATAATATTTTGATCAAAGATAAAAAATAAAAAAAACAATTAAAAATATAAATAAATACGGGTGGAGATGTGGTCACTTTTTTTTTTTTCTGCTTGGTGGTACAAATGGTGGGGTTGGAATAGGGGTGGAGATGTGGTCACTTTTTTTTTTTTTATTCGGTGCACTAAAAGAATAATAAAAATAAAAAGTGGTCACATTTTTATCTATATTTTGATTAAGACCCAAATAAAAAGAGAAAATGTTTGTCGCTTTATACGAAAGATACGATAAAAATTGATTTTAATTGGATACATAAAAATAATATAATGATTTTTTCATAATATAACTTAAATGACGTATCTTGATCTATAATGCTATAAATTCTCGCTAGAAAGAGAACTTAAAAAAAGATTTTAATCTTCGAGATGTTTGAATGTAAAGAATTTTCAAACTACTTCTCTTTTTAAGCGACGAGAGCAATAAACATCACGTAATGTTAAGTTCAAGTTTCGGACTTAGACCTGAATTTTGAGATTAAAAGTGTAATTTAAGACTTTACATTATTTACACTAGTTGTCTTTCCATAAAAAAACGTTTAACCATTATGAAAATTATTAATGAATTCATAAATTAGGAAAATATATTTCATAGATTCATAATAAAATATATAATGAATCTCTTAAATTCATTGTATAGATATAATGTATATTATATATTCATTCTTGGATATTCAATTAACCTATTATGTTGAATGTAAGTCTTCTATACATGTATATAAAGATGTATTTATTAATATTTATTCATCATTAAATTCATTAAAAGTAAAAAAAATTAGTGGGATTAATCTAGTGTAATTATGTAGTGGTCACATTAGAAAAATAATGCTAACAATAAAATATTAAAAAAATAATAGGGATAGATTTCTAAATTGTTACATTAAATTACATTCCCTAAAAACTCTTGAACTGATCTACATTAAATTATTCCTTAACTTTAAATAACTGAAAAAAATAACATAAATAAAATTAATTATAAAACTACTACATTTTATCCCCACATATATCACAGCGTGCTATTGATAGTGTGTGTAAATATATACACACACCGGCAATGCCTCGTTTAGCAGCTAACTTTAAGTTAAATTTTTTTTTATTTGCTTAAAGCTAAAAAAATCTCAACAATTCAAACGCTTTTAATCTTTTAGCCTGTTTACTGTTTATTTTTTACGTAAAATTTTTTTTATATATTTTTTAAAAGTATTATAACTTTTATTATATACTATTTTTTTTTAAAACTAATATTTTTAAAATTTACTTATCAAAATCTATCAAACAAGATCTGTATTGAATATAAAATTATCTAAATAAATTTTTAAAAAATATAACAATTTAAAGTTAAACTTTTTCACTTTTCTTTTTAGTTTAAAATCACTCATATAATTTATCAAACACATTTTTTACTTATTTAACTTAAAATAATTTTAAGTGCATTACTTAACTTAAAATCAAATTGTCAAATTTTAAGTTCATAATTTTAATTTTATATATATATATATATAATTATTATAATATACCGCATTCAATCAATCCGAAATCTTAACAAAATAATTAAAATTTTAATTTCTTAATTAATTATCTAAGTAATTTAATCCTTTGTCAATCGATTCTATGTCACTGATGCTAGTTTTCTGTTGTGTCTATTTTAATAAATTATTACTACTGCTTGGCTAGTACTTTAAATCTACAACACTCAAAGTTTTTTTTTGGCTTTTTTCCTCACCAATTTCTCTAGTTTAGCTTTTAAAAGTTATTATTCAAAAAATTAGAAATAAGTTATAGGAATGATAATTTTTTTTGCCTCACTTCTGTACGTTCTCGTCCCGTTATTTATGAATTTTTTTAATTCCTAATAACAAATGAGATAAAAATGATATTTGCTTTCCCTGTCAATCTTTAATTATATAAAATAAATATTTTTAAATATGAATACATGTATAAATTTTATTTTAAAATATAATAAGCTAATTCATAAAAATATTATATTTACCTCTTATTTTTTTATCTCTCTTTTATATTTTGCTTTTTCAGTTGTATTGATTCACCGGCTATTATTTTTTATTAATTATATTATCTATAACCCATATTAGGATCACTCTTTTAAACATTCAAAATTATCTCCGACCCATTTCTCATTAGTTTTTTTTGATAATTTTCTCAGTCTCCACCCCAATTAAATAAGGGACAAACATTAAAAAATGCCATTTTTGACCTCGATCCCACTTCATTGCCATCCCTATCCTTAATCTCTTTATAACCAAATTCAACCGCATTCATTGCCATCCCTACCCTTAATCTCTTTATAACCAAATTCAACCGCAGTAATAATTGTGATAACTATTTAGTGCACACATATAGTGATACACATGTAAAGTGATAGATAAATAAATAGATGAGAGATTGTAATTGTGTTTTGTTATTAAGCTTGTGTTTGAACTAGTTTTTTTTTGTAATTTTTAAATTTTTTGATTTTTTTGAATAAAAGTATATATTAAATCATGGTTTTTTGTGAGAGAAAAAAGCCAAAAAATCAAGTTAAGGCAAATCAAGTAGCTTTTTTTTTTTTAAAAAAGTCAAAAAATTTTAAAATTGTTATATAATTTTAAAATATTTAATATTAATTCTAATGATAACTAAAATTAATTCCAACATATATTTATAATTCTTGGTAGTAACTCGCTACCACCATGCATATTGTGTAAGTGTAACCACAATTAATGATCCCTTGTATTGTTTGTTGTATGTGCGCGCATTTAAATTTTTGCAGCAGTTGTGGCGTGTGGGTCACATACTTTGCAAAAAATAGAACACTTCAATGATAGTACAGTTATTTTTTAATTCTATTAAATAAATTTATCAAAAAATATATGTTATAAATTATCCATTGTCAATAAATATTAATAGATAAATTTATCTGTTGCCAATAAATATCAACGTATTTTCAACAGATAGATTTATTTGTTGTCAATAAATGCTAACAAATAAATTTATTTGTTGTCAATAAATTTTAATAGATAAACTTATATGTTGTTAATAAATGCTTATAGATGATAAATTTTAACAAATTTTTAAAAGATAAATTTATCTGTTATCAATAAATATCAACATATTTTTAGCAGATAAATTTATTTGTTGTCAATAAATACCAATAAATAAATTTATCTATTGTCAATAAATTTTAATAGATAAATTTATATGTTGTTAATAAATGCTTATAGATAAATTTTAACAAATTTTTAAAATATAAATTTATATGTTATCAATAAATACCAACAGATAAATTTATCTGTTGTCAATAAATTTCAACAAATAAATTAATCTATTGTTAATAAATGTTTATAAATAAATTCCAACAAAATCCCAACATCTATTGTCAATAAATTTCAACAAATAAATTAACCTGTTGTTAATAAATACTTAGTAGATAAATTTTAACAAATTTTTAACAGATAAATTTATCTGTTAAATATCAACAGATAAATTTATCTGTTGTTAATAAATTCCAACAAATTTCCAACAAATAAATTTATCTTTTGTCAATAAATATCAATAGATAAATTTATCTGTTGTTAATAAATCTCAATAAATTTTTAATAAATAAATTTATCTTTTGTTAATAAATAACAAAATAAATAAATTCAACAAAAATAGAGGAACTATAAACTAAACGGAGCACAAGGAATCTGTAATAATGGCAAAAGTTGTACATGTCTCGTGCAAGCATTCAAAGGCAAAAAAAATGAGAGAACCTCAACGGAAATGGGGAGGGTGATGCGACTAAGCTTCTGTTTGGGTTAGTTGATTTAAAAGTCATAAAAAGGTTAACTGATTTAGCATATTAGGTTTTTTTTATTTTTTTAATATTTTTTTTACATAATTTAACACCTATTTTTTTACAAAAAAACTAAAAAATATAAAAATTATTAAAAAAAACTAGTCCAAATACAGGATAAAATGGGACGTGACTAAAAAGCAGAGCATGGTGCTGTGCTTTATTTATGATTTAATTTGTGTTTTATTTATGATTTAGTTTTTTAATATACTTTTATGATTTAACTTGTTTATTACGTAAAATACATCGAGTTTGTTATTTATTTAAAAAATTAAATTGATTCGATACTTATACTTAAAGAGTTGAATAAGATCTCGTAATATTATTTATAAATAAATAAATAAAAATTATAATTTTAAAAAATATTATTAAATAAATATTATTCAATTACTAAGTCATACATATTAAATCAACTTAAATTTTGTATGAACAACAAAATCAACGAGAATGAACGGAGTCAATCAGAAGGGAAAAGCTGCTCTTGTTACCCATTTTCAGAATTCAAGCTTCATAACGAGGATAAACGTTGCCACCTATTCTTTTCTGCATCAATGGTCCAAATGCTGGTGAATATGTAGGATGTTCCTCAATGTTTTTCTTCTCTTTCTCTGCTCTCTACTCTTCATAGTATCTGCACATTTGCCTTCAAAGGCGCCGGCGATTCCTCCGAGAACATCTCCATCGAGTACAAGTTGGGAAAATGGGTCACATCCACCGGATTGAATGCAGTCACGTCCACCGGAGTTTTTCTATGATTCTTTAGATATCCACTGCCATTGTTAAAGTTTTGCATAGTTGCTCCACTTTCTACGAACGGAGGTCCAGAGAGCACTCGAAACCCTAGCCGACGTGCGGCGAAAAACGGGGAATCGAATGGTGTGAAAGTTTTTTTGAGAGAAGCGTTTTTTACGAGTATAATTTTGTTAATAAAATTATTAAGTGTTAAATTAGAGGATTTTAACGTTCAAAAATTTTAAAATAATAAATTTAAAAAATTTAAATAAATTAAATAAACTAAATGTACTACAAGGAATAAAATTTGAACTTCTCACTAATTATTCTTTTTTTTTTGTATTTTTTAGTTAAATAATTAAACTAATTCAAAATAAGTTGTTTGAAAAATTATATTTTTCTTAAGTTGATTGCTTAAATAAAAAATTAGTTTTTTTTTATTTTTTTGTTCAAATTGAACAATTTAATTCTTCTCTGTAATTAAAATTAATAATTATATAGTTGATAGTGTAGTAAATAAACTACGAATGAGATGTATTATAATATTTAAAAAGTGATCAGAATTTGAATAAAATATTTTAATAATTTGTGTTTTAATTTAACTTTTTTAATTTTTTAACTTTTTTTTTTTCAAAAAATCTATATTAATTTTTTTTCTGCATTTTTAGCTAAGAAATCAAAAAACTTTAATAACCAATCAGGGCCTAAATAGCTACTACCTTCCAAATACAATTTTCACGGATGAAGAATAATATTTTATAAAAGGATAATTTGGTCATAACAGGAATAATTCGTAACTAATCTTATAAAGCAAACACATGATTGGATTAAGATTAGGTTGCCCTAAATAAATTCTTATCATAGGGATTATAAATCACATAATTAGATTATGCTAGGAAAAACTAATTCTATGGACTTGGTGTACATAACTGCTAATCTTATAATATTATTTTTATTAAATTATATTTAAAAACCCAAAAATGGCCTAAGATACACCAAAATAGCTCATATAGTCGTATTTTATTCTAGGATTATTTGAAAAAGCTACTGTTATTAATTTTTACCTTCATATTTTTAAATTTAATTATAAATTATAATTTTTTTTAAACACTTATCATTTTTGTTACAAATTGTAATTATTTTTTCTTCTATTTTAACTATAAATTACAATATTTACCAAATATTCACAACTTATACTATAAATTATAATCTATAAGTTATATTAATTTTAACAATACCAAATACCACATATACATTTTTAATTTTATTTATATAAATCGTGAGTTTTAATTCACCACTTAACACGAATCTCATAAGTGGTTACAGGGAAGATGTCATTTGTAACTCTCCTTTCATCTTTTGTGAGTTTGGAGTGATTCACAATAATTATTTGAATTATTTATTTTTTAAAAATTTAAAAAAACATTATTTTGATATTCATATAAAAATTCGCTCCTTAAGCTATCAATATATATGAATAAATCGTGTTTTGTTTTGGAAAATAAAGATTTAAATTTAAGAAATCTATTTTTAAATAAAAAAATTTATTTTATAAGATAAAATGTAATATGTTTATATATCTATTAATATCTAATCGAGTAAAATTTTTGTGTGAATAATTTTTTTGCTAAATAAAATTAACGGTTTGAGCCATTATTGTAGATCTAATTAGGATTCGCAAAACATAAGTATAGAAGGGATGAACGGCCTAATTGACAGCTAGTTTAGGATAATTAGTTTAAAAATTAGTCTTACTTTTTATATTTTTAGTCAAAAAAATTAAAAAAGATTTAAAATAGTTTGTTTAGTAAATTAACTTTTAAGCTAACTTTTTAAAATTGCATGGTTAATTGAATAAAAAGTTAATTTTTTATGTTTTTTATTCAAATGAATAATGTAGCCCTTCTATACAAATAATTATAAAAATTATATATAATTGACACTAATAGTAAATAAGTTATCAAACATGAGTATTATTGTCTTTTAGAATATAGTATGAGTTTAAATAACATATTCTAAAAATTAACATTTTGATTTGATTTTTTAATTTTTTAATTTTTTTGTTTACTTTTTCACCAAACAACATAGGGTAGATAAACGTAAAGGATTGGCCTAGTGGTTAAAACTTAAAACATGGAGGTTTGCTCCATCTTGGGTCTTAAATTCGAAACTTTTTAATTACTATTGTGCGGGGGTGATTTCGCAAGGGTGAGATTAGTTATAGAGGAAAAGGAAAGAATTGGGCTTGGTTCCTCCGACTCATGGACTTGATTGCTCCTGCACAAAGAAATATGGATGAGACTGGCTGATGGACTTTGTCGAAAAGTTCATCTAATGCTTAAGTCAATAGATGATATGGTGAATACTAAAAATTCTAAAGAAAATTCAGTAGAATTTTTGTAAGAGAGATTGTGTGTGTGTACCTTGTATTTTGGTTCAGTATTTATAGTTTTATTATGCGGGATTTGGCGGGAAATCGGTGATCTCCTTTGTTTGGTTTTGGCAGGAGTTGTTGACTCGAAATTTAACAGGAAATGGGTGATTCCCCAAGCCTGTTTCTGGCAAAAGTCATCCCTTTCTCCTTTTGGGAACTATCTGTGGCGCCTTCCGTGATGTCGGCGTGCTGCTGAGGTGTTTTGTGTTGTATCAATTGTCATTCGATGCAAGGGCATACAGAGATAGTGTTGTCGTTTGTGCTCTGAGCTCGGTTGTCTTTTCGCATTTAATCTATCCTTGCCTTAGTCGAGACATCCGACTTATATTTGGCCGAACTTAGTAGGACAGAGTGACTTGACAAGTCCTGTGGCGGATTCCCTAACTATTCTAGTTCAGCCCACTAAGCCTAGCCTCTAGATTGTAGGCAAATTTTTTGCTTTTGAATTGACCCCATCAACTATTAATTTTTTGGGTTAGATTATATAAAGTTTTGTTTTGATTTTAATTAAATTTTGCTAATAGATTGTAGAATTAATCGAATTAGTTGACGTACAAATAAATTAAGTTGGACACACTAAATGTATATATATTAGCTAAAAAAACCAAAAAACATGATAAGCCAATCAGAAGTCAGAACCTCATCCCACGCTAAAAAACCTAGAATACGTGAAAGCCCACCATGTGGACGTTCAAGTAAATACAGCAGGGCATTCCCGCGACGAAGTCGAGAGCAAATCTCGTGATGTGGACGTTTCAGGCACCCCAAACTCTCCAGCAGCCTCCTTGCCTTCTGAAACCCTTTCACCACCCAAA
>JAOTRH010000006.1:6856875-6897422 GCA_034768845.1 Heliamphora exappendiculata | reverse complement strand
GTTGGAGGCCTGAGATCTAGAGTTTTGGGTCAAGGTTGGGGGTTAGGGTTCGAGGTCCTAGGAATCGGGGGCCTGGGATCGGGCCCTAAGGCCCGAGGGCGAGAGTTTTGGATTCGGATTTTGGGAATCAAGGGTCGGGAGTTCGAGGGATCAAGAGTTCACGGCAGACGTCCAGGGCCAGGACTGCGGATTTATGGTTCAAAGTTTTGGGTTGAGGTTGGGAGTTAAAATTCAAGAGTCCATAAAACTAAAAATTCGGGTGATTTAAGATTTGGAGGTTATTATTACCATAGTGGCCGCCATTGTTTTCACGGTCATCACTGCCATTGATTCTACACTACCGCATTTAGTAACACTATCAATTTTAAATTCGCAACCAAAAATATGAAAAATATTTTTTTCATCAAAATAAATGGACCCTTAATCACTTACTTTAAATTTTAGATGACTTTTTTGGTTCCTAAAATTGTTGGAGTAACTAGTTGGACGTCTGGGTTCTTGACAGTCCTCTTCTTCAATTATACAAAAAATAATAATAATAATTTAAGTATAATGGTGAATAATTTTTATTTGATAGGTGAAAAATAAGAGTAATTTACTTTATTTATATATATATATATATATATATATATATTTATTTATTTATTTATTTATTTTTTTGATAGGTGAGAGATAAAGATAATTTACTAAATATGCATTAAACTTTTTCATTTAAAAATATCAATTAAACAATAACATGATATACGTAATATTTTTACAATTACACATGTAGCTCTATGGACGCTCCGAACTCAGCACAGCATAACCCAAAATGTATTGCAATAGAGGCAAATTTTGTACTCAAAATCAACCTAGTTTAATGATTTGAACTATTCATTTTATTATTTATAGTGTATAAATTATTTATGCATAAAATTAAACTATTTGAATATTGTCAAGTATCTGAACAAATTACATTTTTATTAAAAAATTAATAGTGTTTGAACTTCATTATTCATTATTTTAATACAAATGTGTACTATTCGGACATTTAATGATATTCGATCGACTCGATATTTTGCATTAATAATCTATGAGAACAATAACATAACTATTCAAATTATTAAAATAGGCCTATCTTGGGCCCATAATTAGCCAAACACTATCGACCTTGGGATTAGAATATACCATTGTGTTCCGTATTGCAATACACACAAGGACGAGAAAAATTATTAAGTATTTCCGAAATATCATGTGACATTGCTTGCGTAGTCCTCCAATAAATAAGAATGTGCGATATATACAAAGTGTGTATCTCGTCTTATCCATCTAACAAATGTGAATTCACGTTGTTCTATACAAAATATTTTCTATTATATAATTATAGAGAAATATTACGTAAGCAATATCATTTGGCCTTCCAAAACTACCAAATAATTAATAAAAGACCGGGAGAGTGTGACCAATTTAGATATAAATGGCATACAAGGCAAAAGAAGAAGACAGAAAAACCAACTATAGAAGCACTAAGTTCTATATTTGTGGTCTATTAACATAGTCATGTCATGAATACTGTTTTATTGGTAAAAAAATCTAATACCATTTAGAATTTATCGCAATAAAATGTCATATATATATATATTTTTTTAAATATTATTCAATAATAGATAATTTAATAAAATATAAATATTTATTTAACATAATCTTTTAATTAATTGGTCTAAATTAAATATTAATCTCATTATTTTAATGAGATAGCTTAGTTAAAAGCGACATAAATTTAATATTTAAATTTTTTAACAATAATTTAATATTAATTAGTTTTAAAACTCTTCTTTTATGCTATAATTGAAACTTAAATAAGAGTGTAAAAATAAAAACAATAAAATAAGTAAAAAAAAAAATTTTTACAAATTAATTATGAATCGGTAGGCATCTAATATTTTTTGATACGGGCTAATACAAACTGATATTACCTACTACGTCTGGTATATACCAGTATAAATTGATATTTTAATCGATACAAAACTAAATAATTAATACACCAATTTGGTTCCAAACCGCCATTACAGTGGAGAAAATTATGGGTCTAGATGCTAATCTTTTCAACAATCCCTCCATTCTGCAGGTCTTTAACAAGGTGCATTGGCCGGGGGGAACCACACTGCATCTGTCACACAAAACTATCAATAAGGCAAGTGCTACACACTTCAAAAGCACAGTTATTAAAGAGTAATATCTTCATATGGATTATGGATGGATGAACAAGTCCAAAAATAGGTGGACCGAGGTTCCCTAGTAAGCTATGCCATCCATCATTATTTTGACCAGTAGGATATCTCCATGTATCCTATTTCTCCCACCAAATGTCGAACCAGGCCAACCAAGGTTCATGTATCGCAGTGCCTTAACTTCGAGCCTAAGCCTTGGGGGACAAACTTCGAGGCACCTCCTAGCCCACTCACTCGCAGTCTCCCATGTGCAATCACAGCCCATGCCTCAGATCTATGATCAAGTCATCAAGCATGTTGCTTCCACATCACAATGACATGCTCAATCTCCTTCAGCTCCACCGAGAGACCCTCTCTCATCCCATACATCTCCAATGCCAAAAGGGTGCACCAGCGCAGATCCTGCGACCATACAACCAAGGTGCAAAACTTCCAATTTCCAAAGTCATATAGCATAGTGACTAAAGCTAAGAGTTCATCATGATTCAAGATGCTCCTCTCAACCTCCATGGAAAGACTTGCATATTGACCTAACTTGTACAGAAATCTACATAAGAAGGCAACTCTAGACCAAGACGAAACAAATTGCGTGCTGCATACCCCTCTACACCTCCCAATCCCAATACCTACGAAACGTCTAAGCTGCATACCCCTCTACACCTCCCAATCCCAATACCTACGAAACGTCTAAGCTTCGTGTGTGTGTGTCTCTCTCTCTCTCTCTCTCTCTCTCTCTCTCTCCTAATTTATAAGAGTTCACATTGCATAGCTCTAGATACTTGAATAAAAATATGAAATATGTGCGCTTCACGTGCAATTAGACATCCACCAAGCAATCATCGTATTTGAGTTTACAATATAAAAAATGATTTTTTTTCTCTTTTGTGTTCCCATGGCCTTGGATATGAAAATCAGATATATTCAACACCTCAATACACACTTGCATCCATCATCCGTTACCCGATTACATGTCACATAGCACTTTAACCTATTTCTAGATGGCTTATCCCAGCTGGAATTTTCACCTTCAAATTTTTCTAATCCTAGATTCCTATTAAAGTCAAGTGAGAAGGAAATTACAAGTCACTATTCTGAGTAGTTGGTTTATTGAGAAAAATATAATAGAACATCAAAAAATAATTTTTTGAAAGAAAAAAAAAAGGAAATCAATTGAAGTCTTCTAAATATATATACAAGGAAATCCAAAGTCTCTTATGCATATACACGTGTGTATACATGTAGACGGCCGGAATTCAAACCTATACTCTAATATAGGTCCACTTTATCCTTTAAATACATCCAACATGCTCTTCTTCCAGTCTTACTTAGAACAAAGATCATTCCAATACAAAAAATGGAAACAAAAACATGGTACATCAGATGTTCTAAATTGCATTACAAAAGAATTATGCTTCTATAAATTACAATATTATAGTGTACTTCTTTCAAATAATAAGCGCCCCATAAGATAAATCATTATTTTTAGAAATATTTATGTAAAACACATTTATCCGAAGCGTTATAACTTAATTCTTTAAATTTTTGTCTTTCCAACGCTATTTCTCTATAAATAAGAAAATTTTGAAAGAGTTGCTTTGGAATGCCAAGTTGTTTATTTTGAAACGACGATATGCCATGTGTCAAAACGTGAGTTCCAAAACCCAGACCACTAGAGTGTTAGCTTTTTCTAATAACACAACTCTGCACTAGATCACAATAAAATATATCCCTCCCTCCTCCATCCAAAGCCATATTCAATAACCACACAAGTGTGCTCACAAAACGAACATGAGTTCCAGCAGCTTTTCTCTTATCACCACCTCAATACAATCAAGAGCAACCCAATTGAAGAATCGACTAAACTATTGCAGAAACACCCACAATATACATCAAATAGAACTAAATAAAAGTATAAACTAATGGACGGGGAATCTACTTTGTGACAAAATATGTAAACAAAGATTTTCAAATTGGCCCTTCAAAAAAAAAGGTAAGAAAGGGGTTGAGATCTTACTTTTAAAAGACCCCTTCGGGTAAAACCTTCAATACCCACCTCATGTTTGGAGTGCATGATATGCACTTCCTAAATTTTAGGCCACGGATTCATAATTGAATCACAAAAATTCATTAACTAGAAAACTACACAGATTCATAAATCAGCTGCCACAAAAAAACATAAATTTAACAATAAAACAGTAACAAAAAATTTACATCCACAACATTTAATTTGACATTTCAAAATATTTCATAACTTTAACCACAAACATTCATAATTTTAACTACAAAATCTCAAAGTGCATACTATACACCCCAAAACATGGGATGTGTATTGAAGCTTTTCCCACAGCCTTAACAACGAAACATTCAATTTCAAACACTCATTAAACAAAATGGCAATCAGCTGTGAAAAAGCTTTAGCAACACCCATGCCCCATGAACATCACCCCTGCTTTACCTTACCTAAAGCATCGTCATCCAAATTAAAGTAGTCTATTCCTACCCTTACTCACAATTTCAGTGAAGGTAATCCCCTGGATTTTGAAGCCATCTCAATTATCAGAGTACGGTAGTAGAACTACATCCCTTTTTTTAAAAAAAAAAAAAAAACAAATAAATAACTCTACTCTGTAACCACTAACCATTTATCCATTCACTCTCAACTTTGACATGCACTTGATGCCAGAAAATGTTTGTTTTTCCAATATTCACTAGATGTTTTGCAATCACTGTGATCTATGAATTTCAAATTAATCCATTAACGCATGAGCTGTGATTCTCAATGACATCAAGTATTCATCCATTTCTAGTATAAAAAACTTCCAAGTCGACTACCTGAAATGATTTTCAAAAATAAGTTTTACTTTCTCATTAACGGGGCATTGTTGTTTGATATCCCAATGTGTCCGGACCAGCTTACACACACCTCGACTAATTCTTAGGAGAACAATCTCGCCGTCCACTAACAGGGAGCCCACTTAAAACCGAGTCAAAGTATCGTATGAACTAACCCCAAAAGGCATATAGCACTTACAAAGTTTCGAACCTAAGACTTTGAAGGGAGCAAACCCCCAAGTATTAACTACTAGGCCAACCCCTTGGGATTATTAATAGGGCATTGTTTGACAAACTTGGTGGAGGCATTTTCCAATGTGGGACTAATACCGCCTGATCAATTTAACAATGGCTAACAAAAAGATGCAACTTAGGATAAACAAAACAACTTTGATGTTTAAAGTCCAAGAAGTTGCAGGGAATCCATATGGTACAAACCAAATCAAACTAAACCTTTTGTCCTAATCATTTGGATCCGCTACATGAATCATTCTCCATCTAGCTCTGTCAACGCTGTTATATATTCAGTTAAATTCAATCAGTCCATACCTTTTTCAACTATGCCATACTATATTGTACATCAATGTAAATAAACCATTTTTTAGTAAATCACAGAAATTCTACCATCTATTACAGAAGGCCAAAAAAGATTTAGGTCACCTACTTACGCTTAAAACGAACCTAATAAGGCCAACCAAAAATTCCTGCCTTCAAACATCGCCAGGATATGATTCACCTCCTTTACTTAAGCATACCAACTCACACTCTGACATGCATCACAAAAATATATATAATTTTGGCAGTTAATATGGAAGCAAAGCATCCCAATGGAGTTCCAAGTAATCCATACCTAACAATAAAAGTATGAATGAAAAGAAAAAGAGAATAATACTGCGGATCAGTGGGAGCATACCCCATCTTACATCAAAGAAGATGCACAATATAATGACATGGTTGAACAGAGAAAACATGTCATGCCTGATGCAGCAAATATTCCAAGTGCCACACCAAAGTTAGGATAAAGGTGCTAAAAGTCAAGTCAGCAGGCAGGAGTACATATGGCATCCACAATCACCTGGTACCATTTTTTTTCAGCAATAAAATGTGATATATTAAAAATGGAATAGCACAATAGGGGAAAGGGCGGGAAATCCACCAAAGAAACAAAAAGAAACCAACACATAACTATATATCAAGTTGCCCACCGCCCTCCAATATTTAGATATTAAAAACCAAGGAATGCCCTTAAAAGAAAGAGAAACCGATGCCCAAAAAGAAGATAATAACACACACTATCTCATAGAATTGACTTTCGCCACCTTGTCTGATCTAAAGCCAGTACAATCAAGCAAAACCATTTGTAGGCAACTTGCTGAAGTCACCCAAAAAGTATTTATCAATATGAAATAACGTGCTCCATAGAGGAAAGATCAATGGACAATGCAAAAACAAAAAAAGTGGCCTGAAGATTCTTCCTTTTTGCACACAACACACCACCAGATAAATATCACTTCAAGAGGATCTACTACTTTCCAAATTTTCTTGGGATGAGAAAACGGAACAACTTGAAGAAGCATTTACAAGGAAAAACGTCTGTGGGGTGGAGAAACCAAATTCTTCTATCACTATCATCTCTCAAAAGGAAATTAGTGGGACTAGTGAGCAAGGACATCCTTTCAACTGATTCCCTATCGTTAGAATTTCTGTGAAATTGAAATTCCAAGAGATGGGAGCCAAACAAGAACAAGCCATAGAAGTCATAAGCACATCACGAGGATGAACCAACAGGTATAAACAATGGAACGAAACATGGAATGGAGAATTTCCAACCCAAATATCCTCCAAAAATCAAAACACGCTCATCGTCACCCACCTTCATTGTAACAAATTTCAAGAACAAAAGAAATGTGTTAGAAATAGATTTTGAAAGTGAACAAAAATTCCCTCTATTGACCACACAAGAATCACAACCCTTGGCTTGCACCCCATATTTACGACTAATAACCGAGGGCCAAAGTGAACTCCTTTCAATAGGAAATATCCATAACTACTGGCCAAGGGGCGAACGTTCCTACCTACGATATTTCCTATCCCAAGGCCCCCTTTTTACTTTTGGAATTTGATACATTTTACCAATTAACCAAATGGTCCTTCTTACCCTCTTACGTACCTTCCCACGAAAAAATACTAATCATTTTTTTCTGATCTTATTCGCAATCCCAATTGGTACCTTAAATAAAGACAAACAGTAAGTAGGCATGCTATTAAACACTGATTGTACTAAGGTGTACCACCCCCTCTAAAGAAACAAACCTCTTTTTCACCCCTCTAACCTCCTATCAATTTCTTACACCATAGACCAAAAAGTTTCTTTCCAAGAGTTGTCACCCAAATGAAGACCCAAATTCTTAAGAGGCAAATGCTCAATATGCCATCTAATAATATCCTTCTACCCCCAAATTAATACCCACAAGATTACTCTACTTTTACCCACATTTACCTTAAGGCATAAAACAATCTCAAAAGACCTCATCATGGAGAACAGCTTAGCCACCTTAGATTCCTCCTAAAGAAGAAGGGGGGGAAAAATGACTTAATCTGCAAACTGTAAATGAGATAAAGAACATGCCCCTACCTACTATGAATCCATCCACTAAGCTCACCTCCTTAGCTCTCTCAATCGTCTTTCCTAATACATCCACTACTACAACAAAAAGGAAAGGTGACAATGGGTCACCTAGTCTCAAACTCCTAGAAGCTTGCATATTACATGGTTATAAACAATCTTTAATCCACCCCCTCAATCCAAACCCTTTTTCTAGATAACACGAAATCTTTAAAAAAATCCAATCTACATGAACATATGTTCTCTCAAAGTCTAGTTTATAGCTTGCACCTTCCTTATTAGAACCTCTGTAGTCTTCAACAAGTTCACAAGCCACCAACACAATATCTTAAATTTGATGATCCTCTACAAAAGCACATTGCATAACAAAAATTGATGATCCTCTGCAAAAGCACCTTGCATATCAAAAATGGTATCAGCCAAAACAGCCCTTAATTTTTTTTCAACAAAAACTTACCTATAACTTTGTGCAACAATGTTACCAAACTAATAGACCAAAAATTGCTAACCCTTAGGGAAAATTCTCCTTTTCGAGGATGAAGCAAATAAAAGACGCATTGGTACAAGCATTAACCACTACATTGGTAAAAACTTTCCTAAAATAATTCATCAAGTCATTTTTTGCAATTTTCCAACAGTCTTAAAATATCGCCAAAGTGTACCCATACGGACCTTGTGATTTATCTCTATCGCACCCAAACACTGCCTCTTTTATCTCCATTTCCTCACATGGCGTTTCTAGCCATGCACACTATGGTAAATCAATTAGAGCGCGTTCTAAGGCATCAATCCTAGGTCTCACTATCCACCCGCTTGAATACACATCCACCCGGTACTTGAATCAAATTTATGTATTCGCCAAAGGAAAGAATGTTAAGAAAAAAAAACAAAAGATTAAAAATAAAATAAAACATTCAAATTCCTCAATTACAAAAACTATATATCAATGTGACAAATAATTAATAAGTCAAGCTTTCATCATATGGATTGTAATGCTCAGCAGAAGCCATGGGATACCAATTTAAATAGCCCATAACAGCTAAAAGGTTAATAACATCTAAAATGGAAATGGAGATATCATTTAGATAGTATTAGCGTATTAACCAATAACCAGCACATATACGTAAACAACAATGTCATCTGAATAGATTTAACAACCGATGTAAACATCATAACAGTGACAGCATATATACATCTAAAATTTAAATATCTGAAATTTAAATAGCCAATAACAAACTGAAAGGCTGACACCATCTAAGAACTTATTAAATTAAGTCAATTCAGTAGGTTTTCTGCGTTCGGTGAAATTAAGCTCATATACATATATGGCAATGTCGTCTGAATAGATTTAACAACTGATGTAGACATTGGAATGAACAGGAGCCTAAAGCATCAATGAGATTCTATGGAACAAACATCCAGGAACAACTCTCAAGCTGCCAACCATACAGAGGTCAAACCAAAACTCAGTGAGATAGGAGAAACTTTTTATGCAAAAAGAGTTCTAGCCAATACACATGTGAGTTTTCCTTCTAAAAGCCCATTCAAGAATGAAACACTTCACCTGATTTTTGATGTTCAAAACTTGGAGCTGCAAAAGATCTGCTCAACGAAGTCATCTAGTTGGCAATATTCTCATCTATCAATTAACCAAAAGCCAATTTAGTATCAACAATATAGTAGATTGAAGATTCCAAGACCTTCAGGTATTTACTTTATTCATCCCAAAGAAATAAAAATTAGTAACCCTAGAATGATGATATATTACATGCAATACTACTTATTCACATTTCACAGCACATAAGCAAATAATAAAAGAAGTTCCAAGAGATATAATGTAACAGATTACCAGTGAAGGCGATAAGAAGCCTAAAATCCACACCATCGTAACATTCTGTAAAAGAACAAAATCAAATCCCCAGGAAAGGGAAGACAATTATTACCAGCATATCAAGCAGCAAACTCTGAACAAAGTTGCACTCATGAAACCAGGAAATCCTCATTTATCCATTTCAGCTGCCAGCAGTAAACACAGGCTACATTAAACAACCATCAATAATACACTCGTTCAAAACATAAAGTTTCCAGTAAACTTTAAAAGATACCAATCAACAAGATTAAAATGTTAAAATAACAGGAGAAAGTTTTAAAGCATAATAAATTTAATGCCCAACGCCCTTTTTTGCTCTCAGCGATTCAAGGGCCTTCTTCCGCAATTCAATCTCAAGCTTTTTCTGCTCAGACTCTGTTACTTCAGGATCACTTGCACCGGACTCCATCCTCACAATGTGTTCACCATCAGAAGCATTACCATCACGGTTCTTCCCATAATCTGAAAGTGGAGTGATAGTGTCAATTGATTTTGCTTTGAGCTTCTCTGCACGTCGTGCTTCCCTTCTACGACGCCGCTCTTCCCTCCGTCGACGGCGCTCCTCCTTTCTCAGTCTCTTCTCCTCCTTCCTTCTTCTCTTGGCCTCCTTCCTATCCTCTACTTCAGAATCATCACTGTCATCTGATGCTACTTCTTTTCTTTCGGACCTTTTATGTTTTCTTTTTTCATGAACTTCACGATGGTGCTTGTCACTTTCCTGAGAGCCAGAACTCAAGGAACCACTTCTTTCTTTCCCATCAACTTTTTTAATTGACTTGAGTGCAGTTTTTGTTTCATGAAGCTGCTTGCTGCCCTTGACCTCATTTGAACGTGACTCATTCTTCTCATCACTTTTGCGAACTTCTTCAGGGTATGTTACCCGATGCCTTAAATAAGAGTCTTTACTAATTTGGGGTAACTGCTGTTGGTCAGAAACTTCAGGATGGAGTGCCCTCCTAGAAGCTTTCTCACTGTTCAACCCAAAAAAAAGGAAATAAATCAGGTGCATGTATGTATGCAGGCAAGTACACAAGCATGGCAAAAATATGACAATAGAAATAACATACCTCCTTATCTCCTGGTCTTTCTTTCTTAATTCCAAGCCATCAGGGCGGCTCTCGATTTCGTTAGAACGGTGACCACTTACCCTTTCAGGAGAATACTTATCCTTGTAATGAGCCCTCTCAAGTGAACCTTTACGCTCATCAGCTGTGGAAGAATATGCAGATTTTTTTTCTGAAGACTTAAGTTTCTGATCCCCATTGCCCCTAAAGTCAAAGAACCAGAGCAACTCAGGCGAATGAAACAACATTCCACATGCTAGTGAGAGAACGAAAAGAAATACTGATTCATATATGAAGTAATAAACGGCGTCAAGACCAACCTGACATGGTTAGTTGCTCCCTTCTCCACACTAGTTTCTGGACTGTCATGACGTGGTTTCTGATCTCTTAGTTTCCGTGGAGGACTCGCACTGATAGTTCGGATTTTCTGTTCATTTGTTTGCTTCACAGGACTCACATATGGGCTATATGACCTTCAGAAGGAATCAGATAAGCAATTCGGTAACTATGATTATACAATTTAAACCCCACATTTTAAATTATACCCCTACTCCTCCATTAGTGAACTTCACCTCAGTTTCACATTTTTTTACTTTAAAAAATAAGAAGGGAGAAAGAGGAGAGGAGTAGGTCATGCAGCTGTGTGATTATATGCATAATCTTATACATTCCTTCTTGTGTCAATAACTCTAACGAAAAGAGGGGAATGTCAACGCATCCCTAAAAGGAACAATTACATTACAGCATAAATACCTCCTATCTTCACTAGGACTTCTTCTCCTCCTGCCTAGTGGAGATCCTGAATGAGACTGAGACCTATATGGTGAAGGTGATGAAGATGGTGCTTTTTTACGGGTGTCGTCTCGATCTCTTGGATCTCTCTGTGGTGATCTCAAAGAAATGGGTGGCCGACGAACCACAGAATCTGGTCCTTTACGAATTTCTGCAGAATTTTCAGCATTCTCTCTTGTGCCAGCATGTCGAATAGGAGAGAACTTCTCAAAGGTTCTACAACATTACCATTACAACTCACTAAACTGCCACAATTCCTTAATCAGGTTTATAAACATAATAAGAAATAACATCATGCATCAAATGAACAAATACGAACGTAAGAAGAGCCAATTAGTACAAAAGGCGCACTCATTACATTACTTTTTAATTTCCACACCAGTACGAAAATGTTATTAGCACTGAACTCAGAGAAGATCAAATGCATAATAAGAACACTGAAAATGATAACCTGCAACTCAAAAAGAAAAGAAAAGAAATAACCAGTGCCAAAATACCTGAATCTTTCCTTAGAAGATTGCACTGGTGACCTCCTTTGACGCTTTGGTGATCTCCTCCTGCCTGGTGAAGGGGACAAGCGGCGAACTGGAGATGGAGAACTCCAATAATCAGGTGAAGGAGACCTGTGTCTGGAGGGAGATGGAAATCTCCTGCGGTTGGGAATAGGAGATCTACGTCGAATTGGAGATGGAGACCTATGTCGTGGAAAAGATGGAGATCTTCGGAAACGCCGTCTTACAGGAGATGGTGATCTGCGTCTCACAGGAGAGGGTGATCTGCGACGCAATGGAGAGGGTGATCTCCGTCGTATAGGAGAGCGTGATCTACGTCGCATAGGTGACCGTGATCTATATCGTACGGGAGACCTGGATCTACGACGTACAGGTGATTGGGATCTATGTTGAATCGGTGACCGCGACCTACGCCTTGTAGGAGAACGCAATCTACGGCGTACAGGAGAAGGTGATCTAAGACGTGGATGTGATGTGGATCTCCGCCTAGACTGAGATGATCTACGTCTTGAAGGAGACAGAGATCGCCGAGGTGAATGCCTACGACGAGGTGTGACAGACCGTCTTGGAGGAGAGTGATACACCTTTTCAGAAGAAATTGAACGTCCTCTAGGTAGACGAGAGACAGATATACTTCTTGACTTGTGCCTTTTACTGAAAGACATAAATTGGATGAGTCTCACAAAATCTAATTCATCACATTACAGGATCAGAAAGCACAAGAACCAAATAAGAAAATGCAATTAAGGAACGACAGCAGACAATTATCTTTCGCGCATATGAGAGACATACTCTGAATAACTTCTGGAATTTGACAATGACTTGCTTATTGATCTGGAACGCGTGTTTCTGCAAAAGAGGCTCAAGTATTAAATTTCAATGCTTGACCAATGCAACCAGAGCAACATTTAGAAAAGACGGGAAAAAAAACATTTAGCGACGAGAATACTTTTTCTTAGCACAACAATACTTACGGAGGAGATGAAGAAGAATGGTCAGCTGAATGCGAAGATCTAGATACCCTGCAGAGGTAAAGTAAATATCATTAGTCTTCCATATGTTGTAGCCATACAAATTTTATTTCTCCAATATATTCTCTACCAGAAACTCACTGCTCCACACGACATGTTGATAAAAAGGCACAACCAAACCTTTAATAGTCTAGCTCAATGATGGGAAGACCTAAATCCCAATAATATTAACCTTGAAGAGTCAAAAACTATTTTAATATTTAAATCTCACTAGCAAAACAAAATGAAGTGCACGATTACTAGTACAGAAACAAGACCTTGCATATGTTATTTCGAGTAGATCAGCAATACTATTGTAAAGACAGCATATTTTTTTCACAAGTATTACGAAGAAGGCGCATGGTGTCATCATTTGGTAGAAGAGAAACGGCAGACAATTTGATGTAATTGAGACCCCCTTGGACAAGCATAGGAGCTCTTTAGTTAGTCTATTATATAGTTGGGAAATGAAGAGTGCTATCTTCTCCAGATCATTTTGTAGATTTGTGAACCTTTTTGATACACATGGAAGTGTATAGGTCCATCTTTTAATACATGTATAGTGCCTTTCTGTGGTTGGCCATTTTTTGTATAGGGTGGCATTCCCTTAATGCCTCTATTTTTTCCTCTCTTTCCTTACCCAAAAAAAAAAGTATGATTCAATTGTAAATTGTATCAACATGGTAATCCCCAAAAATAACCAACCATCAGAAGATACTGAAATATTTTTAAGCATACTGACATTTTTTAGCTTGTCACCACACACACGCACACAGAGAGAAATGGCAGATATTCAATCCTGCTGCTGACAAATTAGAAGTTTCCAAACTATGCAAGGAATTTACTCTTTTGTAAGTAAAAATAAAAAGAGTAGGCCAAAAATGCGTGCAACCTTTGTACAAAACTATACGAGATCAAAAACTCAACAACCAAAATTGAGCTCTCCTATTAAATCTACAAGAGAGAAAGATGATTCACATAGAATTCTGTCCATCAAAAAAGAAAAGAATGCAATGAATACCCCTTAAGTTCTTGTATTGCCATCTCTAATTCTTAAGAATGGATCTATTCCTTTATCGCCACAAACACCACATGAGACGGTGACATCCAAGCTTTCTTCTCTCTCTCTAACCGAAAACCCTACCTACAATTCAATAAAATGGACAGCAACACATTCCCCTGTTCCACAGTGCCTTATCAACACCACAATGAATCAACAAGAAGTCCACTGGATCTCCACATCACACTCTACATCATAAGAAACACAGGTTTGGTAGCCTGAATTCCGAAGCCTTGCTTCCCAAAATTATCCATGGTAAGGATGGAGTCCAAAGCCACTATCCAAACAAAAAATGCAACTGTAGTTGGAATTCATGATTTCAAAATGATATTCTAATGGAAAGACTTTCTAATTCTCCCAATAAGAAAAGGGCATTACTTGCTTGAAGACAGAGGAGGCTCACTATAGCACACCATACATGTCATTAGCAACACAATCCCTTTTGGTAAAGGAAACAGGATTAGTGAGCACACCATACATGTCATTGGCAACACAACCCCATTTGGTAGAGGAAACAGGACTGCTGAAGCCACGGGTCTCAAAGGCCAAGAAGATAATGGATGTGTTCCACTAATATGGCCGGAATATGATCCACGACACATGAAATTTGTCTCGATCTGAAACTGTGTGTGTGTGTGTGTGTATATAAAAACAAGCTAGGGCACAAATCCCTCAAAGAAGAGTGGGATGAGTACCTTAATGGTGGTGGCATTGCTTTTGAATAGACCTTATGGCCTTGTTTGATAATGGTTATAGGTTGGATGGGGTTAATAATGAAGTGAGATTAGTAGAAAAATTAATAATGAGGACGGATTAATTATTTTATGTTTAACTTGAATGGGATTAGGTAATAGACTACACAAACTCGTGTTTGATTTGCCAACGTGGCAACGTAGGATATGATTGGATTTATTACTTCTCAATAATACCCCAGCTTTAAATAAATATTAAAACATGTTTGGAAACCAAATTTTGAGAGAAAAATGTGGTGTGTGAGATTGAGAGACATGTCAGACACTATTCTAAAGCCGATATTCCTCCTCACATGAAATAATTTTTATTTTAAAAATCTAATTAAATAATAATAACATATTTTGATGTTTTATTTTTATTAAAAATTCTTCAACATGACCCAATTAGCTTCTCTCTTTCCATTCACTTACACATGACCCAAACAGCTCCGTCCCCACATTGCTGCCACTGCATTTACGTGGGAGGCAGTATATGGGTAGAATGGTAATTAAGCTTCAACGGCATTGGACTGGATTGATAATACTGACCTTTTCCAAAGTTTGCTAATCCTACAAATCTAAGGGATTACCCACCCGTCTACAAAGACTAACAGTCCGGTCCAAAATTAGAAAAACAAACATGATCTTAAATGCTCAAGGGGATTAACAGTCCACTTCTAATCCTACAACACCCATCAAACAGGGCCTATAGTTTTAACAATAAGTTATCATTTTTTTCACACACTCAGCTACTGCTGGATAAACAAAGCCTCCTCATCACGCCAAAATCCCAAAAACGATGTACAAACTAAAATTACTTTTTCTTCTATAAATAACTAATTTCAACTTCAAGCTCACATTCTTTCCAAACACTCACATGTTCTGTTACAAGTTATAATTATCATTTCCTTTAACTACAATCTATAAACAATTAGTTTCAGGAACGACAAACACGACCAATGAACCTTAGCTCAAGCCTATGTTACACAGACTCGTCATTTTTTACGAAGTACTCGTGTCGACACGACACAACATGGACATGGGTATAGGGTATGAGTTGGGTGCAGCTACTTTTATAGGATACGACTAAGATCTCAATCACGAGAGAATGGTGAAAAGTGAAGATAATATACTAAAATTAGATCTGTGACTTATAGTTATCATGTGCGACAAAGTTATTAAGGATGAAAACAAATACTTCATGTGTGAATCAGTATGTATAAATCAATAAATACCTAAAAGAACTGAAATATTGCCTTGTGAATTACTGTCCAACTCATTTTTTTGTTGTATCCATACACCCATGTTTAATTTTTGAATACTTTTTAGTTGAGTCTACATATCTTCAATTTTGAAGTTTCATGCGTCCAATCCCTAGACACACCCATACCCAGCACTTGTACCCAAGTCCGTGTAACATAGGCTCAAGCCATCAATTGACATGAATGTAAAGCCTTGTTTGATAACCAAATTAAGTTGAGTAAGATTAATAACGATGTGAAATTAATATACAGATTGTGAATGAAGTTAAATTAGTAATGAGGTCGGATTAGTTACTTGTGTGTTTGATTACTATAGAATTAGTTAATGGACTATTAAAAACATATTTGATTTGCACAATGTAAGATAAAATTATATTGTGCAATACCAATTTTGTCAAACAAAACATGTGCACCTTGATGAGGCACAATAGAACTAATTTTGTCACTCCAAAAAAAAAAAAAACAATTGTAACATATGAAGCATTCACATTACTCACAAAAAATATTTTAAAAAATGTAAAACAAATTTAGGGCTGGGTAGATTTGGTATTAAACAAAGATAATAAGGGTAATATAGTCATTAGCATTCTCTATTATTAAAATCGTACAATTCATGATACGTATCGTACGATTCGGTTCGACACATCTAACAATCGATTCGTATCGGTGAAGTGAATCAGTAAAAGCAATAATAATACGATTCACGATACGTATCACACGATTCAATACGATTCGGATCGATAAATTAAGGAATCAATTCAATACCAAGCAAGTCTCAAGTTCGTGTTTCTTCAAACTTATAATTTTACATTATAGAGATTTGTCCTACGTCACTTTTCTAAACCATGCAACCTTATTTATATATTCTAGATGTTTCTCTACAAAACAGTAATTGATTTTGGATTAGACGGCTATAAATTCCGACATGATATGATTATTATCAAAGTTGTGTGAGGCGATTTCGCAAGTTAAATTTTACCCAGTGTCTATTTCATTCATTTCGTTCATTGTTATATCATCTCTCCACTCATTGCCAATTGATTTTGCATTGGAAACCCCCAAATCTAAAAGTGTGTTTATGAATTGTTATAAATCATAACATAATTAATATTGCAATATAGGATCATTGATCACGATAAAGTTCAGATCCGCATCTCTTGTCCTAGATGCAAGCGTCTTACCTATTACACTATATGCTCATCATTCAAAATAAGTTCTTTATTGATTTATGACTAAACTTTTTCATATTTACAATACATCTTTAATATTTAACTATTTTAGATATATTTTTTGAATTATTTTAGAATAAATTATAACCGAATCTTTACAATTGACGATTCGATACGATTCACGATTCGAGAATAGGTAATTTCAATTCCCAATTCGATTCTTGATTTGACAACTATGTTAGCATCCAATCCATTTAGGTACGATTATGAATATCACCTCCATAAGGTTTCGTAATCCCACTGTTGGATGGGATTTGTAGTCCAAAGGGAGTGATAATTCATCCCAAAAAAATGACAATCAAACATAGTATTAATGACGCTATCGGATTGATAATCGAGTTCGTGGCTTGAAAACCCTTATCAATCAAGGCCTAAAGGTCCTGGTGGTAGGTCACGTGTTAGTGCTTGGGTATTGCATGGCCACAGCACCAACCCTAAGCGAGTCCTTAGGTTCTACTTCAGCCTAGATTGGTTTAGAAGAAGAAAATGAAATACAAACAATAGTGCTGCATAAGGCATGTACCATGTATGTTGGCTGTAACCAAAAAAAAGTTTTAACCCGTCATGGAGACAAAAGTATTATTCCCCTAAGCCTTTTTAATGACATCTTCTCCCAAAAAAGGGGGGCAGCTGCATCACTTTCTCCCTTTTTAAGCACCAATAAGTCCTTCAAATTCAATGAAAAACACAAGGAGGAATTTGAATTTCATGGCGCACAAAATTATGCCTTATATCATTTTTCAATTAAGACAGCAATACACCCAACAGGTAGCAGCTTGTGAAAAAGTAATTTTATTTTATATCAATTTCAGTGATTTACTTTTGCCTTGCTTATATCTTAAAACACATGAGGTGGCCACATCCACTTAAGTAGCCATGTCTTAACAGGGCTACTTAAGGTCATGAAACATAGGCAAATAGATCTTGACACAAAAAGTGAACAGTAAAGATTAGGGCTTAGGGCTTGCTTAATGTTTGTGAGTAGGCATCTAAACAAATGTGAACGGGTTTGAGTCAATTACACTAACTTCATGCTACTGCTCCTCTGTCTTCCTCTATACTCTGTTGTGAGTCTTCGTCTATGTTTCTCAATTGTGATTCTAGGAGCTAGAAGCCTTCCTGACATGGCCAGTCACTTGTACCTAGTTATTCACACGAGACCCCACTACATTTCACCATCCTTCATATGTACACATGTCTTCTTTCCTTAACTCTTTGTTTTCAGTAACAAGAGAAAAAATCTGACAACAAAATACTATAATTAGTATCTCGAGGTCACAGGTCCATAAATTCCGCAACTTCAGATCTACCAACATTTTTAAATCCAAATTACTAGTAAATTAAGTCAAGCCACTTAAGGCCATAAAATTAAAGCCTATAAAGCTGTGTGCCCCAACGCATACTAACATTTTCTATTTTAAGCTCATAATTTTGTTCTGCTTAGTGACCGTTTTAATACTCTTGCAAACTTGGGCTACAGTTATTTAACAAATTAATACTTCATCACCAATTGCTCAATAGAAATATTTCTTTCTTTTGTTTGGTAGTTATGGTTGCTTAATCACCTTTAATTGATTTAGGCAGAATAAGCTCACAAATTTCTACATAGGCAAAAGTTACCCCAGGGCCCGTGGTAACATTGAGGGGAATGGATATGAACGTAATAGTAGCCAGTTAAAGCAGAAGGAAGTAAGAAACGGATGCATACACCAAGAAATATTAGCACAATTAAGCAAATGAAAATCTTATTTCCGTTGCTAACCTGCTCCTTGCTCTTGAGCCATTCCTTTCACCAATCTCTTTCTCATCTGCAGAATGACCCCTAGAAGCCCTCGGCTCATACTTTGAGTTCGGTTCCAAATCAGCATTATTAGCTCTCAAGATGTCAGCCTCATCATCCTACAGTAGTTTGAGGTAAAGGACATGAACCCAAATAATTGCAGATGCAAGCTGAATGGCATGAGAAACACAAAGGGAAGTTAAAAACAAAAACCCAGCTCTACAGAAACTAAAATGGCATGGAAAATAAGTTAGTTACCATCTTCCTTGTTTTCTCTTGTTCAATTTCTTTACTCTCCTTCTCTTTCTTCTTTTGAATTTCATTTGCTATCCTATCTGTCTCAGCCTGCAATGGCCAGTGTGGAAAATTTCGTAAGAAAAAATGGCAAAATTAAGCTACAATTTCCAATATGAGAATCATATCATAATACAGGCAAAAATATACCTTTTTCTTCCTAGTCTCCTCTTCTTTAGCATCAAGAAACTGTTGAGGAACACCACTTGCATTTTTCTGTGCACTGAGAAGAAGCATCCAAAGCTCTTTCATAAACTTTCCAGTATTTTTCTCCATAAATCCAGTTAAGGAAATCTGAACCTCCTTCCCATTAACTTTCTGCAGCCAAAATAAAAGTTCACAAGCCTTTAGCGGTGGTCAAATACAAATATAACAGGGTCAGTGATAGACCAATTTATTGAAATAAATCTCATGATGATACATCAAAAGCACATATAACAAACAAGTTCTTATATAAAATTGGAGTGGAGTGACATCTTCAGAAAAGAAATTATTGGTCCACTATGTCACTGAGAGAATGATCCCATTTGTCGCAGTTTATGGAGGTGCTTATAGCTTTTTAGTTTTGGGAATTTTTGCCAAAATGTTTGTTGTACCTTTCACTAACAGCACATAATAAGATAGCATATGAGTGAAGAATAAAGATGTCTAAAGCTCAAATTCTTTGTATAAAGTGCCTTTTTATTGGAAAATAAATTACAAGTCGAAGCTAGTAAAGAGTACTCAAATAGATTTCATTTTCTTTACATTTTTTCCTCTTTTTCGTTTTTGGGTTTTGGGTTAGGGTGTGTTGGGACTGGGAGTTGTGGATAATGGTTTTAGAAAACTCATTCTCCGAAAACTCGTTTTGGGAACAGAAATTATACTCTTACCAAGATTTAAGGGGAACTTATAAAGAAACGTTTCCAAAAGTTATACTCTACCAGTGTTCTGATTGATCATGAAAATATTCTAACACCATATAGCTGGTTTTAAGGTCCCATTCAGTCTTATATCCACTACCGTTTCTTATAATATTATGTAACACATTTCACATTTCCCTTTTCATTTTCCCACTTACTTTTTGGTCACAGTTTGCATCGTTCTCGGAACCATTTCAGGTACTGGCAACTATGTTGTGGATAATAAAGAAAAAAAAACAGATTGTTCAAAACTAACTGTGTTTCCATAAAATAAAAATAATTGGCTGAGAAGCTAGAACCTTTCCATCTAAAAGGCCATAGATAAAATTGATGAGAACTTCGTCTTCAAACCCAAGAAGTTCGGTCACCCGGTTCGCAATCCACGGTCTCATGACGTCCATCTTCACCTTTGTCGTGTCCACCTGACCACATAACTCATGCAATTCAAAATCAAAACCGTACAAACTAAATAAACCTAATCAACGTTCCAAGAATCTCGCCAGAAAGCTCAATTCTCCCATAATTCTCAAACCACAGGTATGTAACATAGAATAACACGAACCAGATGATCCAATTCAGTAGCGAACTTTTGCGATTTCATCAGCTTCGCTTGTTTGTTCGAGAACCGAGTGTCCTGATCGGCCGACGTCCCCTGCAGATGCAAGTTTAAACCAGTAATTGATCAGTTGGAAAACGAAGATCTGACCAATAAATTTGGAACCGACAAGAAACCGTGTGCGCGTAATCAAGAATGGATTGACACAGGAAAGATAGATTGGAAGTCTTACCCGGAAAAACCCTCCCGACATTTTCTAGGGTTTCTGAGGGAGGCTGTGATGTGTGTGCTTGAGAGTTTAGAAGGTGAACGAGAGATTCTAGAGAGAGGGGTGTGTTTGGTCACAGTTTATCCAGAAAAGTGGTAATCGGGTCCGATGGAGTCCAAACCCTTACGCCAGTGCCTCTCGGTCGACCGTGATGGGGATTGCCCTAATCTCCAAATCGCGCATTTACGAGTTGACCCGTATGTTCTTTTTTATCGTAAATTAAAATATCTATTAACTTCAAAACACCGAAAGTTGTCATAACATAAAATGGATTAAAAAAATTCGTAGCAAGAAATTTTTTTCCAAAAAAGGGGATCAGGAAATTAAAAGATCTACTCTGGAAAAAAAAAATCTCCACATAATAAAAAAAAATTAAGAATTACAATTTAGCGGAGCATAAATGAGCTCTCATATTCCTATTTTTTATTTGATCCAGACAAAAATTAAAAAAATATATTAAAAAATAGTAAAGAATAACAATGGGGTAGAACGAATCTGTAGAGGAGTTCCCTCGTCCCTGTCCCATTTTTAATTAGGGTGAGACGGAAAAGTAGTAGGAAAGTAGCAAAGAATTGGGCAATGACGGAAATAGTTTTTAATGTTTAAAATAGTGATATTAATAAGAGTTATAGATAACACAATAAATAAAAAATAGTAATTGATTAATTAATAGAATTAAAAAGACAATATGTGAAATAGAGTACAAAAAATATAATATTTTAATGTTTTAAATTTATTATATTATATTTTATATATATTATATGTATTTATATTTTAAAATATTTATTTTATATAATCAATGATGGAGCAGAGGGAAATGGGACGAAAGAAACAACTACCGTTCACACCTTATTTATTATCGATGACGAAAAAAAACTTGTACATAATAGAGCGGGAACAAGGCGTAAAAAATTACCATCCCTAAAAAATAGCAAAGAATGGAACGGAGTGAAGATATTTCAAATATAGTTTTTAAAATTTAAGACAGTGATATTAATAAGAGTTATGAATAATAAAATAAATAAATAATAATAATTAATTAATCAATGAAACTAGAAATACAAAATAAAGGGTACAAAATAGAGAAATTAAAAATAGATATAATATTTTAATATTTAGATTTATTATATTTTAAAAGATATATTTTTTACATATATTTATATTTAAAAATATTTATTTTATATAATATGGGACAGAGTAAAAAAAACAAGATACTCTAAATGGTAAAAAACAAACGGCCAGCAAGATAGGTTTGTTAGACCACTAAAATAAAATATTATCTAAATACATCTAAAATATTTAACCAACATATTTCATACAAAAATTTTGATGAATATTGTCCGGACATAGAAATATATGTTCACAAAATACAAAAAAAAACCCAATGAGAAAAAGGAAGATAGAAAACCTATATGCTTATATTATCGAATTCCTTTAAAATAAGCTATCGATCGCTAGCCGATAAGAGATCCTTCAAAACCCGAATTAAATGAGGCATTTTGTGAAAAATTATAATTATTGAAATGCCGGTCCTCCTCCTCAGCTAAGTCTGTGTTTGAACTAATTTTTTTTAGTAATTTTAGGCTTTTTGACTTTTTTGGATAAAAGTATATGTCAAATCATGATTTTTTTGTGAAATAAAAAAAGTTATAAAGCCAAGCTAAGGCAAATTAAGTGACTTTTTTTTATAAAAAAAGTCAAAAAATATAACTTTTAAGCCAGGCCAAACACAGACTAGGAATATATAAGAGTACATTGAAAGATAGAAAGCAAGAGTTATTATTGTCAATTTATATGTTATCTATGTCATTTTATTCATCAAATCATATGTCATGACGAGAGAGTATATGCTTTTTTGGGATTTAGTCAAAAGAATATTTGGAGTATTCTGATATATTGATTCCATTCCCCTCCACCCATTACAATTTTACAATGAACTTAACTCGGTAAAATAGAATTAGATAATTGTGCGCGATACAAACTGCTTGGGTTTATTCGGCACAATTAGGACCAGATGAACTGGCCCAATACTGATGAGCCCAAACAGAGTATGGACCGGACTCCTTGTCTTTCGAACTCACTGGATGCTCCTTACTCCGTCGCTGAACACCTGCAACCACCAAAAACACCGTTAGCGCCTACCGACCGGTTATGGTCGGAAGGTACTTCGACGCTCAAGTTACATATCTCTCTTAGAGGTTTCTAAGCAAGAGTTTTTAGGCCTAAGAATTGCATACCTGGTGGTGTAGGTGAGCCTCTCTTTATATATGGATCAAGACTGGTGGAGGCTAAATCCTCTTAGAATTCTGCCTCCTACCAGTTAAGAGTTGTTTCCTATCTTGATGTGATTTGATTATGATTTGCTTATATCCTTTTCATCTGACCAAAACCGTATTGGGGAAGGTATCTTGTTGATATATCTTTCCTATCGAGGGGCCGACATGGGCTTTCCCTGGTCCAGGCTGACCCTATCTGGGGTGGGCCGGACTAGCAGGGCCCTAACAATAGTGGATTCGAGCTTCTTCGAGCACTTGAGTAAGTTCGTTTCGGGCGAATCTTCCTTTTTGGGTCTTGGGTCCCAATTGTTTGGTTTGGGCCTTAGGCCCGATACTTTTGTTCACCTTCAACTGCCCCCCAGCTCTAGTTCTTGCTCGGCTGATCTGCTCGGTGAAGGGCCAAAGTTTTGATTATTTGCTCGGTCGTCAGTCCTTCGTATGGTGTATGCCCGGCTGCATTGTTCGGTACATGTGTTGAGTAACTGAAGTCCCAAGGGGTGCTGGATTTATTCGGAGGCATCTATTCGGTTCTCCGGGTGATGGTTCTATTACCCAGGTCTCTTAAAGTGCCCTCATGAATCATAAGAATGGGATCAATTCCCATTCTTATGGGCTAAATGAGTTCAGATGAACATCGAACTCAGCCAATTTAGGCTTAATCCTCATAAGTATGAGATTGCCATCCATACTGAGGGCTTGAGTAGTTCGGATAAACTTTGAACTTGGCATTTTTAGGCACAAACATCCTAGGTATGGGATTACCATCCACACTAAGGGCTTAAATGGTTCGGATGAACTCTAAACTTGGCTTTTTTATGCTCAAACATCCTAGGTATGGGATTACCATCCATACTAGGGGCTTAAATAGTTCGAATGAATTTCGAACATAACCTTTTTAGGCTTAATCATCCTTAGTATAAGATTAACGTCCATACGAAGGGAATAAGTTATTCGGATAAACATTGAACTTAGGCTGCTAAAGAAGTTCGCTGTGTTGGCCCTTAGTATGGGATTAATGTCCATATTAAGGGAATAAGTTGTTCGGATAAACATTGAACTTAGGCTGCTAAAGAAGTTCGCTGTGCTGGCTGCTGAAGAAGTTTACTGTACTGGCCCTGTGCTGGTTGCTGAAGAAGTTTACTGTGCTGGCCCTGTGCTTTCCATGCCGTATTCGGTGTATGCCCCCCAAGTTTTTCTCATGGATGTCAATTGATAAAAATTTTACTAGTGATGGGGAAAAACTCATGCCGAACACCAGCGTTTTATTATAAATAAAGAAAAAATAAAAAGACTAAAAGTAAAACTTGCGGAGGTTGTTAGCTTTCCACGGCCATCGGACGGCCTTTCCATTCAAGTCCTCTAGGTGGTATGCTTCATTGCCTCCCTTGGTGGTAACCTTGTACGGGCCTTCCCAATTCGGGCCCAACTTCTTTTGTACTAGATCTTTCAAATGGCCAAACACCTTCATCAGGACCAGATCTCCCAAGCCGAACTCACGGTGTTTCACCCTCTTATTATACCATTTGACAAGGGTTTGCTGGTAGGCTGCCAATTTAATGGTGGCCATCGCCCTACGCTCTTCGGCTAAATCAAGGTCCAAGGCCAGTGCCTTATCACTGGCTCCGGGTGTACTGGCCTCTATTCGGATTGTCGATAATTCGACCTCCAGTGGTATAACCGCCTCTATCCCATAGGCTAGGAAAAATTGGGGTTTCACCCGTGGACCTCCTTGGAGTAGTTCGGTAAGTCCACAGAACTGATGGCAGTTTTTCTACCCATCTTCCTTTAGCAGTATCCAGTCACTTCTTGAGTTCGTCAATGATAGTATTGTTGGTGGCTTCAACTTGTCCATTGCTTTGAGGGTATGCCGGAATGGAGAAGTAATTCTTAATCCCAAGCCCCGAACAAAAATTCTTAAATAGAGAGCTATCGAACTGAGTATCGTTGTCGGAGATAATTGCTCGGGGGATGCCAAATCGGGTGATGATGTTCTTCCACGTGAACCTCTTCACATCAACGTCCCTGATATTGGCCAAGGGCTCAACCTCCACCCATTTAGTGAAGTAGTTAGTGGCAACAATGAGGTATTTCTTGTTGCCTGTGACCTTTGGGAAGGGGCCGACTATGTCATACCCTCACTGGGCAAAAGGCCAAGGACTTGTGAGTGGGGACAGGTCTCCTGCTGGGATGTGTATATCTGGGCTTAACCTCTAGCACTTGTCACACTTCTAGACGTACTGCTCTGCTTCTTTCTGCATGTAGGGCCACCAGTTGCCCTGAGAGATTGCTCGGTGATCCAATGATCGCCCCCCAGTATGGCTGCTGCAAATTCTATTGTGTATTTCGAACAAGAGGTCTTGGATTTTGCTTGGGTGCACACAGAAGAGGTAGGACCCAGTAAAGAACTTCTTGTATAGATCCCCCGAACTAGAGACCCAAAACCTTGCTGGCTTCCTTCTTAAAGCCCAAGCTTCGTTCTGATCGGCTGGTAGCTCACCTTTCACCAGGTATTCTTTCAAGGGATCCATCCAGTTGGGACCTAGTTCTGAGCAGTAGACCGGATTCTCTTCATGGTTGACAATACTCGGCAGTTGGAGGACTTCCATCGAAATTACCCTTTTTTTCCTAGTACTAACAGCTGATGCTAGGCAAGCTAGGGAATCAGTGTGGCTGTTTTCTCGGGATGAGAGCTGGGTGATCCTAAAACATGGAATGTCTTTGGCCATTTGTTGTGCTAATTGGACGTACGCCTGTATTCTGTCATCTTTGGCTATACTCTCCCTTAAATTGATTTACCACTAATTGTGAATCACAGAATACTTTGACCTTTTTGGCCTTCAACTCTATAATATCTTTGAGCCCAGCTAGCAAGGCTTTGTATTCGGCTTCATTGTTGGTGGCCTGGAAGTCTAGCCGAACAGCCCTCTCTATGAGGATTCCTTAAGGGCTGTACAATACTACTCCTCCTCCAGCCCCCTTGTTGCATGAAGAGGCATCCACGTAGAGCCTCCAAGTATCCTTTGAGTCCTCATTAACAATAGTTGTTGACTTGATAATTTGCCCCTAGTGTCCATCGAACTTCCTTCCTGACTGAATTCGGCTATGAAGTCGGCCAAAACTTGGCCCTTTATAGCTGTCCTAAGGTAAAAAGTGATGTCGTGCTCTCCGAGCTCCACTTCCCACCTTGCTACTCTCCATGAAAAGTCAGCTTTTTGAAGTAATGACTGCAGAGGGTGTTCGATAATTACCTTGATCGGGTGTGCCATGAAGTAGTGGATGAGTTTACGAGAGGCAACGACCATGGCTAGTGCAAGCTTCTCCAATGGCAAATACCTTGTCTCTGGTTCCAGAAGGACCTTGCTCACATAGTAAATGGGCTTTTGGACTTTGTCTTCTACCCTTAGGAGCACCGCACTGACAGCTCGGCTAGATATTGCAAGGTACAAGAACAAGGTATCTCCATTGTTCGGCACCGTTAATGATGGAGGAGATGAAAGGTACTACTTCAGTTCGGTTAGGGCTTCCTCACTTTTTTCATCTCACTTGAACTGGTTAGCCCTCTTCATTGCTTTGAAGAAGGGGTAACACCAATCGGATGCTCCGCTAATGAATCGATTGAGTGCAGCGGCCATCCTTGTGAGCTTTTGGATCTCCTTCAAACTCTGTGGGCTGCTCAAACTCTAAATGGCTGAGATTTGTTCGGGGTTTACCTCTATTCCTCTGTGAGTGACCAGAAAACCTAAGAATTTCCCCGAACTGACTCCAAAAACACACTTGGAGGCATTAAACATTAATTTGTAGTCCTTGAGGACTTCGAATGTCCTTCTCAGATCTTCAAGGTGATTGTTCGGGTGCTTAGAATTCACAACCATGTCATCTATGTAGACCTCCATCATTTTACCGATCAAGTCGCCGAACATCTTTGTTGCAAGCCTTTGGTAAGTGGCGCCAGCATTCTTCAATTCGAATGGCATTACCTTTTAGCAGTAAATTTCTCGAGAAGTGATAAATGCTGTCTTCTCCATGTCTGGGGGGTACTTGGCAATCTGGTGGTATCCTCTATAGGCATCCAAGAAACTCATCCTCTCGTGCCCTGCTGTTGAGATCGGTGAAGTCTATGCAGACCCGCCATTTTTCATCCTTCTTCTTTACTACGACAGTATTTGCTAACCAGGTTGGGTAGTGGACTTCCTTGATGGCCCCAGCTTCCTTTAGCTTATGGACTTCCTCAACCACAGCGTCTGCATGGTGTGGTGCTAATTTTCTAGGCTTCTACACTACTGGCTTCCTCTGGGGATCCACGTTCAAATGGTGCCTGATTACCTCGGGGTCTATCCCAGGCATTTCGTATGGTGTCCATGTGAAGACCTCCTTGTTCTCCTTTAAAATTTCGACCAGTTCGGTCTCTTCTTGTTCGGCAATGCTTGTTCCGAGGAAGAAGAACCGATCTGAGTCCTCCGGATTGATAACTACCTTCTTGAGGTCCTCCACCACCTTCTCCTTGGCTGTTCAGCTGTAGTCGTAGATCGTGGGGCTATCTTCTACTTCGACAGTCTTAACTTTCGGATATTGTTTGGGGCTCTTCAACGCTGCTAGGAAACACTGCCTTCCTGTGTGCTGGTCTCCTCTGATCTTAACTACCTATTGGCCCACTTGGAACTTCAAGGATTTGAGGTAGGTTGAAGGTACAGCACCCAAGCTGTAGATCCATGTCCTTCCTACAATGGCATTATAGGTAGATGGTTGGTTAACAACGAGGAATTCAGTACTTACACTCGCAGGGCTTGCCTTTACTAGCACAGTGATCCTTCCAATCAACCATACTGGGTCCGTGCCAATACCAATCAGGGGCGTCATTCACTTCTTGAGCGCCGAGTCTTCCAATCCCAACTTCTAAAATAGGCTGTAATACATGATATCCACCGAACTTCCTTGGTCTACCAGCACTCGCATCACGTCAAAATTGGCAATGCATAGTGTAAGTACCAGGGCATCATTGTGGGGTCGATGTATCCCTCTAAGGTCTTCTTTGGAGAAGTTGATCCCCTTGGAGCCTTGGCTAGAGTCTCCCTCTGTTCTCCTTCGCTTGCCCTCATCCATCCTCATAGCGTGAGCAATGGTCATAGCATGGTGCCGAACTGCCGATCTAGTTATTGGTTTGGCAGTGCCATGGATCATCTTTACAACACCAAGTGACTGGTCTCCTTGTTCGGCCCTCTGGTCTTGTTCACGGTTCCTTCCTTCCCGAGCAGTCTTCTTCGTGTCAACGAATTCAAGTAAATGCCCTGCTCGGACTAAGTCCTCCAAGTGTCTCTTTAGGGTTTTGCGTTCCCCAGCCAAGTGGCCGCGATTTCGGTGATAGTGACATTTCTTCTTCTGATCTCTTCTGCTCGAGTCTCCCATCAATTTCGGTGGCCACTGAAAATAGGGCTTGTTCTTAATCTGGTCTAGGAGCTTATGTAGAGGTTCATTGAATATCGTTTGCATGGCCTGGAAAGCCTTCGACTCATTCCTTTCCTGGGGTGGCTTCCTGGATTTTTGATCTTTTCGGCCCTTATCCTTCTTCTCAGGCTGCTTTACCGAGGTAACACTTTGCTCGGCTTGGCTTATGTCTTCTTCCACCTTTGCGTGCTATTCTATCTTTACCATTAACTCGGACATTATGGTAATGACCTTTTTGGTGAGGGACTGTCTTAAGCGACTCAGGGGAGGTAGCCCGATCTTGAAAGATGCAATTATGAGTTGTTCGCTGCAGTCTTCAATCTCCTTATAAGCCTCCCAGTATCGCCGAGCATATTCTCGAATTGTTTCTCCATCACTCTTCCGTAGGGCCAGCAGTGTGTCAAAACTCTTCGACTGCCTGCTGTTGGTTATGAACCGAGCAGTGAATGACTCAGCCAGTTGTTGCCAGTTCATTATGGACCGAGGTGGCAACTTGTGAAACCAACTAAGGGCTGTCTCTCCCAGGCTGGATGGGAACATGCGGCAAATGAGCGCGCCATTACTGCTCCAGAGTGCCATTGCCTGTCTCTATTGCCGAACATGGCTTACTGGATCTGTCTTCCCGTCATACATCTCAAACTTTGGTGGAGAAAACTTGTGTGGTGGACCAGCGTTTTCTATGACTTCGGCCAATGGTGACACCGAGATCTGTTCAAGAGCCCTTCCCGCCACGTCTTAGGCAGTTCGGCCACTACGGTGCTGCAACCGGGAGTCCATCCTCTGTTCCAACCATAGCCGTAGGTCTTGGTTTGGATCCAGTTCGGTCCGGGAAACTCTTTCATGGCTCGGCCGAACTGACTCCATTTTGACGATTTTAGAACTTCTGAGGCTTACCTCAAGTTCTTTGCACCTCCGCCTATGAGGGTAGCTCAAATTGTAAGACTCTGGGCTCTGTTCAATATTCTCTTGACCGGGGCTTTCTCTTCGCCCCACATGTGATCCCCTTTGAGCATCCTACCCCTGAATCAGTTGCCAGAGTTCATCGATCTCTCGATCGCGCTGCTCCATTCTCTCCTCCAGATTGTTGATGATCCTATTGCGTCTGGCCAACCTTTCCTCCAAGCTCCCTATGTCACTTGAAGGAAGGACATTCTTTCTCTCCTGGAACTTGTGGTTGAGTAGCGCAACTGCCTCCCATTGTGGGAAGCATCATCCATTCGCCTTCGCACCTCTGAAGGGACTCTTGGGGCCCTTGGCCTATCCGGAATAACAGGGATAGATCTTTGGAGAATATCCACCCTAGTGCGGCTTCTAGTGAATCCAATCAAAGTATGGCTCGTGATTCTATTGGTTCGAGATTGTCGTTCCCACAGACGGCACCAAATTATGTGTGGTACAAACTGTTTGGGCTTGTTCGGCACAATTAGGACCAGATGAACTGGCCCAATACTGATGAGCCCGAACAGAGAATAGACCTGACTCCTTGTCTTCCGAACTCATTGGATGCTCCTTGCTCCGCCGCCGAACACCTACAACCACTAAGAACACCGTTAGCGCCTACCGGACGATTATAACCGGGAGGCACTCTGACGCTCAAGTTAGATATCTCTCTTAGAGGTTTCTAAGCAAGAGTTTTTGGGCCTAAGAATTGCATACTTGGTGGTGTAGGGGTGTCTCTATTTATATATGGATCAAGGCTGGTGGAGGCTGAATCTTCTTAGGATTTCACCTCATACCAGTTAGGATTTGTTTCCTATCTTAATGTGATTTGATTCTGATTTGCTTATATCCTTTTCATCCGACCAAAATCGTGTTGGGAAAGGTATCTTGTTGAGATATATTTCCTATTGAGGGGCTGACATGAGCTTTCCTTGGTCCGAGCTGACCCTATCTGGGGTGAGCCAGACTAGCAGGGCCCGAACAATAGTGTGTCCAGGTTTCTTCGAGCACTTTGGCAAGTTCGTTTTGGACTGGTCTTTCTTTTTGGGTCTTGGGTCCCAACTGTTTGATTTGGATCTTAGGCCTGATACTTTTGTCAATCCTCAATAATAATAATAATAATAATATGGCAATGTAAAGTGAATTTACATAGATATAATCAAAGCATTACATAATTATAATAATCATGAATGTTAGTTTGAAACTAATATCAAGCTTAGGTACCATTTAACGAGTTCAGTTCAATAAATTTCGATTATCCAAACTCGATTGCAAGTAAATGTTTGATGTTATTAAATTTTGCAATTGAATTACTAACTCCTTCCACAGTTCTCACTAAATTAAAATTTGATAGCTTATTGCTTGACAATGCCGGCAGCAGATGATCTAAGGACTAGAGCATGTGTTGTCCTCAAATTTTTATATACTCAATTTTACTTAAAGAAATTCTAAAAAAAAACAAATAAATATTAGGATTGATCTAGTATACCAAATAAGCACAAAAAATAAGAGACACAATATTCACGTGGCTCGAATATATATCTAACATCCACGAAAAAAAGTAAATTTACTATGAATGAGAAAATACAATAATAGAGGAAGAAAAATTCTCTATCTCTCAACTCAACTCAAATTTGCAATCTCTCTCAATCTTTTTGATTTTATCTTTCTTATTTACTATCTTTCTCTAATCTGTTATCTATTTATAGAAGAAGAAAAATAATCATATTTATACGCATGCTTCTCCAAATTTTGACGTCGAGTTGATTGATGCCAAATTTTTGCACCGGATTTTTAAATATGGCTACTTTGTAAATTTAGCTACTTTCAAATCTAATTTGTTAAAGATTTAATTAATTGAATTTGAGTGTGGACTATCAGTAATAAACCCTAAAAAATATATTAAAATCCTCCTAAAATATGAAAAATTAGTGAAGAGTGGTAACATCATGGGAGGGTTAAAGACGAGAGAGTGGAGAATAGTGATGGCAAGTGATAAGGGCGAGGGGCAGTGGCAAGTGATGGCTGAAGGATTGATGCTGAATTTGGATTTAAGATTGATGAAGTAGGTGGAAAAAATTATTAGGTGTGTAAATAATATTGGGTTAATTAGCCTAAGATCTCATTTTTTGCAACTTATTTTAGGATAAATTTCATACTTTGAATTATTATTTCACGAGATTTTTTTAATAATTTTTGAGATTTTTATATATTCAAAATGTCCTCTATAAATTTGATATCATTTAATGTTCGGTTAATTTTATTTTTGACATTATAACACATGTTAAGAAATATTTATGAAGACTTTATCATCCTATTTAATTTTAATTTCAAAATATCAAATGATTTTATGTTTGTTTCAGCATGTTGTGGTAATATAATATAGCAAAAAATAAAATGCTTTATATGACGTATTGAATTTCAATTTTATGGTAATAAATGATTTTAAATAGATGAGATTATATTGTATTACACTCTCAGTTAAAATTATTTTCATTACACAAATTTTGAAAATATATTGTATTACACTGTTTCATTATACAAATTTTCAGATTACAAATTCTGGAACGAAATTATTTTCAAAAAATATTAAATTTTGCTTATATGAAAATTTATGGATTATAAAAAATAGCACTTCGTAAAATAATCATTTCACGAACTTATTTGCAATATAAATTAAGGTAAATTACACTTAACTACCCTTAGATTTAAGTTTAATACAAGAACATCTTATGTGGTCTCTGAAATTACGCAACTCTTTCCTATCAAACTTGTTAAACAAACGTTGTTAACAAAAAATAAACTTTTATCATTTTATCCTTGATCAAAAATAAACTTTACTCAAATTCTACAATAATTTCAAAATAATTTCAACCATAAAATATTAACTAACAGTTATATCTACTTTTATTTCTTCTAAAATCATAGATCAAATTGGCTTTTGACTAAAAATTTAATTCAATTTTTAATTAGAATTTCATAAATTTAATTTAATTCACTAAAAATTCAATATATTTTTTTCCATCACTATCTTATGCGAGCACCGAAGAGATCGAGAAGGTAATGGCCCGTCAATCATTTTGATCAAAGCGACGATTAGCGCCTCGGCGACGAGGGGCGGTGACTGGCTGGTGAGCGACGACGAGAGCAAGCGGCGACGATGTTCAGACACAAAAATAATCTGAAATGGGTGTATGAATATGCGTGTGTGCGTGCGCGTGCGTATATATATATATATCGCAAGTATAATACCGAAACCACCAAGAATCCAGCGTACAATCATTTGCTCATTGGGTTTCTCTTTTCTTCTCTCAAGCATCAAGCTCTCTGTCTTGATCAATTAGTAGGGCTTCTGGTTCTTCAGAATTTATGCACTATAGTTGGAAATTGTTTGAAAATTTTCGAAGTATGGAAGAGTAATAAAATTGGTTTAAATTGGTTTTGAATCAAACAAAAACCCACCTGAACCCCTTTTTCCTCCCAATCTTCTCTGGTTTCCCCTTCACATTCCTCTGTCCATTAATGACTTCAATCAACTTCGGTCCGCTTGGAGATAATTAGTTCAAGAAACCCCCAAAATGTAGAATGGTCTGTGATTCAGTTAAGAAGAATAATGTATATTTTTAGTAAGTGTACATTGGATTGTAGCCATGTTTTTGTTTTAGCTCGGTAGTGGGTTTGAGTTAAACCAGGAAAAAAGGATTTTGATTCCAAAGATGATGGTCTACTAGGAACAAGCAAGAGAGTTGAAGATCAAGCAGAAGGTAATCATAATAGAAATCAACGGTGCATCAAGAGGCAAACGGTGATTATAACGGAGAGAAACCTATTGCGTAGCTATTCAATGGCGATGAACATGTGAAGTGTTTTCTGAGCAGTGCAAGCTATGGGAGATGCATCAGATTATCTTGAGGCTTCTGTTTCTTTCTATGCAAGTAGAAGAGAGACAGATCAGTGTGGCAACATTGTTGTGCGAGAGAGAACCCACCGAGATATCAAGTCCTCCAACATTCTTCTGGACACGAATTGAACAGCTAGGGTTTCTAATTTTTGGACTGTCGTTGATGAGGCTGGAGTTCAATCGGGAGTACATGCCGGCGTTAGGCGGTGGAGCTAATGTTAGGCAGTTGAGTGTATGAATTAGGGCTGGAATTTAGTTTTTTATTTTCTTATTTAATAAAATTTAAATTAATTATAAGGGTAACATAGAGGGTAAAATAGGAATTTACATGTAATAATAGCCGTTGTCAATAAAATCTATTAACTTTTTTGACTGCCAACTAACGGAATGGGGCATTTGATATTACGGACATAACCTCTGGGAATGTCAGTGTTATTTTAAAGACTTCATAAGAAGTTCTTGAAATAAACATAAACCTTAGTGGAGGTAAATGTAATTTATCCGGTAAATTATCTATTTTTACTATTCGTATCGTGGTTTTATTTGCATTATGCATGTGAACAGGATGACAACTTGTGAAAATATAAAAATATGATAAGATAATTTGTTTTGAAGTGAAAATATGTTAACATGATAAAACATGTAATATTAAAAATGATAATATGTTAACATGATAAAATAAATTGTGATATACAGAATGAGCATATATTTATATTTTCTCATATGCCGATAACTTGTGATAATATGAAAATATGATAAGACAACTTGCTTAGAAGCAATAATATGTTAACATAATAAAACAAGTTGTGATAAAAAATGAGAATATGTTAACATGATAAAATAAATTGTGATAAACATAATGAGTATATGTTCATATTTTCTCATATAAGTAAGATTTGATATTTTCTAAAAGTGATTTTGCTCCAGAACTTGTAACTTATAAATTTGTGTAATTGAACGGTGTAATACAATGTGTTTTCGAAATATATGTAATGAAAATGATTTTAGCTGAAAATATAATACAATATGATTCTATTTATTTAGGATCATTTATTACCATAAATTCGAAATTTAATTTGTCATATAAAGTATTCCGTTTTCAGCTATATTATATTACGATAATATACTGAAACAAATATAGAATCACGAGATATCCTGAAATTAAAATTAAATGAGATGATAAAGTCTCCATAAATATTCCTTAACATGTGCTATAACGTTGAAAATAAAATCAGCCAAGTATTAAATGATATCAAATTTCATAGAGAACATTTTGAGAATATAAAAGTCTAAAAAATTATTAAAAAGATCTCGTGGAATAACAGTTCGAAACATGAAATTTATCTTCAAATAAGTTACCAAAATAAAATCTTAGATTAAATTACCCGATATTCTTTTAAGGTGTTAATGAATTATTCAATAGAATATTGTAGAAATCAGTATTTTGAATGTATTATTTAATTTTATAGTTTTTTGTAAAATGAGTATGTTGGATATTTTGCGTTGTTAGCAAAAAAAAGTTAAAAAACTTAAGTTGTCAATAAGGTCATAAGGCCCATTTGGAAACTTTTATATATATATATTTATTATAATTAATGAAAAATATATAATTTTATTTTTTAATTAAAAAAATCTGTTTGACAAGAAAAAATATATAATTTTATTTTGATATAAGTAATAAGTGGTGAGAGATGGACACTAGTGGGAAGGAATTAGCCAAATAGCATGTATATATTATCAGATGTATAAATGCATATGATGGATGAATGCTGTAATTGGACCGGGCAATCGAAAGAATCTCATTAATTGCCATTGGTATTTAAGATGAGGAGTCCCGAAAGTGGAGAGATGGCCAAAATAGTCGGTATAGTCGCAATTAGTAGTTGGAGGTAGAAGAAGTTGTCCAAAATGATGGTTGTGTATAATTTCTAAAAATATTATTTAAAATAATAGAGCTTAAAAATGACATTTGGTGAATAAAGGTGGCGGACAAAAGGTGGAGGTGGAACAAATACAGATAGATAGTGGTGGGAGGTAATGGCCAACATAGAAATATAGTGTATAAAAGTATTGATATGGATGAAAATGCATTCGCAGTATTCAAATAGTCGAATTTCATTGTAGACTATTGTTTTTAAACTTAAAAATTATAGAAAATCGAGAACTAGGAGTTACAAAATTAAAACTTTACTTTTTTTTATTGATGCCTAAAACAATTCATCAATGCACAATTTCAATTTTTTTGTTAGTTTTAGTTTTTTTTTATTTCTATATTAGAGAAAAAATATTAGATCTTATATCCAAAAATCTCTTGCTCAAGTTATACGGTTAACATTTTGAACGGCAACATAATGAATTAATAAGCCGTGCGTTTCAAGCTTGGACGAATTTTACTTAACTTAAGGAGTGTGAGTTGAACTCCTTGTTGTTGTGTGAGTTCATATCTTCATATGTTAAAATTTTATGATGAGTAGGCTATTAATTTTAATTATTAAATATTTGGTCAAATATATTTAATGATGGACGAGAGATTTATCACTATAAAAAATACAAATAACAATAGGCAAATTAGCTGTTAAAAAGGCACTATTGCCAAAGATATTTAAAAAGCATTTTATAAGATACCATAACCTTTCTGCTATGAGGATCCATGTATTACAAAAATGAATTCCATTAATATTGTTGCTATTACTTGGGAAAAAGAGAGATGAGTATCAAAATTCAAATTTGTCAACAAAAAAAAGTGTCTCAAAAATATATTTTTTATCGTAACACAGAGTATTAAAATTTTCTCATAGCGTAATGAGTATGAAAAAAATTTCATATAATTTTTTTTGATTTTATTACTTTAAAACATTGCTGGTGTTTGTTTGGTAATATTACCGTTAGTAGCTTATAAATTGTAATCTGTAGTAAAAATTGTTAGTGTTTGGTAAAAATTGAAATTTGTATCTGAAATAGAAGAAAAAAATTATTATAAATTGTAGTATAAGTTGTGAGTGTTTAGAAAAACTTACAATTTAAAGCTATAAATAGTAACAGCAAACTAAAAACTTTGCCAAACACTTCCTATATAATGTTGTAATGATAAATCCGAGCTAATTTATGGTATTTTTATTAAAGCCCTAATTGACAACTTTAGTTTTTTGATTTTTTTGTTAAAAATGTTAAAAAGTTAAGATTGTTCGTTTGGTAAGAAAAGCTAAAAAATTAAAAAATCAACAAGTCAAATCAAAACACAAACTCCCATAATATTTCATTCAAACTTTATCATTTTTAAAATACAATAATACCCTTTATTCATAACATATTTACTATCACCACCAATAATATATAATTGTTAATATCAAATATACATGAGAGAGTAAAATTATCAACTTTGAATAAAAAGCAAAAAAATTAGTTTTTTACCCAAACAATCAATAAAAAAAAAACTAACTTAAAATTTAAGTTAGTAAATAACCTACTTTGAGCAAATTTAGCTTTTTGGCTAAAAAAAATTTTAATTTTTTGGCTAAAAACGTAAAATAATAAAAAAATATATTTTTAAGATAGTTGTCAATCGAGCCATAATACTGATGCATATCATATAAACAAAAAAATTAATAATTTGTTCTGTATAATGGTGGTGTTTGATTTATGTAAAAAATTCTGTTTATCAACTGATTTGCATGAATTGATTTTCTTAAATAAGCTAAATGTTACAAATAAAACTAACAAATCAATCATACAAATAGTAAAATAAAGCAATTATAATCCCACACGAGACGACGATTTTTACGTGAAAAACTCAAAATTAGGTAAAAACTATGAGACCATTCCGGGTTTAGAAAATTAAACATTATATCAAACGTTGATTACAAATAAATCTTATAACCATGACGTTGCACCCACAATCAATGGTAGTAAGCCAATATTTACCGAATTCACGTATACCAATTTTTGTGTTTGACTGCCCCTGGAACCCATAACTGGATTTCAATGCTGGCAGAATTCTTTATCAAATTTCAACACTTGAGAATCCTCTCAAGCAACTCAACGAACACGAACAGATCATTGAATATTTGATTGACTTGATGATTTGCTTGAACGAGCGAAAGTTAAAATTTTCAAATTATTGACTAGCATGAAAGCTTGCAAAGTTCACTTTAGAGGCTCTATGTGGTGGCTAAGTCTTTATAAAATAACAAGGAGGCACACCATAAAAAACCTAATTACTTATTTATAATAAACTGCTAAATTTTAACTGCAGTACTTAAAATTTGGTCTACGCGCACAGGATCACTCAATCGATCGGTCACGCCACTCTCACAGTAGTTTGTTGCAGACACGAGATACCGAGAGTTGTTGAAGACCGCTTGATCGGTTTGTCGAGTGGTCTGACATTGCTTGTAGTTTTTTTACGTTTTTTTTGCTGTGCTGCAATATCAAACCACAATTCTAAAAGAACAAATGTCAAATATCACATAATAAAATATAAATAATTTAACTGACAATTTGTCATAAATTTGCCACAAAAAAAAGAATATAAATAAAGGTCAAAATTCCTAACACTGTATGTATTTTATATTATGTATATTCATGAATTTCGTTTATATTTTAATACTCAAACGGGGAAGGAAGTCAAAGATGAGCATGTTGTGAATATTATGATTTAATCCATAAAAAATATATGACTTTTTATAAAATAAATAGTTAAATTTTAATATATTAATCCGAATCCAATTTTTGATTTTTGACAAGGTTAGTTTTTTTATGATCTTATTGTAATGCGTTTCATGAAATTTGTTATTTGTATTTTTAATTTTTTGACAAAATAAGTTTTCAATATTTTGTTACTCTCAGTAATTATCTTATTGTTGATTGTCCTTCAAAATTAATTTTGATTTCATATTGTGTTAAAAAATGAATTTAGACATAGACAATTTACTAGTACACATAAATTAAATGAGCTCACCATGTTAACATAATAAGTTGATATTCTTGTTAAAGATGACAAATTTTTCCGCATCGCTTTTGTGTATTCTCGCCTCGATATTTAAGATTTTTCTAATTTCCGATAATAAATGGGGTGGAGTTAATATTTAATACTCTTGTCCCGTTTCCCTGGTCCTATTTTTTCCGATGTAAAATAAATATTTTTAAAATATAAATATACATATAAAAATTATTTTTAAAAAATATAATAAATCTAAAACATGAAAAGTATTATATTTATCTCTTAGATTTTTGTCTCTATTTATTATATTTAAAATTTGTAATTATATTAATTTATTAGCTACTATTTTCTTATTTATTATAGTATTTATAATTCTTATTAGTATAATTATTTTAAATTTTAAAAATTATTTTCAAAATATATGTACATTCATTTTACTTTTTGTTATTTTTTAAATATTTTTTATCGCTCTCACTTTGATCGAATAGTTAATAGAGATATGATACTTTTTTCTCGTTACTTATTGTCATTCTAATTTTCATCAATTGAATAATATCACTGCTTAATTAAATGAGTTATGTTAACAATTGAGCGTCAATTAATTAGGTACAAGTCATAAAAACTTTCTTATATCAATAAATTTTAGGAGATAAAGCTTATTATTTTTATAAATATTTTATAAAATTTATATAAATATATATACATTTTTTTATCCACTACCGATTGGTTTAATCCTAAATAAATTATTGCAGGCAAGAAACGCGAGTGCGCAGATATTGACACGTGGCCCATAAACAAAAGCGGATGCAAACCTATTTATATTCCACTCTTTATTCTCAATTCTGGTCCGTCCCTCTCTCTCTCTCTCTTTCTCTCTCCATCCTTCCGCCGCCGTTCTCGTCTCTCGTCTCTCTCTCTCTCTCTCTCTCTCTCTCTCTCTCCCCAGCTCTTCCCTCCAGAACCCCACCACCGCCGAAACCCTATACACCAGTCGACTTAAAATCCCTAGAACCACTCTCTGAATTAAGATCTGTCATCATTCGTTTGGTTGGTGTTTCTTGGATTATTGTATAATAGAATTAGAAGGGAGACTTGTGATTCGGCGAATCGGGAAATGACGAGTTCGAATACGAGCGCCGTCTATGTTAACGTTATAGAAGATGTCATCAACAAGGTACGAGATGAGTTCGTCGACAACGGCGGTCCCGGTGAGAGTGTTCTCAACGAGCTTCAAGGAGTAATTTTTCGATCTCCTTCACAATTGCTGTTTATTTTGGTTGCCGGTGGGCTTTTGATAGGTTTATTTTTAAAATCAGCAAGTATAACTTTGGGTTTTGTGCGGAATCAAGAATTTGGCTTACGTGGGGCCAAAATCGGCTAAAATAGAAGAATTCACTTGCTGATGAACTCTTTATGGATTTTTTTCTTTGATTTTCTAATACATATTATTCTGCAGCGAAATTATTTTATCTTAGTTCTCCCAACTTTCATTGAAAGTTATTTTTAAGTCCTAATTTGCATTTATTTTTATTGGTTGTCAATTATTGTTTTATAATATTTTATTTGGGTCTAATTTATTTCTTCATTGGGTTTGAAAATTTTATTTTCATGCTATCCTACTTGATGGTAGGATAATTTGTTGGGTTGTTCCATATTATAACTCTGTTTGGGTTTGGATGAGTTTATTTGAAATGGAAGGATCAATGCGAACTTTTAAAAAATGCAGGAAGTTAACTATTGAAGGTGGAATTATCATTTTCAAATGCAGGATTCAATATTGATTGTAATTAGTAGAGATACATCTTGTTAAAGCTCATGTATGAGTGGAATTACTTGTGGAAGTACTTCAAAAAGTTTTGAACTTTGACACACAACTCACTGTAAAATGTTCATTGGGAGGGCCACTAGTATAAATTCTATTACACACACTCACACACAATATGCATTGTACATAAGAGGGGGTTACACAGAAGTTGAGGGGTGCTGTGGCCCCCTCTGGCCACATAGTAGTTTTGCCCCTGGGTTTTGCTTGCATCGAGATTGACATTTTTT
>JAOTRH010000006.1:6828003-6856775 GCA_034768845.1 Heliamphora exappendiculata | reverse complement strand
AGGATCAGCTCAAACACCTTTACCAGGAACCGCCCAAACACCTTTACCTGGAACTGCTCAAACACCTCTACCAGGAACTGTAGACAACTCATTGTATAACAATCCTACTGGTGGAACTCCCATCACTCCTAGTGACTATCCTTCTGTAAATGATTATGGCAGTGCCACTGAGATGAAAACTGGGAGGCCTAGTCCATACATGGTAAAAATCTGTCGCATTTGTTTGCAGTTCAAGCTTTTGGTTCCCTAATGATTCTATTGAGTTGAGATGTCAGCATTACTTTTGGCTCTGACATGTCATTATCCCGTGAATTGAACTCTTTCTTTCTGATCTTTGGCTTAAGTTCGGTTTATGAGTTGCCATTCTGGGCCTAGTTATTGGAATGGATTGTACTTTCTTGCATTTTGCAGCAACCACCCTCTGCTTGGATGAATCAAAGGCCCGCTTTAGGTGTTGATGTTAATGTTGGTAGGTATTTTGGTAAAATTGTGTGCTATATATCCGAGTCCCAACATTTGTGCATTAATTTTTTTAATTTTCTTGTAGCTTATGAGGAAGGTCGTGAAGAATTAGACAGGGGTACATCTCATCAACCGATGATGCAGGTGATTATTATCTGTATGCATTGGGTTTGTCAAATCTTGCCTGGCTTTCTCTTTATTATGATGACTAATTCAGGAATCTTTGGGTGCCCGAGTTTCCGCATCTCATTTTCAAACTTTTTTCCGTTGTAAAATTGAGTCTTTTTTTGGCTCAAGTTTCAATGGAAACATGTGTATGTTGTAATTTGTTTTTGCTAACATTAGGATTGCTACAACTCAGCAATCGCTCCCCTGAACCCCCCTCAACTCTCTGTGGCTAAAATAAAGTAAAAATGGGCAAAAATGGTTGCAATCATACAGCTATATAAGGCAGAATGATCAACCGAATCAACAATCCTTAAATCCCCAAATTATGGGAGGAATACAGCAGTTATGCCGATGTACCTCAAACAAATTGTCCCTACTGCACAACCCCTGAAGATGAGAGGGAAATTAATTCGGAAAATCTGAGAGAGAAAAGAGGAATGTTGCAGATAATAAGAGCATGTCAACTCAAAGCATATTCTCTCGGTCACTTAATCCCCATATAAAGCACAACATTGGACAAGGGTTTGGGCTCTTTGGAAACCTGTGAAGAAGATATAGTAGACAGTGGATATTTCTGTATTACAAATATCAAAACTGCAAACACCATTTAAAGTTGTAATCGGTCACAAAAGGCGATAAAATAATGGAAAGATGAAATCTGATTCATAGAATATTGAAGGCAGGACTGCAGGACTTCCGGCGGATGTTGACCCACCAAAGGTTATCAAATCTGCAAAATGTCACATGTAAGTTTGCAACCACAACAGGGAAGGAATTGATGGAGAAAGTTGAAATCTGATTCATAGAATACCGAGGGCAGGAATGATGCATCGGAGGGCACGATAAGTTGAGATAGGAATGGCTGAGATCAGTTGCAATGAAGGCACGACAAAAGAAGATGTTGTGACATAGCTATTAGAGTTTCATGACTATCAAGCAAAAGAATATGGCACTACAACACTTAAGCATGTACCACTATACAAAAGAGAAGTAGGAAAGACAGGAAAAACATTTACGCATCTTCTTCTGTCAAAAAGCTCTACAGAACTCAAAAATTTGTTCCACATAAGGGTTAGCAACTTCTGATTCTATTTTATTGCTTGATAAAAGTAGGGCTGCACGTTTTCTCTTTGTTTCATAAATTTCTGTTAAACTAATTTCATGCGTCCTGAATTCCCAAAAAAATATTCCTCGGTTTCAAATAACATCAAAAGGAAAAACAGCAAAAGATATCATGAGCATGTTTTGTTCTTTTTTTTTTGGGCTGTAGCTGGAAGTGATCCCTAGTGGTGTCATTGTCTATTACATGTTTTCTCGTCTTAAACCGATTATTTGGTATTACCATTGTATTTCATTATCAGTCTTAATGTTGGAGAAAATCTAGGACTTCTTCACAATGTCTTCTGGAAAGCGAAAGCGGGAGGATTTTTCGCAATATCGTAATGGTGGACACATACCACAGCAGGATGGAGCGGGAGATGCTATGACGGGTCATTTTCAGGTGGAACTGCTTCCTTGCTTCCACATGTATATTTTAGATGATGCTCTGTTTTAATTCATCACTTTGATGCTAGCATGTATGAGTACCACCTTAATCGATACAAAAGAAAGAATATGTCTTTCCACGAGTCTGGACATTATCTTTTCATACTGAACTTATTACTGACTGCTAACCAGTAACCCTCTTGCTGTATCAGAAATATATTCTGAATCGGCTCCTCTTTGATGCCTTCTCAATTTAGCCTGAGGTCAACTAAAAGACTAATTTGGGAATATGATTGGGGAGGAGTTTGAGATGAGCAAAAAAGGGGAGTCAGGAACAAATTAACCATAAAAAAGTTCGACATTGCAATAGATGAAAGTCTCGTCATGCTAAGCCTCTTGGAGGTTAGAGTTCACCTCTAGCTCACTTGTTTAATGTCTTGTGCTTGGTTGAGAAATTAGCGTCTTGTCTTGCGCTTTCTTATAACTGCTCTACTTAGAAAAGAGTTTGGCACTTAGGGCTGATCTCGTAGTAACAGCTTGATTGTAGATCAAATGTAAATTGTAAACTCGCGATAGAGGATGCTATAATCTTTTTGCAACTTTGGTCATTCATAATGTGGAATTATTTAAGCTGGTTGTTCAATGCGGATATGATATGCTATAGGGTGAAGATCTATTTCAGTAAACTAAACCCAATCAAACTAAGCTTTCTGCCCCAATTAATTGGGATCAGATATATGAGTTTTTTTTTCCATTATGCTATGTGAAGGTTATATATTTAATTAGTTTCATTAGAGTTATATAATTTCTTACTACTAACATTCCATATCAATTAGGTTTTTCTCTTTCTTAGTATTTCTATTAGCACCAATCCTATTACTTTTCTTTACTATCTCGTCTATTGGTTTATGTTGTAAGTGACTAAATCAATTTAGTATATTTTATCTCAGCTAATATTCACGAATATTTTCATTTCTAATTATCTTTATTAGTATTACCACATACCCACCCTAACATTCTCATTTAAACTATACTCATTTTATTTATGTGGTCTTACTTAACGGCAGCCCAACTCTACTTGAGCCAATTAATTTTGATTATACGAATTGTATCATCTGCAATCTCTTTGAGCTTGTTAATAATTGAACCTAGATAGCGAGAAAAAATTCACGTTTTGGTATATGATGGTTATGAACTTATTTAAGTAACTTAGAAAATTTATAATACATGGTGATGATGCTGTTGATGGAAGTGTGTTGAAATTACTGTGAGATATATTATCAGAGTTGAGTTAATTGCAGGAATAGTTAGCTTTAATATTCGTTGAATGGGGAAGCTCCAATAGAGATGCTACGGAGTTTGAATGACTCCTAAATTTAGGATGATTGACCCTTTAATCCAGTTCTATAACCTCTTTTCCAGGAGTTGGGGGAAATCCATGCATCTTTGTTACATCAATTACTAGGCATGACAGTAATAGTATTGGATACTCAAGAACAGAAGATTTTATTGCCCATTGGAAGCAAGTTATGTGAGCCAGTAAAGGACTCCTTAATACTAATATACGAAAATCACCTGCTGATTCTATGCTTCAGCTGCAGTTAGCAGGTTTATTTAAATGATAATTGGATTAGTTTTGCTGGCACTGAATCTAAAAAAATGCATTACAGCTTGTGTTGTCTTCTAGAGGTGATGTTGGGAAATGATTTTCCAATTTAGATGTTGCAATTCGTTTGTAAGCCTCCACTCCCAGTGGCCTAACAGGAGGGGGGCTGTGAAGGGAAGAAGACTTTGGTGCCATAATCTTGGCTATTTTCTTGTTGCATGAAATCTCAATTAAATAAAGAATGTAGCCATCTTGAGGAAAAACAGAGGGAGAATTCACGTTAGGTGAATCGCTCTCCCTTTCTCTTTCTTTCTGATCCATTATTAGGTGACATCCTGAACGATTGTTTGATTCCATTCTATTTCACAGAATCAGAAATTTGGAATTTTTCTGGTTATAGGGTCTGGTATCCCAGAGCTCCCTTATGGGGACTTAACTGGGCACACCTTTTTTTTAAGCTATGGTATACAATATGTTGCATCTTGATTTTGTATCACATGTTGTTTGAAGATTTTATGAAGTTTTTAAATCATCTTTTGGTCATGTCTCAGGTAAGTCAAGGGGCCAATACTGAAAGCAACATTATCACTGCTGTGAACCGAGAGGCCACACAAAGGGCAAGGTGGTCTTCTAAGATCCCTCAATCTGATGGGCCAATTCCCGATCCTTATGATGATGCGCTTTCTACACCTAATGTGAGCTGTTGCTTCTGTCTTTTTCAGGCATACATGGATGGATTGCAATAATTTGCATGTGAATTTATTTTCTACACGTGCCTCTGTGTGTGTCATGCACTGGCCTCTTTGTTGTGTGTGCAATGACCCGTGGGTATTTTGCTCCTGTTATACCTATATGTACACATGCACATGTATATCTATTGCACACAAATGTGAGTTAATATTGGTGGCCTCATGATGGAATGGCCATTAATACTGCTCCTATGCTATTGTTCACTAGAGGACACCGAAGTTGGTTAGGTTGCATTCCTCAGATAAAGAGACTCAAGTTCGAGTCTCCTTTACTTACCCATAAAAAAACTACTATGTTCTTGTTGATGATTTCTCCCTTGGACCAGGATGTCTGCTTGGCTTACCACATTATTGATGCCTGTTACTTTATATAAAAAAATATTATTGATGCCTGTTAAGTAGATTAGTGATATAGTGCTTTTATGGGTGGCATCAAGTTCATGTCATCAACAAAAATTTTCCAATGGGTTGCTCGTCCTATTTAAAGTGCCAAGAATCTGAATCCTGTTGTCAATCACCTTGTTCCCCTAGTTAAACTTTGACATAAAAACAGAATATACTATGATATAAGAATGAAATCACTTGTAAATCTATTTTGTTTGCAGAAAAGTAATTGTTGGACAACTAATTGTGATGTTTAATCACTAGATAGATGCTGGAATAAGTATGCGAGTGTAAATGGACAGGAGTCGTGAGAATACCTCATTCATGGAGTAATTATTCTGTGCCACTTGTGCCATTGCTCCAGAACATTTGTGTGGGTCCCATTCCCATCACTATGCATGCATAGACGGACCCCGGGGGGCAGATGGGGGCGGCCGCCTCCCCTTGATTTTGAAAAAACTCACTCCTATAGTAGTATTAGTTCAATATATTTCAAAATGCTATATGTTCACCCCTAAGATTTTTTTTTGAAAACTTAATATATGCCTTCCTAAGAATTTATAAGAAGACTTCGCCCCACCTAAATTAAAATCCTACGTCTGTCTTTGTATGCACGTGGGTTTTTTCACACAAATATGTGGCCCATATATATTTGGGGGAATGCCCCAAGCGACACTGAATAATTTTTTCATTTGTGAGTAGCAGGTGCAAATTGTTCTCTAATCTGCGGATTGGACAAATTAGAGCACAGTTCTCCAGAATCTGATATTTGACTGGTTGAACTTGCAGATTTGACCAGTTCTTGTCTTTTTTTCTTTTTAAGGAAAAATGTAGCGGTACGGAGAACTCGGACCTGAAACCCCTATAGTTGCTTGTCATGCCTTGCACACTTTTTCATGGTCATCAATTACAATGTAATGAATTTAAACACTTTATATCATGCATGCGGAATCTCTATAGGTTACTTGAACCATTTGATTTATTCAAAACCTGTTGCATTTGTGCTAGACACCTGGTGATGTGGTATCCGTGTCTGAAACCACTTTGGACATTGGTAGAACTGATCAGGTTTGTGTTAAAATTTTGGCAAAAGCACAAGGTACTTTGCCTCATGTTAGGGATTGTATGTTATATTACTATATTCATTTTTCTCTCTCTATTATCCTAGGTGTGTGTAGATAAATGCCTTTAGTATAATGCATTTACATGCCTTTAGTATAATGCATTTACAAACACATGCTTTCTTCTGGGCTTCATGTCTGGATTTGGAGAGTTATTATTCTCAGTTACCCTTAACTAAGCTGGTAGTTTGCACCCTTAACTATGCTGGAGCCTAGCACTCGAGTTTGTGCGTGAAGCAGGTGACATTAATATGATCCCCTCTGACTGGTTGAAAGATGCAAGCATGGACAGGTTAGGTCTTTGCCTGAATTTACAAACCAACGCAATTGCATATGGCACTTCGGCTATACCTAGTAACAATCGTTTATGCCATGTGCATTTTGCTCCTGTAATATCTATATATACACATGTATTTCTAGTTCATACAACTGTGAGTTGATATTGGTGGCCTCATCCCTCATGATAGAATGATCACTAATACTGCTTCTAAGGTCTTGTTCCCTAGAGGACACTGAAGCGGGTTGGGTTGCATTCCTCAGATAAAGAGGCTTGAGCTTGAGACTCCTTTATTTACCTATTAAAAAAACTGCTATGTTCTGGTTGATGAATTCTCCCTTGGACCGGATTGTCTGCTTGGCTTACCATGTTATTGATGCTGGTTAAGTAGATTAGGAAGCATTGATATGAATACATGATACGAATATGATACGAAACGGATACATTGCTACAACGAAATAAAAAAAGTAGGATATGAGTACGGCTAGAATACATTTGTTAATCTAATTATATGTTTTAATAATTTTTAGTATTGTATTATTTATAAAATTAAACCCAAAGAAAAAATTAAATATTTTTTTATTATTTTGAAATATTAACTAACTACCCAAGGATAGAAAAAAAATATCTATGTGGTAGTACATTCATAATAATAAAACCAAAACATTAATGTAACTAAAATAAAAATTAATTTCTGAAATATTCTCAACCGTATTCGATAGGTATCTCCACGTGTCGGTATCTAATACGTATCTACTATTCATATGGGCCCCTTTTCGGAGTATTTGCTCATAGTAAGTAGATTAGCATCATGGTGCTTTTATGGGTGGCATCAAATTTATCATAATTATATTGTATTCAACCAACGTTATTGAATGGGTTACTTGACCTATTTAATGTGCCATGAGTGTGAACCCTATTATCAATCACCTTGGTTCCCTGGTTAAACCTGGGCATAATTACAAAATAAATTTTTACTGAACGGTGTGGGTGTCACACTCCTAAATGAGAAGTGAGTGGTTCAAACCTTGCCTAGAATAAAGCGTTGGAGTGGGTGTATGTGTATTTGTCCATAGAACTATGAGAGTAAATTGCATGTAAGGAAGGCACTTTTCTTTTCTGAACACGAGTCGTGACTCGTGAGAACTCGATTCATGGAGTAATTATTTAGTGTCACTGCAGCATTGCCTCAAAACACTTCGGGGCCTCATATTTGTGTGGGTTCCATAGCTATGCATGTGGGATCCCATTAGAATCTAGGAAATGTCGCAAGTGGAAATGAATAATTCTTATTGATGAGTAGTAGACTAGTAGGTCCAAATTGTTCTCTAATATGCGGATTGGACAAATTAGAGCACAGTTCTCCAGAATTAGCAGCTTGATTGGTTGAACTTGCAAATTTGAACAGTTTTTTTTTCTTTTTTTCCTTTTCTAGATGACTAGGAGTTGAAATCCCTATCCAGCCTGTTGCTTGTCAATCTTTGGGCAGTTTTTCATAGTCATCAATCAAAAAAACTATTAATGTAATGTATTTGAACATTTCATATGCACATATGTAGAATCTATGAAGGTGAGTTGGACTGAATGATTTATCCTGTTGCGTTTGTGCTAGACACTTGTTGATGTGGTATCTGTGTCTGAAACCACTGTGGACATTGGTAGAACTGTGTAGGCTTGTGTTAAAATTCTGCGTAGAACTGGTTAGGCTTGTGTTAAAATTTTGTGAAAGCACATGGTACTTTGCCTCATGTCAGGGATTCTATGACATATTACTATATTCACCTTTTCTTTCTCTATTATCCTAGATGTGTGTAGTTTGAAGATGTAGCAAGGAAAATGGAAAAAAATGAGGAGAAAATTTGAGGAAAAGGAAGAGCTAAACGAAGAGAGAAGAGAGATCATTATGTTTTCTCTCCCTCATACTTATTATTTATATTGAAGATGTGCCATGTACAAAATCTCCCTTAGATAACATACCAACTAACTTAACACTCTCGTTCAAAGTGGTGCAAAGATACCTATCATGCTTGACTTGAGCACAATGGGGTGAAAGATCTAGCTACTAAGTTCTTTAGTGAATAAATCTGCTAATTAGCCCTTAGAAGTTAGATCTTACAAAAGTAATGCAAATCAAGTTCTTGCTCAATTTCTCCTCGATGAAATGTTTGACAACTTTTATATGCTTTGTTCTATTGTGTTGCATTGTAAGATTATGAAGAAATTTTTGATAAGTAAAGACTAAAGAGTATGAAGAATTTCATTAAGATGCCAAAAAAATGAAAAGCATATACACCCGGAATATACAAGAGTTAAGCAAAAACAACTTGAAAGCCTAAGCAGATGAGATGTACATATCCCATCAAAAAATCTATAAAAGAGTCGAAGCTATAGGGATAATCTTTGTGATGCCAAAAAAATAGTGTAGACAACATCGCACCCTTCATAGAAGGCATGTAGCACTCCACACCCGTCAAAAGCTCTACAATTTCTCTCTCCAAATACATTAAATAACTTTTTTTTATCAATAAATACACACACCCACTCCCACCTTGTTCTTGACAATGTTTAAACTCTCCACCTCCCATTTAGAAGGATAACACCCATATTATTAGGCCAAACGCCACTTGGTAAACAATAAACCTACTTTCTTGAGAAAAAGTTGGTCCAAAATTAGATAAAATAATAAAAAAAATTATCTTATACAACCCCTTTGTGGAAAATACGTTACTAAGTATGGGAAGATTTTCTCCAAATACACTAAATAATGCAACGAGGCACCATGTACTAAGTCCTCCTCTGATTGCTCCTTGTAGGACATTCCCTACGCTAACCTTGAAAAGGCTCATTCATTGGTCTTAAGCATAACTCAAAGAACCTCAAAAGAAGATAGAAACAAACCCCAAACTGAGCTGTCACAAGGCGATGGAGCAATAAGTGGTTCACTGATGCTCCAACTCTCTTGCACTAACAACACCAATTTAACAAAATTTGGTCCCCTTTTCTCAAGTTGTCAATGGTTAGAATAGCCTTCTTAGCAGCAGTCCAAGTAAAACCTTCTTAGCAACAATCCAAGCAAAAAACTAAGGACTTGGGACCATCAAATAGTTTTGTGGTATTGAGGTTGCCTATTCCCATTGTGGGATCTCTTTCTCAGTGAAAGTACGTTCTTAATCTCTTTCAAGATAGTGACATGTTAGGTTATAAGCCAGCCTTTGCTCATATGGCTCTAAATCTTAAGTTTTTAGCTGAATTTGGAGAGTTTGGTAGGTTGCTTGATTTACTTGACAAATACGAGTCCTGACTTGATTTTTGAAGTTAGCGTAGTCAGTCAATTTATGCATGCTCCTCGAAAGGCTTATATAGATGCAATTTTTCATATTTTGAGATATCTAAAGACCTATTCGGATCTTGGCCTATTCTTTTCAGCTGGTACCCAATTTGGTCTTTTATGCTTCACTGATACTGATTATGCTGAGTCTAAATTTAATCGACGATCCACATCTTGTTTTTGTATTTTCTACGGCTACCATCTTCCATCAAGAGAAAGTAAGAAGTAGACAGCTGCCTCAAAATCTTCCACTGAGACTGAGTATTGAGCTATGGCTCAGGGCACTTGTGAAATACTTGAGCTTCAATCTCTTCTTGCTGAACTATGTTTTGATGAAAAATGATCATCTCAGTTATTTTGTGGTAGCAAATTTTCCATTATGGTTGCCTCTGATTTGGTTCTTTATGAACAGACTAAGCATATTAAGGTGAACATTCACTTTATTCAGGAAAAGATTGAGCAAATACATTGATTTCCTCTTTTGTCTGTTCATTTGATTAGACTGATGATATATTTACTAAGTTTGTGGGACCATTTTGCTCCCGTTTTTAATTGTCAAGTTGAGCTTGATTGACATATTTGCTTTAGCTTAAATGGGAGTATTCAGTATTGAAATCAACATATTAGGAAATATTAAGATTTCGTTAATTATGGTTTGATTACTGGAATCAACATATTGAAAAATTAGGATCTTATTAATTGTGATTTGATTTACGAATTATTTTCTTCTTTTTCTATAATCCTTTCCTATGAATATAAATAGATATACCTCTTTGAAGGTAAACCGAAATTATACAATTCTTTTTTTCTTTTGCACTCTTCTTGGGCTTCATTTGGTGTATATCTTGATACTGAGCTGCTCGCACAACATTTAGTCAATTAATGAACTGAACACTACTATTGAGCATTTAAAGTCAAGTGCATAAAAATATTCTATTTCTTCTTCTTCTTCTTCTTCTTCTTGAGCTTCATTTGGTGGATATCTAGAAACTGAGCTGCTCGCACGACATTTAGTCAATTAATGAACTGAACGCTACCATTGAGTATTTAAAGTGAAGTGCATAAAATATTCTCTTTCTGGGTGGTGGCTGGGTCAGTAAGGCAATGAAAGGGTGCTTTCCCAATCAACTTGTATCCTGTTTGATCCCCGTTGCATTTGGTGTTGTAATATACTTCAAAAAATAATTATCATGCAGGCTACCTGTTATTTTCTAAGTTTCATATGGGGTTTTAATGGTATCATCTTTTCCCTCAATGGGAAACATAAAATGAAAAGCATGCCAATTTCGCAGCTTGTTCCTTTTGTAAATTGACTTGCTTTTTGAATGCACTGAAGATTTACAATTATCAAGGAGTTGTCAATGAAGACTACAATATAGTGAACACACCTGCGCCATACGGTAAACTTATAATCTACCTCGAACTTTAGATAAGTTTGACCTCTCATAGATTTTCCCTTTGATGTTGGATCTAATTATTATTTGCCTCTTTAAGGTCAAGCAGGTACTCCTGCTGTTGTCCCTAAGAATGATGTTGTGGATGAAGACGACGACGACGAGCCCCTGAATGAAAATGACGACGATGATGACTTGGATGATGTGGACCAGGGAGATGATCTAAACACACAGCATTTAGTTTTGGCTCAGTTTGATAAGGTATGTTGTCATTCTTCAAGCACGCAGTGAATGCTCGTATGCCATATTTGTTTATTTTATGTCCATGATTCACAATCACCTCATTGAACATATGGTGATTGGGATTTGGGTGGGTAGGTTTCGCGGACCAAGAGCAGGTGGAAATGCACTCTTAAGGATGGCATTATGCACATAAACAATAAAGACATTCCGTTTAATAAGGTGCGCTCGAAACCCGTCTTCCATGCCTTTCATTCACTAACATTTTCGACGAGGCAACTGATCGGTTATCTTGTTTCATGCCCTTGTCCTTTGTGCTTGATTTCATAGTCCTCAGTACTGCGCACTGCTTTTATTTTTCAGGCAACTGGAGAGTTTGATTTCTGATTTTGTAACAGAAATCTGATTAGCCAACAAATGGCAGTTGCTGTCTTTGAAGAAATCTGAAGATGTCACTGGGTGTTTTGTAATTTTTCTTTAATTATTATTATTGCTTATGCTGGGGATTGCGGGGAGATGAGAATGAGATGCTCGGTGCTTTTGAGAGGGATCAGTGGTTGGGATTGGCCAGATGTATGTATAGAACGGTACAATATTTTCGGCCCTAAATGTATTGTTGCTGGAGTTGTTTTTTACCAAACTCTATTATTTCTGATGGAATGTATAATCCCAATTCTCCATAATTTGGGGACATCTGTTTGATTGACAATGAGTTGCATTGTTGGTTTGCAATCGTTTTTACGAGTTGTGGTGTCTTTCAATTAAAATATGCGAGAGCAGGGAGAAAGCTCCTTTCGTCTCTTTTTTTTATATCATCTTAAAGATTTAGTTTTGTGAGCCTTTAGTGAGCCCCACAACGATGGTTTGAACTCTTAAATCTCTAAGGCTTTGCAGAAAATGAACAATTTTGTCTTAAGTCACACTTTGTCTTTTTGTACTTTAAATTAAATAAGTATACAATTTTTGTGGTTACAAAGTTGCTTTTAAGTTGCAATACAGTGGAAAAGAAATCTCATTTGATTTAAGCAAAAAAGTTCAAAAGTCTGATTTAATAAGTCTCAACCAAATGAAACTTTTTTTTTTAAATTAACGTAAAAAAGTTCTCTTAAATTTTGAAGTTAGAGAAACTAGAAGACTAATACTCATATTTTGGTAGTGTTTGACAGAATTAAAACTTGTAGCTTATAAATTGTAATTTATATTATAAATTGTGAGTAGCTGATAAAAATTGTAACTTGTAGCTAAATTAAAAAAAAAATTATAAGTCGTAGTAGAAATTATAGGTATTTATAAAAATTTGTAGTTTATATTTAAAATTAGTAATAGAAAGTTAAAAATTATTAACAGTAACTTTATTAAACACTATATTTATAAGGTTAAATATAATTCTTTAAAGAATATAAAGATGGCATTAATGTTAGACAAAGTTTAAATTTTTTAAAAACAATTCTCTTGAATGCATATTATGAGATGAACGATTTAAATTATTTTCGTGAACTAGCCTCAAAATCACAAAATGTGATCTTGAGATATGAAAAAAAAAGGTAAGCACTCATTCTTGATAGGCAACTTTGGTAATTTGGTTAAATTTTTTTACTGTTTTGACTTTAAATTAAATAAGTAAAAGAGTAAAAAGAATATTTGATTTGATATTTTTTTTAGTATTTTTTAAAACACGCAATTAATGGCGCCCTTTTTTAGTTCATGAAAGAAAAAGGAAAATATAAGAAAATTATTTTGTTTTGATTTTTAAAATTTTCATATTTATGTCATCCTGAACATCCTAAGTTCCTAACTGGAAAATATAAAATTCTCTACTTATTTATTTATTTTTAATTTTTTTTTTCATTTTTACACTTCTTGCAACTAGAAGAATTTTAAAATATAAAAATTTAAATTAAAGTCAAAATTACATTTAAAAAAACACCACCAATTAGTAGAACTGTAGAACTATGATACCTGCGGTTTATGCTTTGGATGTAACCATGCTTGGATTGGATAATTTGAAAAGAAATAAAATGAATATCTCGAGATAGTATATTAAAAAAGGAAAGAAACTAAAGGAAAAGAGGTCTCTTAGATTTCAAGGTGAGAGAAACTAGATGAATAATACTCATATTTTATAATGTTTAAGATAATTCTTCGAAGAACATAAAAATGACATATTGATGCAGTTTTTTTAAGACTAATGAAAGAGAGAAGAAATTCATCAATTTTCTCTCCTCTTCTTTCTTTCTTTCTTACCAATGAATAAATCATCAAAGAGAGGAAATTCATCAATTATTTATTTCTCTCTTCTTTCGCCTTTTTTATAAATAAATAGTACCATGCAATCATTGTTCATTTTTAAAAATAAATATAATTTATTTAAATACATAATATTATTTAATTAAATTTATTTTTATTAATAATATATATATTAAAAATAATAAAATAAACAAATTCGATGATCAAAACGAACATCTTAGTTCAGTACTATTAGGACTGAGCCCTATCTTTTTCTATCAAAAGGTTACGTTTTCAGTCATATGTTCTTCCCTTGGATCTATTGTCAAGTGTCAGCAAATTAAAAAAAAACACCCGCAGACACAGAAAATTGGATTTGGAGGAAATTTAAGACAATGTTCACAAATGCAACCACAAGCCTCCATGGATCGTCATTCTGGGGGGTTGGGGGGAATACGGACCATAAAAGGAAGACAATGGAGGTTGGAGAGGAGAGGAAGATCCGTCGATTTAAAGATGAACTACCAACCAACCAAACCTATTCCATGAAGATGATGCATCTCAGAGAGAAAAACAAACGAGAGGGGCAAAGATCGTTCCCGAATTTCCTAGCCTCCTCACTGAGCATGGTTGACGAGCACGCACTGCGATTGGAGTAAATTAACCAGCGACGAAGCGTCCAGCAACGCCTCCGCCGCCGGTTGTTGCCAACCGCTGGATTGCGGTGGTGTAATAGTAGTACCGGCGCTGCCTTGTGACGACTCATCGTTGCCGCCGCCGCTGCCGACAATCGCCGTCGATTGTGTCCTCTCTCTCTCTTTCGAAGGTATGGGAGAAACAACGAGAGGCGATAGCAGCGGAATCGCACAGCGAGAGGGAGTCTCGGTGGAACTAGAAGGACAATTAGGGCTGTCGATGTTGCCGGAGACGGCGAACTGATCGAGGCGAAGAGCCGCCGGCGCCTGTTTCTGTAGCCTGGTTGGGGGCTTGGCCGCAGGCAATGGCTTGGATTTGGCTTTTCTACTCTCGTTATTGTGGTCGTCGTTGCTTATCTCCATTGTTGAATTAAAGAAACTGATATTTGATGTACAGAGAGAGAGAGAGAGAGAGAGAGAGAGAGAGAGAGAGAGAGTAAAGGAAGAAGGAATTGGGGGGTTTCGCGAGTAACTTCGAGCCTCTCTCTGTTTTCTGTGTGGCTGGGGGATGATCAAATCTTGATCCTGAATCTTGAGAGATATAAGGCGAGCGCGAGAAGAAGAAAGAGGAAGGGGGGTGACGGCCTGGTGGGTTGTAAATGAGACTTTGTCTTGGGGAGCGGAAAATATGGGGACGGTTACGGACGGTGAAAGTTCCGAAGTGGAAAATGGAACGTTATTTTCCAAGGTCAGTTACGGGTTTAACGGATATTTGCTAAAATTAAGGCATCCTTTGTCAATCAATTAAAACTTTTGTCTTTTTATTTAAAATTTAAAAAGTTCAACAAATTTCAACAACTTAAAGGGACTTAAGGTGAATTTGATTTATTAATTTATTTTTGATTATAAATTTTTTATTTTTAATAAATTTTTTTATTATATAGTCAAAATATTATATTTTTTAGACTACTCTCGTTGAGACGAGTCGAAAAAATAAATTTTTTAATCAAAATATTAAAAAAATTCAAAAAAGACAAAAAATAAATCAATAAATCAAATTCTACGAATTTTAAGTTAAAATAAGCAAAAGTAAGCTAATAAACAATATTTTCCCAAATAGAACCAAAGACTTCTAGTTTTTTAGTTTTATTTTTTTACATTAATTATTTTTATATTTTTAAAAAATATTATAACTTTTATTATGCATACCTATTTTTTTATAAAAATTATATATTTAAAATTTACTCATAAAATTCTATCAAATAAGATCTATATTGAATATAAAATTATTTAAAATTAAATTTTAAAAATTTATAACAACTTTAAGCTAAGCTTTTTAGCTTTTGACTTAAAGTCACTTAAAATTAAGTTTTTCAGCTTATTATCTTTTGATTTAAAGTTATCTATAGGGTTCACCAAACTTTATTTATTTATTTATTTGATTAAATGTGACTTTAAGTAAAAATTTGACTTAAAATTATGTTGCCAAATAGGCCATATAGTGGACTTATTTGCTTCCCTTCAAAATTTATCTATGTTTATGCTATTAGGGTGTTTGACATTTTTTTAGGTTAATTTTTATTTTTTTGTTATTAATTTTAATAATAATATATTTTTTAAGTACTTATAATTTTTGTTAAAAATTTAACTATTTTATTTATTTCAGTTACAAACTAATATATTTATCAAATACTTATATCTTCTATTAAAACTACAATTTATAAGCTATACTAATGCCAAACACCCACGTCGTCGAAGAAAATAATTTTGTTTGGGATAATTGCTTAGTAGATTATTTTATTTGGCTTATTTTTAATTGTAGTGATTTTTTTATCATTTAGTGAGACTATTATATTTATCGACTTTTCTCGTTAAGATAAGTTTAAAAAATAAAAAAAATAATTAAAATATAAAAAAATTAAAAATTAAAAATAACTTAATAAGTTAAATTTTATGTTGTTTATTTTCGTTTTCATTGAATTTTTTTTTCCTTTCAATCTAGATTTTTTTTCCAGTTAATCTTATCGAGATGATTCGAAAAACTAAATATTTTTAGTCAAAAAATAAAAAAAAAGATAAAACTAAGCAAAATTTATAAAGTTTAACCAAAACAAGGTCATTCTACTTTGGTCTCTTGAAATGGACCATATTTTTTATTCTAAAATTATTTTTATAATAGTTCAAATTTTAAAATTTGTAGGAGTAGTTATATAATTACTTATTCTTTTTTTTATATTTCAAAATCTAATTATTTTTGAACTCTCATAATTTGTAATTAGTATATTTTATTTTTATTACATAAACTTTTTTAATATTTTTAAATAATAATTACTATTACACACGCATTCAACGAATACTAATTTAAAAACAATTTACTCTTTCTAATTTTTGATGGAGTAATTATTCGCTAGTGTTTGAGTAATCCTTCACTCAAATTAATGACAGACACATTCGAGTAAAATACTAATAAAAAAGAGGTGATAGCTGTTCACAAAATACACCAATTGCCTGATATTGGAACACTGGTGTGATATTAGAACACGAACCGAAGTTGTTCCAAGAAGCATTCAATAATTGTTCCTTTTTATGCCAATAGGCAATGGCCCTATTTGGTGGTTGGCTTAATTTATTTGGGTAATTTGTGATTTATTTATTTATAAATTAGTTTATAAGTTAGTTTATTTTGTTTATAAGTTAATTTATTTGGTTATCTAAACGAGTTTATTTGTTTATTTTTTTATTTTTTTATTTTTAACTTATTTAGTTATTCAAACGACATGACTTATTTTTTGATTTATAAGTTAATAAATAAATAAGCAAAACTATTCAAAAGGGGGCAATATATTAACAACTCTATTATTATTAGAGTTTCAAATAGCTGTGATTTGGGCTTAGGATGACTGGTAGGAATGGCCCCTTGATGTTAGTTTAGAAGGGGAAAATTATTTTTATAAAAGCATGTATTAAAATTTTAAAATAATTTTAAAAAGATAAATTTATATAATTATAAAATATTTTAAATTTATACTACTATAATAGTGAGATTTTTAAAAATTTCAGATAGATGACCACCTCCATCTATCTCTTCTTGGGTTCATCTATGATGACTGGACCAATTTTGAACTAAATTTACTTATCTTTGTTTATTTAAAACTAAACTATTATTTTTTCAAATTGATGTGAGATGTTGTTGTGGCTTTTCCTAATAGCTATGCCAATGATTTTATTGACAAAAACTACCTCGGCTATCGAGTTAATTTAGTTCAACACCTTTATTACGGAATCGTGGTAGTGTCGTCATTTTTATATTAGGTTTATATATTGTCATTACTTTATTTTAGTTTAGTGTTATTTTTTTGTATTGCCATATCTTTCTCTTACTTAAAGGAGTTTAGCTTTTTAATATTGTTAGCTTGATTATTTGAACCAAAGTTAAAAAGTCTTATAAGATGTGTTTGGCAAAATTACTGTTGTTATTAGTTTTTAGTTTTCTACTACTAATTTTAGTTACAAGTTATAATTTTTTTCAAACATCAACAACTTCTACGATAAATTATAATTATTTTTTTCTTTTTATTTTAGCTACAAATTTTAATTTTTATCAAATATTTATAATTTTTGCTACAAACTTTTAACAATACAAAATGCCACCATAAAAACTGTGACGAGCGGATATATTTTTAATAGGAAAAAACGATTTGTACATTGAAATATAAGCTGAAATCGATAGATGAATTTTAACTTACCTGGAACTCTTTGATGTGTGCTAAAAGAGCAGAAAATTAAAATCTTACTGTGGATCATCCATTGCTCCTTCTAAAAGCAAAGTCCTAAGCAGAACCAAAGGAAAGAGCATGGGAGATTGATAGCGCATGGGTTCCCGATTTGTTCCCGAAACAATTGATACAAATTGGGAAAGACTTGTGCTAGGAGCACCGAGCCATTCTAATTGTCATGCCAAAATAGCGTCATTTCCCCATCCTTTTCCTCGCCTTAATTTCTTTTTCACGATTTGATTTGGATTCGAACCAATCATATTACCTCCATTTTTTAAATGTTAAGTTACTTTGAATAATATGGCTTTTTCAAAATATTTAATATACCCTTTTATTAAATTATAATTAGATTTGGAAAGGGTTCACTAAGAAACCGATATTTCGATTGAAAATTTTTCTTTTTAATTTTTGATTTTTTGAATTTTCTAATTTATCTTAATTAAAATAATTTGAAAATAAAAAAAAAGCATACTTATAAAATCATTACAAAGCCTTAAAAATTAACTATCCAGCTCATATGAAGTACACTGCAAATTATAATCTCAAATTATTATATAACCAAAATCGCGTGATATTTTAAGTAAATAAAAATATTTGATACACATTATTTAAAATATTTTGTCTTTCACATAATAAAAATAGACTAATATTGTTCTAATAAAATTTTTTCTTTATTATATTATTAATAAAAATATTACGTAACTATGATTCGTCTGGAATAATTATTTATTTATTTATTTATTTTTTATTTTTGTTTTTAATGAATTATTATCACCGTAAATTATTATACAATTCGATTCCTCGTATTGAGATGAGCAAAAAAATAATTTTTTTATTAAAATATAAAAAATATTTAAAAAAACAAAAATAAATCAAAATAAATTAATAAATTAATTTTAACCTTATTTATTTTTTGATCAAATTTTTTACTTTTTTGGTTCATGTCATCCAAACGATCTGAAAGAGTAACAAATTATTGTAAAAAAATTTATAATAAGCTAAAGCAAATAAATTTTAAAATTTTTTGCCCAAAGTTCACCAAACAGTAATCGGAAACTCCTAATAAGTTCATGTTTGTGTAGCAGCAACGCCATCAACTGTCAACCGTCAAGATCTCTCTCTCTCGCATCGTCGAAAATGGCTTGCAGCGTGTCCGCTCGGCCGCTCTTCACTCTCGACCGCTCCAATTCACACTCATCACCACTCCATCAGCCGAAGAAATCGCAAGCCCTTTTCTCTATCCCCTCCATGAACATCCCACACCCACCTTCGAAAACCTCGTTTGACTCATCCTCCAATGGTCGATTTAGTTTCTTCCTGTCGAAGAAAGGGAACTTCCTCTCCGGAGGCACCACCGCATCGAAGGTGAACACACAGAAAACCAATCGTTCCATTCGATTTCTCTTGCTTTTCTTATTGGGTGGTTTTCTAAGATTTAGTAATTGTATTAAATTAATCGGCATTTTTTGGGGGGTAGATTCGAGCGTCTACGGGGGGAGAAGCAAAGTCGATTGGTTCCGACGCAACATATCAAGAAGTCTTCGCCTGGTCTTCTGTTATTCTGCCGTAAGCCCCTTTTGATTTCAGGACTAGTTCTTGTTTCGTTTTGTTAATGGGTACTTCTCTTTCTATTTTTCTTCTAATTCTTGAACTTAAATGGTGGCAAATTTTTAAAAAATCGAGGTTTTTCCTACGGTATTAGGAGGTTAAATTGCAATCTTGTGCTTATTCAAGTTCTGGAAGTAGTTTTCTTGATTGCAGAATGAAGATCTGCTTTAATTTGTGATTTCGGAAGTAGGAAAGCATTTCTTGTTTCCTTTTGTTAATGGGTAGTTTTTTTTCTTCCTTAAAAAATCTCAACTTAAATGGTGGCAAATTTTGAAAACATTGAGGTTTTTCCTGCAGCATTACGAGGTTGAATTGCAATCTTGTGCTTATTAAAGTTCTGGAAGTAGTGTTCTTGACTGCAGAATCAAGATCTGCTTTAATTTGTGCTTTCGCAAGTAGGAAAGCATTTCTGACATGTCTATGCCACCTAAAAGATGTCCATCTCGTTGTTTAAACTTTATTCTCCATTTCAACAGAATCTTATCACGCAATAAGGTCAAATTACGTAATGTGCGATTGTTGAACTTTTCATATATTAATTACTAGTTATATAGAGAGTGAACAGTTCATTTCATTCAGTAACTTGTTTCATAGGATTTCAGGTTTGTTTTTCCTGCCTTGGGAGGATTGCTATTTGGTTACGACATTGGTGCAACCTCTGGTGCAACCATATCCTTGCAGGTACTCCAGTTGTTCTTATGGTTCCCATGTTAAATAAAATCTGTATTCATAAATCGAAATTCATGACTTTAATAATCTTGCAGTCACCCGAACTTAGTGGTACAACTTGGTTCAATCTGTCAGCTGTGCAGCTTGGTCTTGTGGTATGTTCATACTTGTTGTACTTATGCATAAAAAGTAGTGTGTGGACAGTATCAGTATCTGTTCTTTTCTTACTTGGCCTTAAATATAGGTTAGTGGTTCCCTTTATGGAGCTCTTCTCGGTTCTCTCTTGGTCTACCCAATAGCAGATTTCCTTGGTACATCCCTTGCAAATGAAAATATTCTCAGCAATATCCAGAACAGTCCACGATAATTTTTTAGCTTATTTCGTAGATGATTTTGTGAAGGGAGGAGGCGAGAACTTATCATAGCATCTGTACTGTATGGACTTGGAGGTTTGATCACTGCCTCCACTCCGGGCCTCGGGGTTCTATTAATCGGTCGGCTTGTATACGGCCTTGGTATTGGTTTGGTGAGTTTCTTATGGTTTCCTCATTATTTTTCCTACTATCAGGTAAAGTGATACTCAGAAATGGTGTTGAGAAATTTTAATACATTTGGTTTGGCAGGCCATGCATGGGGCTCCTCTTTATATTGCGGAGACTTGCCCATCTCAGATTCGTGGGACTTTAATATCATTAAAAGAACTTTTCATTGTTCTTGGGATTTTGGTATGTGTCTAATTAATGATTTTATGTAAATCCCATTTATTTTTTAAACTCTCTACGTTTCCACACAATTCTAACATAAATATCACTGATATTTTGACCTTTGATTGATGATGTCTGGGTCGGAAATGGGTGTTTTTGCAGTTGGGTTACTTTGTGGGTAGCTTTCAGATTAATGCAGTTGGAGGGTGGCGTTACATGTATGGGATTAGTGCCCCAGTTGCTGTGATAATGGGATTAGGAATGTGGAGTCTCCCGCCATCTCCACGCTGGTTACTTCTCCGGGCAGTTGAAGGTAAAGCGTCCATACAGGATTACAAAGAAAAGGCCATATCTGCCTTGAGCAGGTTGAGAGGTCGACCTGCTGGTGACAAAGTATCTGAGAGGCAAATCGAGGGCACCATTGACTCTCTGAAGTCTGCTTATACTGAAGAAGAATCTGAAGGAAGTTTCTGGGAAGTATTTCAGGGGTCAAGTCTGAAAGCATTCGTGATAGGTGGGGGTTTGGTCCTTTTCCAACAGGTATTATTTTGCCATTTGAGTTATTTTCAGTCATGTTTAGTTGAAAAACTAAATTTATGAGATTTATATTGTATCTGAATTGTTAGTAATTGGTTTATTATGATTGGATTATAGCGTAATCTGTTATGTACCGAATTGTGTTTGATTGGGGGAATGATCAACTTATGGATTAAAAGTCCATTGTTTGGTTTGACATAATATATGTGGGACTAATTATAATAATGGGCATTAATGCCCTTTGTGCGATAATGAGGTTAGTGAAGACATTTATGGATTCAGGAAATTTGTCATTTTCCACCCTCATCCCAAGTACCTCATATACCCGGTTGTGGCAGCCCACCCCCTCCTTAGGGTTTCTTTTATCCCACAGATGAAGTACAAAACTGGTTTATGGAGTTTCAAACCCACTTCTATTATGGCCAACCAGATTACGTGGGGTTATCTATATATAGTCCAGCTCAGGGCTTCTAAACTCTCAAACAAACAAGATTTTAAAGTCGACCTCGTATGTTCTTTTTCTCATAATAACACATATCACAGAGAGTGAGGAGGCTTCAATTTGACCTGCTTATACAAGCATTTGATTGTTTTGACAGATAACGGGGCAGCCAAGCATTCTATATTATGCTGGTCCAATCCTCCAGGTATTTGAGATAATTCAAACTCTTTTGTGCAAATCGTAAAAAAAAAAATGATTTTTTTTGGAATGCTTGGGAAGAAAGGGACGTATTTCTTCTTCTGTTTTAAGCATAAAAACAGATGCATGATCCGGCATGCTCATTTGTGAAGTAAACAAAATTCCATTTCCCCTCGCACGAATAAAGTGGTAAAAAATTGAGTATAATAAGAAGTTATCTAGAGTCAATGCATATCGCAACATGCCTAACGATGTTGTATGTTTGTTGTGTTGCATTTCAAGAGTGCTGGGTTCTCTGCGGCCACCGATGCTACTCGTGTTTCTGTTGTGATTGGACTGTTTAAGGTACATGTTTAATCTTTTTTGAAATTTACTACTTGAACAAATTGAGATTCTCCCTGGCCCACTCTCCTCTTTCTGGTGCTGATAATATACATTGGTCTGCACTGCATTTTAATGGAGTTACAAGTGTTTGCTAATTCATCCTCCTGCAGTTGCTGATGACAAGTGTAGCTGTCTTGAAAGTTGATGATCTCGGGAGAAGACCCTTGCTGATTGGAGGTGTCAGTGGAATTGTATGCATATTTCTACTCATACAGAATTGAAACTATATGTTTTTTTTTTTTCTTCATAACATGCCTTTAAATCTGCTTTCTTTCTATCTCCATAGGCCTTCTCGTTATTTCTCCTTTCAGCTTATTACAAAGTGCTTGGAGGGTTTCCTTTTGTTGCAGTTGCTGCTTTACTCCTTTATGTTGGCTGCTACCAGGTATTATCTTGTTGATTGATCCTTTATTCATTTATATATAGTGTTTTTAAACTTTGTTTACCCTCAAAAATATTTTGTGCGTCATGATCTGAAGCAGCAGTAGCTTCAATCATTCAGTTTCCAAAGACTCATTAGTAAATTAGAAAGAAAGCGAGTTAATCTTTCAATACATCATTTTCTTTTAATTGTTAAGGGTTGGCTAATGATCTCTTTGGGTTCAGATATCATTTGGACCTATCAGTTGGCTTATGGTATCAGAGATATTTCCACTTCGCACGAGAGGAAAAGGGCTTAGTCTTGCAGTTCTTACAAACTTCGGGTCAAATGCTATTGTAACTTTTGCTTTCTCACCATTAAAGGTATTGGTTGTCTTACCGCGTATTCTATTTCCTTCAATGCATTTTCTGCATTGTTCACAATGAACATCGAGTGTCATGGAGCGATCATCAACATTCATATTTTCAAATACTGCAGGAGTTACTGGGCGGAGAAAACCTTTTCCTTCTTTTTGGGGCAATTGCTTTGGTATCACTTGTGTTTGTGGTAGTCTTTGTCCCGGAAACCAAAGGATTGAGCTTAGAAGAAATTGAATCGAGAATCTTGAAGTGAAAACTCAGACGTCAAAGCTATCTCAAGAAAAGTTCTTTTCGTTATCCAAGAACTCTATCCTTCCGGCAATAACTCTGTGGGCGACAGAGCTGGAACCTAGCGTGGACCAGCCAATAAGTTTTTATTTACCAGAAGTTGTGGTTAACATGTCCACTCCTATCTCAGAGTGGCTTGGGTCGGTGGTCTCCATATTCGGTGCCCCCATATATTTATTAAATTACTATTTCACTGTTTTTTTTTTTATAATCACAATAGAAAGAACTTTCAATTCTATTTTAATTGGAGTGATGATAAGCTGGCATTTCCTCCATCGGATCAGAATATCAAAACTTGCAAATTTGTGACACCACAGGATTTTGATTTCATTGATCAAACGGGATGACGAAATAGGATTTATGTAATAAACCCCAAATGATTGTGAAAATGCATGTTTGAGCTGAGCTGAGTATGTAATTTGGGTTTCTTACACCTCACAAAACGGCAACCCAAGACATTTACTCCATTTAGCCGAGGAGAACATTGTGTAAACATGTAAAAAACATAATTGTTTCTTATGTGGGTATTTTGGAGTGATATACGCACACCATATCAGGGAGACTTGCATGAACTTGGCCAGATGGGGGCGGAGCTTCAAGGTTTATCTTAATAAGAGAAGTCAATGGATGGCTTCTGTTCTTGAGGGGGGGATGCCAAATGGAACCTAAATGTAAGGATCTGTTTGTTTGAAATAATGCTCTAAAAACAAAAAAAATGAGCAGAAACAAAATTCACAGTTCAGATTATGCGTGTTGGATCCAATTTCAAAACTTTGTGAATGAGCCTAATTGACTCAAAATCTGAAAATATATATATATATATATATATCAATGTATTGGTCTACAATATTGGTGTTGTATTTTTCCACCTTCTCTCTCACCTACACTAAGCTCCCCCGCCCCCCTTTCCTCGATTTTTTCGGCCACTTCTCTCTTTTTTTTCTATATTTTTGAAGTTCAACTTTTGTCCGGTTAATTAAGGTTAAACAAACATAAAATGTTTGGCCGCGTTCAAGCGAACAAACATTATTTATTTAGATCCACTCGACTTAACAAATGGGATTTGTTCGGATGCATTGATCAAACGCTCCAAAATGAAATAAAATAAATACTTCTAATTTTGGATTTTTCTTTTTGGATGATAATCCAGGTGGTGATGTCCCCATCTTAATTTCTTTCACATTCCATATTTCTAGTACTGTTCTATTTTCTTTGGGGTTTTCAAGGACTTAAATTTTAGAAAATGTTGAAAAAAAATGGTGATGGTTTGGTTTCTTGGATAATTAACAAAATGATATATTCATTTCATTTTTAGTGGTGAGGAAAGAAGCATGAATCCTAACCTCAACAGTCAAACTCAGTTCTTGATGCGGGAAATATATCCTATCTCTCTAACCCTATCCCCATTGTGTGGCCACCACAATCCTACTAACCAATGCACTTGATGTACTCTCAGAACCAGCACCAAAAATTCTAAAAACTGAGTTTCATCTCTCTCTCTCTCTCTCCCTCTCTCTCTCTCTCTCTCACACACACACACACACACACACACACACAGACAACTTGTTGAGAGCCATGGCTTCAACCGTCTCAACCGTCGGAGCCGTTAACAGAACACCGGTACCATGTTTTTCCAGCCATTTAAGCTGCGATTGAATCTGCCATTGAAATCTGTGTAATTGGATAAAACTTTAGATGCAATAAGAAATGAATCCTTACCCATTACAAAATTCCCCATCTGAGTATTTCTTCTCTAATTGAATGACATCCGAAACCGAAGAATTCTCTCCTTTTACTGTCAAAAATGAAAAAAATTATTTGTCCGGGAATTGAAGAGTTTGGCTGTGTGTTTGATGCAGTTGAGCTTGAACAGCTCCGGTTCTGGAGGCTCTGCACCGAGTTCAGCGTTTTTGGGTAACAGATTGAAGAAGAAGGTGAAGTGCAGATCCTCCACCCAATCGAAGATCGAGTCGAAGAAGTTCAGAATCGTGGGCGAGATCGACGAGGGGAAGCAGACGGACAAGGACAGGTGGAGGGGGCTTGCGTTCGACACTTCTGACGACCAGCAGGACATCGTTAGAGGAAAGGGAATGGTTGATTCTCTGTTCCAAGCTCCACAGGACAGCGGAACCCATTACGCTGTTTTGAGTTCTTACGAATACATCAGCACCGGGCTTCGCCAGTAAGAATTTTGTTTCTTAATTTTAATGAAAAAACTCCTTTCAGTGATGCATCAAACACCGTAGATGAATACGAAGAAAAAACCACCATTTTTCATGTGTGTGTATATATGTATATATATATATATATATATATTGTTGGGGTATGTATTATATTAGGCAGAGCCATATAATTAGTATGTTTTTTAATTATATGGGATAAAGTTTTAAGGTTTTCTTATGAATACGGTTTTATAATTCTGGTAGAGAGTTGAATCAAAAAAATATAAATGTAAAGAGAGGTCGAAAAATACTGGAGCATGGAAGTAATTTTTGAACATAAAAACATAATTTATTTCATGACTCAAACTGTGAGTGTCGGGTTTTGTCGGGTTTTAGAGTATTTTTAGTTTTGTGTGGTATATTCTACGGTTATAATAGATAAGTTATGTCGAACTACGTAAATTATTGTGTGATTTTTTTAAGTGTGTACATAAATGAGTTTTTGTTCGTGTTCGAAGATTAGTATTAAAATTCCAACATATATATATATATATATATATATATATGATTATGGGATGGTTGATTGTGTTTCAGATACAACTTGGACAACACCATGGATGGGTTCTATATTGCTCCGGCATTCATGGACAAGCTTGTTGTTCACATTACTAAAAACTTCATGACCCTGCCCAATATCAAGGTAACCCAAACAGGAACTGAACTTTGTTGACATCAATTGAGTTTCTTGAATCTGAAGCTTGGTCTGAAAAATGATGAATGAACCGATTCTTGCTTGTGTGAGTTTCTAACAGGTCCCTCTCATTCTCGGTATCTGGGGAGGCAAAGGTCAGGGGAAGTCTTTCCAGTGTGAGCTCGTCTTCGCCAAGATGGGTATCAAGTAAGTGATGCAGTAAAGAATCAACAATTACATAAAATTTAATTATGAAAAAATAAAAGATACTCTCCCTTGCAAATAATTTATTAATCAAAACCGAAATACGTGTTTATAATGACAAAAAATTAAAGAAATTAGTCTTATATTCAATTGTACGAAAAATTGATTTATGAGAAAAGTAAAATGAGAAAAATAAAAAAATGTATATAAAAAAATTAATTTTTATTGCCTTCTTAGTTAACAAGAAAATTAGTAAGAAAACTAGTTGTGATTATTAAATACACGTGTAGAAAAATAAAATAATTTTTTCTTTTTTTTTTAATTTTTATGTTAACTTGATAAAACTTTATAAAAGTTAGATAACGTCAAATCTCTAATTCACAAAAAACACCAAAAAGGTAAATTAAACTAAGTTCGATTACTAAAAATATATTAAAACTAGCGATGCTAAAAATGATATTTTTATAAAAAGTTATTATTAAAATTGTAGTTTTTTAAAATAGCAAAATTAAGAATTTTGTTGGCTAAGGGATGAAACTTAATTAAAAATGCCTTGAAATGGATCACCGTGTAGTGGTAAGTTATGTTCGTTGGGCCGTTTCGGGTCAAACTTGGCCCTTTCAACCAAATTCGACATTGTCGATTCAGATTATATATTTGCAATTTTGCCACTGTAAGGTCCCAAAATTCCACATAAACCAAGAAGACCGATATGCATCAAATGACATGTAGTAGTATATCAGTCTGTTTCCACTTTCCATCAAAACCCAAAATTCCCATTTGAAATCAAGATGTATTTTCTTGGTTGTTTGGAATTTCAGCCCCATCATGATGAGCGCTGGAGAGCTGGAAAGCGGGAACGCAGGAGAACCCGCAAAATTGATAAGGCAAAGGTACCGAGAGGCGTCCGACATCATCAGGAAAGGCAAGATGTGCTGCCTTTTCATCAACGATCTCGACGCCGGAGCTGGCAGGCTTGGAGGAACCACCCAATACACCGTCAACAACCAGATGGTGAACGCCACGCTTATGAACATCGCCGATAACCCCACGAATGTGCAGCTCCCGGGCATGTACAACAAGGAGGAAAACCCCCGCGTTCCGATCATCGTCACGGGCAACGACTTCTCGACGCTGTACGCTCCGCTCATTCGCGACGGTCGTATGGAGAAATTCTACTGGGCTCCCACGCGAGAGGATCGTATTGGGGTTTGCATTGGCATCTTCAGGAGCGACAATGTGCCCGATGAGGATGTCGTCAAGATTGTCGACACTTTTCCTGGTCAATCCATCGGTAAGCATGTTGAACTCAAATGTTTGATATATTTCAGCTCTGATGAATGGGTAGATATTCTCGAGTTTGTTAGTTAAATCGTTATGCAAAAGATGAAGATAGGTTACAAGAAGCTAGTAGTAGTTCTCGGGTGCGTGGAGCCTGATTATATTATTTTTTGAGTTTGGCTCATGATCTGACGTGCTTTTAGAGGTGTTACAGTTTAAAATTTTTTTTTTAAGCGGTGAACTTTTTTTAGCTTATGACCCGATTATGGTATTTATATGGGTTGCTTTCTGAGATACGAGTTTGTACTCTTGTTTTTGTACTACCTCCTTTCGTAGTAAAATCGTAAATCGTCCCAAACCATGTGGATTTAGCCCTAACTTTTGAGCGAACTATGTAAATTTTGTATTTGTGTTTGTGATTGCATATTTTTTTCCTTTGTTATTTTTGTTTTCTGCATTATAGTTTTGAGTAGTTGGAAAATAGTTTGGGGTCTTGAAGATTGCTTATCACACACGTGATATTTCCTAACAGCATGCAATTTCACTTAGTAATCTTTCTAAAACAAATGAGAATTTGCTGCAACAATTTAAGCTCAGACAAATTGAATGTGAATTTCTGAAAGGAAATTAACCTGATACAGAGATTTGAAACGATTCTTGTTTTGCCATTCTGCAGACTTCTTTGGTGCCATTAGAGCTCGAGTCTACGACGACGAAGTGAGGAAGTGGGCATCAGGTGTTGGAGTCGAGGGCATTGGGAAGAAGCTTGTGAACTCAAAAGAAGGGCCCCCAACTTTTGAGCAGCCAAAAATGACACTCGAAAAACTTCTCGAGTATGGAAACATGCTTGTCCAAGAGCAAGAGAATGTGAAGAGAGTCCAATTGGCCGACAAGTACTTGAATGAGGCAGCTCTAGGAGATGCAAATGAGGATTCTATCAAGAGAGGAACTTTCTATGGTTAGAGCACTTGACCCCAGATGTTTTAATGGTAGTTTAAACACATTCCTCGGG
>JAOTRH010000006.1:6772495-6819950 GCA_034768845.1 Heliamphora exappendiculata | reverse complement strand
TACTTTTAGATTCGCTTTAACATTATGAATTGAAATATTAAAAAGTCTAGAACAAAAAATAATAAAAAATATTAAAAAAGACAAAATTCACAAAAAATCTAATGAAAAACTATTCCAAAATATTAATGAAGCTTCAAGAGATATCGAACCAGATATTTTTCATAACTTTGTTGTAAAAAGTATCTTATTTTAATTAAATAATAAAAAAATATTTTTTCATAAAAATATTTTACAATAAAAATATTTACTAAAAAATTATGTACATATCTATATGCATATCTAAGTTTGACGGAATCTTACTAGGATCCACATTATTTGTCTTTTATTAAAAAATTATTTAGTAATTTTAAAATATTATATGGCATAATTTGCGTAATATTTTTTTATAAATAAAAATATTTAATATATATTAAGATTTTAATCATTTCAATATAAAATATTTTACATTGAATCATAGTTTTCATGTAAAATTATTTTACAATTATTTTTTCTTATTTTTATTTTTTAGTGATACTTAAACAAATATTTTTTTAAAAAATAAGAGCCGTCGGGATCACTTATCATTACATTCGTCTTTGCCACGGCCGCCACTGTAGTTACTATTATCACCATCATTACATGCTGCTGTCACCATGATCACTATTGTTATTATTACTGCGTCTTTTATTACACAACCATCGCAAAATGACTTATATTTTTTTAACTCAATTTTGGATTTACAAAATAAAATATTATTTAAATATTTTATGTTATTTTTATCAAATCAAATAATATAAATAAATAAAATATTTTATTAAAAAATACTTTATGCCTAAACAATTGGAGTTTAAGTGGGTTATACTTGCTCCACATGTTAATAAAAGTAAGCAAGCTAACATTATCTAAGTTAGAGTATTATTTTTTTACAATTTTATTAAATGAGAGCATTAAATAAATAATAAAAATTATTTGCTTTTATTTGTGTTTAAATTTATTGAACACATCTGACATTTAATGTATCAAAAATGCTACAAATTTATGAAATATGTATAAATTTATTTTCAATTTAAAATGAATAGATCCGATTTAAATACTTGTGATAATTTACATTCTAAATAAATTTGTACTATCTATTTTAAATTGTAAGTAAATTTATAGTATGTTTGATGAGTTTATAGCATAACTATTACAGCCCATTTAGGAACTTAGGAGAAAAAAGAAAATAAAACAAAAGAATACTCGATTACTATGGTCTTGATTGTAAATTTTGTTGTTGTTGTTGTTGTTTTTTTTTTAAATCGCTAAAAAGTAAAGTTTACTTATTTGATTAAAAAGTAAAATAATTAAAAAATCAAAAAATTATATTAAAATATAAATTCTTAGAATATTTTATTTAAACTCTTATTATTTTTAAAATACAATAATATACATTATTCATAACTTATTTATTATCACTAACATTTATATATAATTGCTAATATTAAACATAAATGTAAAATTGCTCACTTTAAATAAAAAGCAAAATAATTAAATTTTTACCCAAATAACCAACTTAAAAAAAATTAGCTTAAAAGCTAACTTAAAAATTAAGTTACTAAAAAATTTATTTTGAGCTCAATTTATTTTTTTAATTAAAAAAATTAACTTTTAAACCAGTTGACAATTGTTTCCTAAAAGAAAAGAATAGTAGAGAAAAAAATTAGCACTCCATTTTGTTTGATTAAGCAGTAGAAAATAAGTTATTTTTTCTTATCTTGTTTGATTAATCTACACAAAGGGAAAATTAAAAAAAAAGCATTGGAAGAATTTTGACAAAATTATTTTCATTTTAAAATAATAGTACTTAATGCATTGAGTTTTTAAGAGTTAATATTTAACATTATAAAACATAAAATATTTAGAAAACTTTTTTTTCTCTTTAAATGTCATAGTACTTGATGTATTGAGTTTTTAAGAGTTAATATTTAACACATAAAATATTTTAAAACTTTTTTTTTTTCTTTAAATGTCTGTACTTTTGAAAAAAATAAAAAATAGTAGTTTTGAAAAATAACTGTATTTATAATTTTTGAAAGTAATTTTATATGAAAAAAATATTAATTATTATATATTAGCACGGTATTTTATATTAAAAAGATATATAAAAAAATTTATATTAATCATCGCTCATTGAACGATAGTTAATAGTTTAATAAAGATATATTTTTTTGATATTAATGCACATTTTGATACGAAGCATACTATTTTTATAAATATTAATACACTTTATATAAATATCGATACATTATATATCTTTTTAGCAATTTTCATATAAAAATTGTATATTAAATGAGTACAGTACTGACGTGGGGATTACGTACCTACTGAATAATTTCTCCCAAGTCTTCCAAACCAGCTGTTAACGTATATAAGGCACAGAAAGACATCTCTTTCCTCTCTCGTCCCCCTTCCCCCGCGCCGGTGCCTCTTTCCTTATCGCCAATGGCCGCGCCGGGCCATCTTCTCGCTCTCAACTTCACTCCTTCCCATCCTTGCCACCGCAAATTAGCCCCCGCCACCGCCTATAACACCTCAACCACGGTCGTCAAATGTGACCTTTCTTCCTACTCTTCCCCTCAAAACCCTAAACCCCAGAAGTTCTCAGTTCCCAAACCCCTCCTCACCCTCACCAAAACCCTATCGGTCTCGACCGCCACCGGAATCCTCTTCCACCTAGCCTCCTCCGCTTCTTCTTTCGTCAGAAATGGTCCCGGTGGTAGCAGCGGCGGAGGCGGAGGAGGAGGAGGAGACGGGGGCGGTGGTGGAGATGGCGGTTTCTGGTCGAGAGCACTCTCTCCGGCGGCGATCGCGAAAGACGACAACACGAAGTCTGAGGAATGGGACTCTCACGGTCTTCCGGCCGACATTGTGGTCCAGCTCAACAAGCTCAGTGGGTTTAAGAAGTACAAAGTCTCGGAGATCTCGTTCTTCGACCGCCGCCGGTGGACCAAGGTCGGCACCGAGGACTCCTTCTTCGAGATGGTCTCGCTTCGCCCCGGCGGCATATATACCAAATCCCAACTTCAGAAAGAGCTCGAGACCCTCGCAACTTGCGGGATGTTTGAAAAGGTCGATCTTGAAGGCAAGACCAAGCCAGATGGGACTGTCGGAATCACGATATCGTTCACCGAGAGTACATGGCAATCGGCTGATAGGTTTAGGTGCATCAATGTGGGTCTAATGCCGCAGTCAAAGGCAATCGAAATGGACCCCGACATGACCGAGAAGGAGAAATTGGAGTATATGAGGAGTCAAGAAAAGGACTACAGGAGGAGAATTGACAGGGCGAGGCCGTGTTTGTTGCCAATACCGGTGCACAGGGAGGTGTTACAGATGTTGAGGGAGGAAGGGAAGGTGAGCGCCCGGTTGTTGCAGAAGATTCGGGAGCAGGTTCAGAAATGGTACCACGACGAGGGATACGCCTGCGCACAGGTGGTAAATTTTGGGAATTTGAATACGAAGGAGGTCGTTTGCGAGGTGGTGGAAGGAGATATTACCCAGTTGGTGATTCAGTTCCAGGATAAGCTTGGGAATGTGTGCGAGGGGAACACCCAACTTGCAGTCGTGAGGCGGGAACTGCCCAAACAGGTAGGGGTAATAAGAAAATCGGAAGAACTGGTAAATTGGTTCGCACATTACGATTTGGCTTGATTTTATTTTAAAAATGTTTTTAATTTTTAATTTTTTTGAACTACAGTTCAATTCTTAGTTTTTATTATACATAAAGCGGTTCTAATTCAACCGAATCATTAATTGTAAAGCCCATTAAGTAATCATTAATAGTAAGAGTATGTATATTTTTTATTTTTATATTTCTTTTTTTTTAAAACCACTTTAACAACTTTTGTCCAAATGAATACGTGCTTAGATGAGTTTTTTAATGTCAAATAGACTTAAATTTTAGCTTTTGAGTAGCTAAACACCGTTAAACGTGTTTAGATTATGTATTCGGTAAAATGGTTGTTCTGAGCTATGGGAATGGAGAAGTGGAATTGAACCCATTTTGTAAATTGGTTTTGGTTTGGTTTCACGACTACAATGGTCTTGTTTAGGTTCCAAAATTTCTTGAACGGTTACAAATGGTTTAGTTCCCGAAGTTGCTTAGAACCGAACCAATTTGATTCGTGAACACCCCTGTGATGCATATTTTGTTCTTTGTATCAATCATTGCCTCAGGCTCAGTGTCTATTTTATCAATTAGTTTTTAAGACTTTGTTTTGCATTGTTAATTGCCTTCATAGCTTGGCTGATTTTGCTTTGTATCTACTTTGTTCTGATCTATTAGGATTTGCTTTTTTAATTTTCTTTTTGAGATGTTATTGGTTTGCCTTTGTTAGTTATTCCTTTAGAGTTTAGACACTGGGGGATTTTGTATTTTCAGTTATGGATTAAATATTTAAGTAGTTTTTCTATGCTGAATTATCTATATGGGTTCAAAGGGTGGCAATTTTATTTGGTTGCCAAATTTGGGTGTTGCATGCAGCTCCGACAAGGTCATATTTTCAACATAGAAGCAGGGAAACAAGCTTTGAGGAATATAAACTCCCTAGCTTTGTTTTCTAATATTGAAGTTAATCCACGACCCGATGAGAAGAATGAGGGGGGGATTATTGTGGAGATAAAGCTCAAAGAGCTAGAACAAAAGTCAGCTGAAGTCAGTACAGAGTGGAACATTGTCCCTGGACATGGAGGTCGTCCAACCCTGGTATGGAAGTTAAATTGTTACTTTTAGTTTCCGTCAAACTTGATCGAGGAACATAGTTACTTTTCTAACTGGTTGCTATTTCTTTTATGCTCAATGTTCATCAGGCTTCAATTCAGCCTGGTGGAACGGTTTCATTTGAGCATCGGAACCTCAAAGGGTTAAACAGGTCCATTCTTGGTTCAGTGACTACTAGCAACTTCCTCAATCCTCAGGTATTTTTTTTTATTTGACATAATTTCATAATTGTGCAGTTTTATCTCTGCAAGATTGTATCCTAACAACGTGGCAATTCTTTCTGCAGGATGATGTTTCCTTTAAGCTTGAGTATGTGCATCCATATCTAGATGGTGTATATAATTCTCGCAACCGCACCTTCCGTGCAAGCTGCTTTAACAGCAGGAAACTGAGTCCGATCTTCACGGGCGGACCAGGGGTTGATGAAGTCCCTCCTATATGGGTTGATCGTGCTGGTGTGAAAGCCAATATTACAGAGGTAGACTGCACTGCTCTTATGCCTTCCGTTCTACGTAGGTTATTTGTTTTCTGCACGATAGGAAATAAGCCAAATAACTAGTATTTCCTCGTAGAATTTCACTCATCAAAGCAAATTCACTTATGGGCTTGTCATGGAAGAGGTAACAACACGTGATGAAAGTAGTCACATTTCTCCAAATGGTCAAAGGGTGTTGCCAAGTGGAGGAATTAGTGCAGATGGACCTCCAACAACACTCAGTGGCACTGGCATTGACCAATTGGCATTTGCTCAGGCAAATATTACACGCGATAACACCAAGTTTGTAAATGGGGCGATCATTGGTGAGAGAAATGTGTTCCAGGTGAATCTTTTGATCTTATCTACTTATTTACTGTTATTGGATGATCAAGTTGGATGCCCTTCATTATATATTTGTCCAAATTATCATATGAATTCCTTAGTATAATAAGCTGATATATGTGATACAATTTTAGGTGTTTATTCTCATTAAGGATTATTGTAGATTGGACGGTGCTTTTATCTATGAAGAGTTTTCTGTACTTTTCCTTCCTAACTTTGGAATATACCTCCCCTTGATTTGTATTTCCTCCACCTGAAAACATATATAGTTCTTTTAATAATTATCCTTTTATGAAAATTGTGCTCATCGAAATAACTGGTTGATTGTTTAATCTCCTTCAGGTGCGATGAAACAGTTAAATCGTTCTTGGGTATGATCTATAGTATTTTTCAAACTTCAAACTCCTTTAGTGTCTCTGGTCAATGTGTATCGATTAGAATAATTTCTCCTCCCACCCCCCAGTTGAAGATGCTCGGATGTTCCCATATTGTAGTTTCTTGTTTTTTCTACATTAAGGAGCTTAAAAGTACTGGGCTTTTTGTGTGTGTGTGTGTGTCCTGCGTCCACTTGTGTTGTCCAATAGAAGTTGTTTAGGGGTTTGATTTAATAATTTGAGGTAGATTCTTCTTGTTTTTCATTGAAAACATACATATGTTGTCTTAGAGTTCTGTTCCATTATACGTCACAAAGATTTGTTTTACCTGTTTGCTCTATGCCTTGTATACAAATTTCAGCTTGACCAAGGCCTTGGCATCGGCAGCAAGTTTCCATTTTTTAACCGTCACCAGCTAACGGTGACCCGATTCATCCAACTAAAACAAGTGGAGGAAGGTGCTGGTAAACCGCCACCACCTGTTCTGGTCCTTCATGGCCACTATGGTGGTTGTGTAGGAGACCTCCCAAGTTATGATGCTTTCACACTCGGGGGGCCTTATTCTGTGAGGGGTTACAACATGGGGGAGATAGGTGCAGCCAGGAATGTCCTCGAGGTAGGACCTACTGAAAATTGACCCTTTGCACATATTTCCTTGTAAAATGGGAGAGAATTTTATAATGCAGGCCATTATACGAGCTAGTGATATTTGTATCAAAGAAAAATACGGTTGTCTTGGATTGGGATTCTCTGTGCCGAAATATTCACGTTCTTATGTCCCAGTGCATAAAACCATGTCTTGAGATTTTTGGTGTCTCATAATTTTTAATGATCTAATGACTTGCGCATTGGGAAAAAGCAACATGAATATTTCAGGACAGGATTTTATCCCAGTTGTGTTTTGGTAATTTTCGGATTTAATTTCTGGTTCTAATGCTTCCTGCAGCTTGCTGCCGAGTTGCGGATACCCGTGAGAAATACGAATGTTTATGCATTTGCCGAACATGGAAATGATTTAGGAAGTTCAAAGGATGTAAAGGGTAATCCAACAGAGGTCTATAGGAGAATGGGTCATGGTTCCTCATATGGTGTTGGAGTCAAGCTAGGTTTAGTACGAGCCGAGTATGCTGTTGATCACAACTCTGGGACTGGTGCCATTTTCTTCAGATTCGGGGAGAGATTTTGAGGTGTGTTTAAAAGTTCCAAAATTTTGCTAGGTACATTCACCCCATTTGGTGGTAGAGGAGGGATTCTTGAAGCTATTCTAGATGTTACACTAGCTTATTTTAGAGCAATGCAGATGTTTCATTTTTAGTGGAATTTGTGCTTTCGGCAATTTCTTTGGATTCTTGTATTCCTCTTTGTGTTAATTGAATCCCCCCAAGAAGTGTTTGCTGCTGTTTGCATCCTGGTGTATCTTTCCCATTTCTCAGGGGTTTGCGCTCCTCTCAAGACCAAGACATCTGACAACTTTATTGTGTCTTGGGTAGGCCCACAATGATAATCTAAAATTGTTCATCTCACAAGCCCTACAGCCCTACAGAAAAAATTATTTATACAAAAATTTAACTTAATCGAAGATTAATAGACACATCCATTTTGTACAACGAAATGTAATTCATTTGTGTGCTTATTAATATTTGATTAATTTTACATAAATTACCCATCTGAAGAAAATAATCTACAATGACCTGTGATTACCGCTTCCAACAAATAAAAACGCAGTTAAAAAATGCACTCCCGGTGATGAATATTCGGTGAAGGGCGTTTGAAGAAGCAGAGTTCAGAAATTTGAATTGAAATTCCATCAATCCTGCCGTTTCTTTACTCATTGAGCATGGGCAAGGACTCGGGGATCCCCTTTGCAATCTTCTAACAAACATTGAAAACAAATTTGCATTTCCCTTCACAGACCCAACTCCTTTTTCAATTGAGCAAGAGTGGCTTCAATCTCGTCAATGTCTTCCTCAATGCTGCTCTGCTTGGCAGCTTCTGTTTGGCTAGCACTTCCCCTTCTCTGTGTTCCATAATTTCTAAATTTGTCGTCTTTATCCTTTTCTGCTTTGGCCTCTGCATCGGTGATGTTCAGCTCTTTCTCTAAGAACAAAACAAATTCTTCGCCAATTTCCTGTCAAGCACATTTCATTTGTTAGACTATTTATGTAATTTTGGCCAACCCAGAAGGATGAACAGACAAATGGTTGCACAGATATTTTTTTTCTTTTTTGCATTTATTCTCAATGATTGTTATGTATAATGAGATCTCACTGCCAATTCTTCCCATAAGCTCTTCGGTTTTCCTTGTGAAGCAGCACTTGCCTCCCAGTTCTTGAATTCTTCTTGAAGATCCCGAAAGAAATCCTCTGTAAAACCACATCCAAACTTGAGCAGCACATTAAGGTAGATTTATTACTAGCAAGATAAAGATATCACAATGCCATGCAAGACTGGGAAATGATCCAAGGTCAACTTTATGGCTCTTGCAGCGTCAACAATACTACCTATTGTTATTTGAACATCCATCAAAAAGTTACCTGCAGAATAAAGGTGTTAAATATAAGAACTTAACAAAAGGAAAACCTTTCTCCTTATTAGGGTGATACATACTAATCGAGGTCACAAATTCTGCTTGAAAGTTCGGAGATTATATGCACAGAAAAGTAATTTGTAAGAAAGAAAGACAACCAAAGGTGCCAGAGACCATTCTAGCCTACAAAAGTTCAGGAGTATCTGCAGTTAACAATGCAAATACTGTACGCAATGATCAAAGGATCTATCTGAGAGCTTGCACAAACAGTTTGGTCCAATTTAATGGTCCAAACACTACCATAAACAGTTTTAGTTGATTATTGGGAAAATCTAATTTTTTGACATGAATATGAGATCAATTGAATCAAGGAACTGTACAAGGCTTGCCAGCCTCACACTACTTTGACTGAAAAGACATTCATAATGGTCTTGAGGCAGGTAATACTCACAGGAAATCTGACACTTTACTGAGATTCAACAACTATTGAGGTAGAACTTCACATATAAAAACTTAATAAGAAACATGAAAAAGTTTCTGAGTATATATTCTTTTTACCAAAGCCATAGAACTCTTCTTCATCTTGAGTATTCGTACTTTGGTTTCTTCCAGCAGTGGAATATGAATAATCTGATGTGCGATTTTCAGACTCATATCTCCTTCGAGATTCAGAGTTCAGCAAAGTATTGTATGCGTGCTTTATCCTCATAAATTTCTCCTGAGCATTAGCCTGTAAGCCAAGTGATCTGAAATGCTTAATCTTAAATAAACAGGGTAAATAGGAGATTTTTTACACAGTTCATAGAACAACAGAGAAATATCTAGCAGACAATGAGATTCCCTATCATAAAATATCAAAAGTAGTAGTAGCATATTCGATGCTTTGCGACTTACGTTTCATGTATTGATATTCTTAGATATCTGGTAAATTATTAACTACAACTAAATCAATATGTTTTTGCAAGAAAAGGGTTTTCCCCTCCTCTTACAATGTAATATCCATGGGTGTTGAACTCTTTAAAGGCAGAAATTTTCCAGCTTGCTACAATTGGTCATTTGGTTGATGGAATTTTTCCTTATCTTTTCTTTTCAAAAAGCAAAGTGCTTTGTGCATGCATCTCTATATGTTATGAAGGGGTGAAGTTAATGAAATATTTCTCTGTTTCTCTGTTGGGGATGAATGGGAGTTGGTGGGATGGGAGGTTATGCGTAGTCACTATGAAGCATGTGTATGGATACGGATAAGGGTACTGGTACAATAGCGGTACGTCGATACGGAAAAACCTAAAAAAATAGGGTATGGGTACAGGTGGGTACAGTCCTAAAAAAATGCATTTGTATATATTTGAAGTCATGCATTATAAATAGACAATTGAAGAATCAAAATATAGTAATTAATTAATGATTTAATCACTTAAGGATCTAACATTCAAATCATATTTTAATATCAAATGTAAGGTACAAAGTACAAACCAGAATGAAATATCATTGTATTAAATAACAAACAAATCAAAACTTAATTCTAGGAGCATGTTAGGTATAGAAAAAATATTAGTTCATCTTTGTATAAAAATAACTACTATATTAGGTATCCCTTAAGTACGACAAAAAATAAGAAACTAATATGGGTATATATTTCGCATACTCGGTATGCATGCAGGAGTAACACGCGAAGTACTAGCACCCAATATGTACTTGGTACCAATACGACATGCTTTTTGAAGTAAAGGTGTAGACCTAATCAGTTAAAAAGATTTGTGAACATAGAATTCTGAGCACATCTAAGAATCTCATTTGCCAAAAATTAATTCTATCTTTCGTTCGAGTTCTAGAAATGGTTTGGTAAGTAATCAATGATGATGTAAGAAAGGAACTGCCTTAAATCATTTTTCCAAAAGACAGAACAAAAAAGGCATGGGAGTCTGTAGGCTTCCACTCCCTTGCCATCTGCTTGAACATTAGCTGGAATGGTAGAAGAATAAGGATGGTATCTCTTTTCTTAAACGAAGATTAAAGTCCGTTTGAAAAGACCGGTTAATATACGATGTATTTTGGAAGCTTCAAAAGCTGATATGATGCCCTTTCACTTCGCTCCACTCCTTTGCATATCTATCTGTGCATGTATTAGGATACAATGTAGAAAGGATAACACATCAAAGATACAAAAATGATGACTGGAAAACATAGTAGTCAATGAATGAGATGCATTCCCCAAACAATTGAGGTCTGCAAGTTTCACATATAAGTTTTTTTTTTGGTTGAGTTTGTTTCACATCTAAGTAATACCCAATCCGAGAGTTTACGATATAGATAGACAGATATTTAATAAAAAAAAGAGGCAGACGGTAGTGGCTTGCTCCTATCACGAGGCAAGTACACATCTTTCTAGTCTTAAGCAGCACCATCGTAATGGGTACATCATTATAAAGCCAGGGAGTTCTTTCATCATTTATTTGTGTTTTCCTTAATCGTTCTAAGATCTTTTCCTTTGTTTTCTTGATAATAATATAATAGAATTTATGTGATCACTCCACTTTCAACTTCTCACACCATCTTGTTAGAGGCTAAAAGACAAAAAAAGAAAAGAAAAGTGAGTGTGAGAAGTTAGAGTAGTGTGTAAAAATTACTTCCCTAATATAAAGTCATAGACAAAGGATAAGGGGAAGACCAAATAGAATAATCGAAAATTAACATCAAACTTAGTAACTTTATTCTTAACATAGAATCTGACCATGGGAAGAGTAGAAAAATAGAAAGAAGGCATAGCGAATGTCAGGCATTCTACATAAAGCCTTGTGTGACTTACATCCAACGGTTAATTTGTAAATTTCAGCTCTTTTCCTTAGTTTACTAGAGATGAAGGATTGACCAAAAACTACGTGAATCTGGGCAAGAAACAAGACAAGAACTCATATTGGTTCGAACCCTATGAAAAGGGTATCAAGATGACATCATGGAAGGGCAATGACTGGGATTTTCATACCACTATCCGGAAATTTGATTAATGACTCCTCAATGATCAAAAACCATCCTCCTTAATTGGTTAATCATTTAGCTAGACAAAATGTGTCAATCCTAGCCAACTTCACAAAATGCGTGCTCCTGCAACTCTAAGTGACATATTTTAGGGGAGGTTGAAATCCGCGAGAATGGGTAGACTCATCAATCATCAAATAAAATGAAACCTTTGAACTCTACATTTAAATGTTGGCTATGCGACACATGCTGGAACCTTAGAGAAGCCTGCATCAAGCTCTATGTGGTCAAGTACAGAGATGGAACTCATTAAACCATTATCTCTTTAGGGGGGCTTGTCAATCATCTCTCCGTTGAAGCAGAGGGGTTTGGTGTGGTAGAAATTATAACCTTATGGATTATAATTGAAAAGGATGGACTTTCCAAACAAGTCATCTATTGTTATTTAGTAGGTAAATCCACCATATTTGAACAAAACTTGTGATTACGACATTAAGCAGAAATTACAAGTGTTCCTGTTAAAGTTGTAAACTTATAACTGCAAAGTACTAAACTTTGTGGTTGTTGATTTAGAATTAAAAGTTACAAACAAAAATCTATAAGAACAATTGTTTGAATATTCCTAACTTCTTACTAAGTTATAAGCTAAGAGCTAAAAATAAGCTCAGACGAACACCCTCAAAGTAACCAACGCAAGAAGAAGGAACTGTAAAAGCCAAAACTGACAAATGCTGCAACTTACAGTTCTCAGCCAACCGAATTCAAAGCTTCAATAGTCACAAAATTCTGCAAAATATCTGTTGATTACTAGACTAAACTACACAGAACATAATTGAATTGCCACCTTTAGATTTAGAATCACAAAGGTATGACATAGATTTAACTTTCAGTCGATTGTTCAAACCAAGATAATAGAACACACAAAATCTTCATGAACTCGGGTTCAATACAGCCGATTATCTTCCAATTACAGATATGAAAAGGCAAAGAAACAAACACACGTCTAATTATATATCAAATTGTGACATTATATGGTTGAATACCTCTTTGTTGACGTCAGGATGGTATTTGAGAGCAAGTTTCCGATAAGCTTTCTTGATTTCATTTGGAGTCGCAGAAGGAGAAACGCCCAACACTTCGTAGGGAGACTCTCTGCGTCTGGATCTCACAACTGCGCAGTGATTGCTGGTCTTCTTCTTGCGGTTTCTGTTAACTGTTGAGAAGGTCGACGATGGATGTACGAGAAGGCTTGAATTTCCGCCATATTCAATTCTGCAAATGGGTGTTGAAGATTTTGCTAGGTTATGCAGATAACAAAAACCACAACGAGTATGTTTCGAATCCAGATGAGAAACTGAGACAAGTTTGATTGGGGTTAAAGACAGAGCAAATTCATGCATGTTCATGAAGTAATAATCAATTTCGCAACTGAAATTAACGGAACATCTTATCTAAATTGGGTGATTTCTCCGTCTGATAGAAGCCATTTTAGGATAAAAATGACAATTTATGCAGTTGGGGAAAACCTATCATGCTAGAACCGAAACAAATGGGTGATATGATTGTAAAGGTATATTATAGTCTGTCACATATTACTCTGTTTTAATAATGTAGTGAAAATTGTTAAATATATTTTAAAATTTTTGTATTTTAATTTTTTATATGAAATGATATTTTTTAATGCATTCAAATAGAATAATATGTAAGTTTTAAAATAATGAATAACTACTCAGCATGTGTATACTAACCTGGCTTGATTTTCGCTTCTTCTCAAGGCTGCTCAAGCTTTTATTTCTCAAATTTTAAGACTTATTTTGTAATTTTGAGTTGAATTCACTATGCTAACTTAAATCGTTGATCTTAAAAATTTATAAAAAAAATATTTTGATCAAATAATCTCTTTAAATGGTTTATTCAAATTTACTTAGTGATCATATTAAGTACTATATGTATCTTTGTATTTTTATGCGTGGCGTTTAAAAATAAATAATACATTTATAAAATATTATGTCATATGATAATTAAATATAATTATTAAATATAATCATCATAGAATTAATCAATTGATTTTTATATAATCCTCTAGCCCATACAAACTTATTTAATTTAGCAAGTTTGACCAAAAACTTTTTAGTTTTAAAATGTATTTGTACTTACAGACATACTGAACTAAACTAATTGAACGAGATATTAACAATTTAAACATGATTTACCCTAACTTTGTTTATTTTGCTGCTCAATGTTTATTTAAATTAGAGTTTGTGTACCCGATATATATATATATATATATATATATATATATATATATATATGTGTGTGTGTGTGTGTGTGTTAAAATATAAACATAACAATTAACAAAGTGGGAGGTAATCATAAAGGGCATATTTAATTGACTGAATTAAACATAGGATTAGATTATATATTTTATAAAATTATATTTTTCTTATTTGAATTTAACAAGTGGTAGAAAAATTATATATTTATTAAATAATTAATTCTACAAAATATAGAATATATAATATTTAAAAGAATATAGTATTAATAATTCATTTATTACTAATCTCATAAAATTACTTATCAAGTGAAATTATTTATTTTTTTATTATTAATTCGATAAATCAAACATAACCTACTAGTATAAATTACAGTTAAAAATATGTAAATTACTTGATGTAATTTCCCAAAATCTAGTGTTTGAGCAATTGTTCCCAAAACAAAAGACTTAGCTTAGTGGATTAGAAATTACCTAATCAAATGTCAAGTTAATATTAATTACAGATTTCCATTCTCCTATTAGCCTCTTGCATATGGCAAAAGAAATGCTCTGCAATTTTAGTACTGAGTGCGGGGACAATGGCAGGATTTTAATTTTCACGGGGTAAAATTATTCTTCTAAGTTCATAAAGAAATGAATATTAAGTTTTTTTTAAAAAAAATTGGAGTATAAATTTATATAATTTTAAAATATTTTAACCTAATACTATTATAATGGTAAGTTTTTTTAAAATTTAGAGGAGCAATTGCTTTTATTCGTTTTTTTTTTGGATTAGTCTATAACGAAGAGCGCAAAAGAAACACAATTCGTTTGGGTCAAGAGAATAAATAAAAATAAAAAATAAAAAATAAAAAATAAATAAATAATTATGTTTTTTAATTTTATTTGAATAATTAAAAGACAAAAAATTGTCATTTTTCTTTCCTATTTTGTCTGATTAGTTTATATAATAGAAAAAAGAATATTTCACATAATTTTGTAAGAGTTTTGCTAAGTGTAGAGAGGGCATAGATCCGGATATACTCCTCTCAATATGGGTTATACACAATTGTTGAATTTATTTATCCCGGTGTATGCCTAAATCCGTACACTTAAGGCCCGTTTGGTAATTTTTACAATTTTCTATTTTTGTTTATTAAAAATTAAAAATATATTTTTGTTTATGTTTATAAAAAAATAAAAACATAAACATGTTTAGTAACATAAATATTTAAAAAGTGGTAGTTGGAGGTTAAGGATGAATCCAATCAAAATTTGTTTACAAAATAAGTAAAACACATTTTTCTATTTCTTAAAATTTTATAAAATTTAAAAACTGTTTACAGTTTTTTAAAAATAAAAATAATTACCAAACATGTTTTCGTTTACAGTTTATAAAAATAAAAATAAAAATAAAAAATAAAAAATATAAACGTTACCAAACGATACCTTAGTATTTTTTTTACTAAACTAACTATATTTTAAAATAATAATACTTAATGCATTTATTTTTAAAAGACTATTATTAACATTACAAAATAAAAACATTTAAGTGAATTTTTTTCTTTCCAAATCTCTTTAAGTTTAAAAAAAATTAAAAATAAAGGCATTCACCCAAAAGCTCAAAAAAATAAATTTTAACGTGTAAGATCCATCGACAAAAAATTTAACGCACAAAGTATACTTGTGCAATTTTTTCAAAAAATACATTACAAACAGATAAATTTATCTGATTTGCATAATAAACAGATAAATTTAATATGTAAACAGATAACTTAAACAGATGAATATATATGTTTGATATTCATTTGTTATTCATCTGTTTAATATGTAAACAGATAAATTTATTTATTTACATATCAACAGATAAATTTATTTATCTATTTATAAAATTAATATAAACAGATAAATTTATCTGTATTTTTTATACGTGTTTTAATAAGACAAGTAAATTTATTTGTATTCTTTACACGTGCTTTCAATAACAGACAGATAAATGTATCTGTGTTCTTTATACATATTTTAAATATACACAAATAAATTTATCTGTATTATTTATACGTACTTTCAATAAGACAGATAAATTTATCTATTTTAAAGTATTTTTATTCCAAAAGAACTTTACATATTAAAATTTTTATACGAATAAATTTTATTCATTAAATTTTTTTATAATATATGAAAAATACTAAACAACCTATAAATTAGATGGTTAAAATGAATTTTTCGTTAAAATATTGATTTTAAGAGATAAGCAAATATCTCAATGCCTCTTTTCTCTCTCTCTCTCTCTCTCTCTCTCTCTCTCTCATAAACAAATAATTAGAGTGATAACACGGTCAAATTCTTTCATTTTCTTTTCAAATCTTTCAATCCAAACGAGATAACTTGCATAGCTCTGTACTCGGATTTTTCTTTTCTCTAAAACAATGTACTTCCAGTGCGGATCAGAAGAGAATGTTGAAGCCAAAATCTGGAGACACGATCGAATGATTACGAATGTATTGGCAGTGGCACATGGAAATTCTGACTGTAGACTCTCCAGCTGAAATTCTGAAATGGTGACTGGTTCTTACCCCGCGCTTTTGCAATGCATTATCTTCTCGATCGAAGAACTCCATCTAGATCCCGCCAGACAATCCCCATCAGTCATCGTTCTTTTCAATCTTCATCCGAAGCGTACACAAAGTTCATCGAATTATGCACTCGTGATCGAGCATTGCAATTGGGCAGGGTCCTACATGCTCACCTGATCATCAACGGGTCATCTCGTTTGACCCATTTTGCCTCCAAGCTCACAGTCTTCTACATGGAGTGCAGACGATTGTCTGATGCTCGGAAACTGTTCGACAAAATTCCCCGAACAAATTCCCGTCGTTGGATCGTTCTGATAGGGGCCTACGCCCGGCGTGGCTATCACCGGGAGGCCATGGGCATCTTCTGTGATATGCAGAGAGAAGGTGTAAGACCCAACAGGTTTGTTCTCCCCAGTATTCTCAAAACCTGTGGACACTTCTCTGATCGACAAACCGGAGAGAAGATACATGCTGTAGTTCTCAGACACGGATTTGATTCTGATGCTTTTGTCAATAGTGCATTGTTAGATATGTACTCGAAATGCAGACAAGTCGAAACTGCGAGGTGGGTGTTTGATGGAATGGCTGAGAAAGACGTAGTAGCATTGAATGCCATGGTTTCGGGTTATGTTCAGCACGGGCTTGTTAATGAAGCGTTAAGCATGGTTGAGGAAATGCAAACAATGGGAGTGAAACCCAATGTGGTAACATGGAATACATTGATTGCAGGATTTTCGCAAGCAGGCGATGATTCAATGGTCTCTGAAATGTTTCGGTGGATGCATGCCAGTGGAGCTGAACCCGATGTAGTATCTTACACATCAGTAATTTCAGGGCTTGTGCAGGATGTTCGTAATGACGCGGCTTTTGATACATTCAAGCAAATGTTAGAGCTTGGGTTGCATCCAAGTTCTGCCACAATTAGCAGCCTCCTGCCTGCATGTGCAACCACGGCAGATTTTAGGCGCGGTAAGGAGATTCATGGGTATGCAGTGGCAAGTGGAGTAGAAGACGATGTATTCGTTAGGAGCGCTCTTGTTGACATGTATGCAAAATGTGGTTCTATATACGAAGCAAGGACATTGTTTCGCGGCATGTCAGAGAAGAACAAAGTTACTTGGAATTCTATGATTTTTGGATGTGCAAATCATGGGTATTGCGACGAAGCCATTGAGCTTTTCAATCAAATGGTCGAGGAGGAGGAGGAGAAACTAGACCACTTGACTTTCACGGCTGCTCTCACTGCTTGTAGTCATGGGGGAATGGTCGAAATTGGGCAGAAATTGTTCAACTTAATGCAACAGAAGTTTGAGATCAAACCGAGGTTAGAGCATTACGCATGCATGGTAGATCTTCTTGGCAGAGCGGGGAAGCTTGTCGAGGCTTATGATTTGATTAAGAGGATGCCCATTGAGCCTGATTTATATGTATGGGGAGCATTATTAGGGGCATGCAGGCAGCATGGGAATATAGATCTTGCTGAAATAGCTGCACATCATCTGCATGAGCTTGAGCCTGATAGTCCAGGAAGCTCTTTGTTGTTGTCAAGTTTATATGCTGATGCTGGGCGTTGGGGAAACGCTGCAAGAGTGAAAAAGTCAATGAAGAAAAGAAAGTTGAAAAAGTTTCCTGGATGCAGTTGGATAGATGCCGATATGTAATCTAAGCCTGTGGCTGCAAAGGAAAAGCTTCGATGCAATTCTTTGTCTAGAAGTTTGCTATTGAAAGCAATATGAGACTTGAGTTTCCAGATGAGCAAGAAGGGCTGGAGGTTGAGGAGAGACATTGAATGGATCAAGAGAGGGTTGACATGACCTCCACTTGGTTCTTTTGTCATTGTCACATGATTGATCGTGGGAATGTAAATCTGAGTTACAGGAATCTTGGTATACGAGAGAAATGGGTGGAATTGAAGAAAGAGTTGCAAGTTCATGGCATTGAGTTCTGGGAGAATGGGCCCAAAAGGAGCATTCTATGAAGCAAGGGTGTGGAGATGCAGGTAATCTTCATTTAATTTAATCAAAGAGGATTCCATAGTAAGAGCCAGTTTTCAGCAAGCTCCAACGTTCAAGGGAGAGAAAACAAAAATAAAATAAAAATTCTCGGTGCTCAAATCAAAAGCTTATGGGCAATTGGAATCCGTAAAGATTGCCTGAAAAGAATGGAACATGTACATAGAAAAATTATTCCATGTCATCTGTGATGCCCAAAACAAATATGGGCCACATATGTGTGACCCCACTTGAAAAGTAATGGAATCTACACAAATATGTGACCTAAATGCATTTAAGATATTGCAGCAAGTGGCATGAAAAAAGTACTAGTATTATGCGGTAAATTTCTGCTGTCAGATTATTTTGTTCATCTATTCCAATGCACTCGCAGTCAAAGCATGTGTCAAGTTAACATCTTGAGATTTTTGCATAATTTAATGACTGAAAACATATTGAAATAAATTTAAACAAAATTTGAAAACAAAAAATCTCGTAGCACAATGCTTGTTTGACAACAAAAATGACACCTTGTCAACAGGACTCATTAGGCTTGCAATGACATTAATGAGCACAAGCACATTATGGTGCCCTATCCTCTTCCCATTATGAGGATCTTTGATATCCGTCATCCCCGGTTATACAAACAATCAAAACAATCTGGCGACGAATAGTGCATCAGTTACACAGCATAATGGGCTCCACACAAAATAAATGTGCACGAATACCACGTCCACGAAAATCTAAAAAAGAACATCAATGCAAAAATTCTATGGACTGATGTTACTGTCAAGAACTTGGCATTTGTTGTCTTGTAATCTCTATACCTTGGATGGCTTGGAACCAACAAATTAAGTTGTATTATCATTTCTGAAACCTATATGCCACAATAAGTACCTATATTTCTGATAATAATAATGCTATAGTAAAACATGTCAAAGTTTGGTCGGTAACACTTTGCTCATACATTGCAAAGAATGCACCAGTTCAATTACTAAGCCTTACGACGGAAATAGGCTTCCGTAACAACCATAATCATGGAAATTATTCAGCCACCCTGTCCTTCCATCAGTCCACAAATCCTTACGCCCATTAAATAGCTTTATAGCTTCCTTCACCAAAGTTCCTTCATTTCATAACAAGAGCCAAAAAAATGTATTGAAAAAAAAGGACACACAAGGCTCAAAAGATGGCAGATCGAGTGTTACATTGCTAGGCTGATCATACTGTTTTCCAGCATAAATCCCAACGGAGGGAAGTGAAGCCAAGGTTAAAGGGCATCAGAATAATTGAGGCTACTGAACAAAATCACCATTCAAATCAATAACAAACGCTTCTTTTGACATACACAATTCCGAGCAGAGACCTAAAAAGCATTTGGCTCATAACAATTTCCTAAGCTAGCACAGGTTCTAAACATGCAGTAATAAGAAACTGCAAGGCTCCATCATGGAATCATTCATGCAAATCGAAAACTTTCCAACCACACAAAACCCTTTCATATCCTCACCCGTCTCAGGCCATTTCATAGACATGCATAATGCTGACTCTGGCAGGCATATTACCTGGTTGTCTGATTAAAGGAAAGGACTGACCATTTCATAGACATGCATAATGCTGACTCTGGCAGGCATATTACCTGGTTGTCTGATTAAAGGAAAGGATTGACATACCTGCCAACAATTCACATATACGAAAGAAACAAAAACCTACTCCAAGATCTGTTTGCTACTCCAGCACTTGATCAATATGAATGGAAATCCAGTGTAGAGGTTTATTATGAGAAACAAGAATTGTCACCTAATAGGGGAACCAGGGATGAAGCACACCCCAAGTTCCCTTCAAATTCCAGCCTCATACACGTATGAAATTAATTAATAAACACAAATAATACACGAGGGAGAGACACGCCCTCTTACACCTTCGAGATTAAGGTCAATCATAATTGAAATACCTGCAATAATTTACCAATAAGCTTGATAGATAATTGTTTTGCCTAAAATATGATAGAAACTAAGATAGTACTAGAAACTATAATGGAAAGCCAGAACAGACACTTTCAACTTATGAAATTAGAACTCGATCCTACTTGATCTAGCCTGAAAAAGTATTTTCTCTACTTAGTTTCCCTTTTCAATTTAGAATGCCGAAATGGAAGTGTCGCTCTTGAACACTACCCTAAAAATTCTGTAAGCTTATACAGGTGTGTGTGTGTGTGTGTATATATATATAGAGGGAGAGAGAGAGATTAATAGTGTTGAATGTTATTGCAAAATAATAGGGACGACAGAGCGGATAATTTATGTAGCCCTTGAAAACATTGAGCCTCTCGTTCAGGATGCCAAGTTTTTTGACCAGGAAACATCTCTATAGTGTCATGAATAGAGATCCAAACAAAAAAGCAAATTCAAGGGCTAACAAAACTAATGCAACAAAAATAACATCAATTGACTTCAAGAATCTGGAAACAGGGAAACTAATCTTTTTGCAAGAGAAAGGTTGTGGAAAGGGATATCATGGCATCAATAATGCCAAGCAGGCAAGGACTGCAGCATCGTTTGCCTAGGTTTCATTTTGACTTTTGCTTTATCGCTGAAAAAAAAAACAGTTCAAGCATATATTAAAAGATGAAAGTTCTAACATTCATATGCTCTCAAGACAGGTCAAGGTTGTACTTTTTAACGACTTGCTGTGATCTAGTAGATTATAAACAATTTTCCAGAACTGCAGTCCACCGTTGCACAACTGGAAACATGTATAAACGAAGAACATCATACAGTGGACCCAACACTCGAAGAGGCAATGCAAGTAATTTGAAAAAATTAGGCAACCACTTAATTTTTAGTCTTATGGAAAGTACAAGAATTTGTATACTAGAAAAGAAGCAAGGAGGGACAAAGGCATCAAATACCAGCATCCAAGAACTGCTGATTAACTTTCAGCTTAGTTTTAGTTGCCGTTTGCTTTGTTGCTGAAAAAAGTTTAGTGCAGCCATTAATACAAGAGATAACACCATTTATTAATCAAAAAAGAGTCAAGAATATACTTAATGACTTGCGGTCTTCTGTAAAGACCAGAAATAATACACCAGGACCTCCTCCTACTTTAACGTAACAAGAAAATATGCACAGAGAGCTTGAGTCTTTGCCTGATTCATGTATAACCCCAAATGTCACTGGAATGTAACTCAATTTGTCTCCAATGATTTCCTAAAAACTCCAATCATCCCTTGCAGGTCCAGTTATCAAATTATCATTTCTGAAAAGTTGAGTTCCATGGGTTAAGCTTGTGCCAACTTTCTTGAACCTTCGAATCTACAGCAAAACATATATAAATGTAACCTAAAGTTTATACGCAACCAACAGGTACGCAGTTACTAAAGCAATAAGAGAACACACATTTATGCATGAAACATAACATCTTTGTACAAGTTGCATTCCATATCTAAAATACGATCTATATCAGATTCTCCACGCACTCTCTACCCACTTTATTTTCCATTCCGATATATATGTATAACTGTATATATGTGTGGGTATTTATGTAGATATTCTCCTTATTTTCCTCATATGACTAGAAGGTATGCACCAAAATTTTAATGTTGCAGGCTTCAAAATATGAGAAAGAGAATAAAAGAGGCAAGAGAATTAGACATCATACACAACATATAACTAGCACATGATGATCTGTTTACTGAGCATGCAGTGCAAACGAGCTGACCAAGCTAAGCCTGGGAATGTTCAAGCTCAGCTCATGTTTGGGCTAGCTTAACATAGCCGAACTTGTTCTCTGGTCATCTCATCAATGTTGAATCATACTAGGGCTTAAGCTAAGGTTTTAGCTTCTTCACACTTTTGTGAGGCAAAAGCAAGATTCAAATCCAGATAAAAAACTGTGTATTTATACACATATCTAGAACTTTAATAAAAACATGTACAAAAGCACAATCCTCAAATTCATTTCAAACTTCAAGGTGAAAATTTGAGAGGATTTCTTTTGATCTTGGAGAAAACTATTGAATCTAACATTAGGGTTTACAAATAAATCTAACCTACCTAAAACATTAAACCATAAGCAATGGCATTAGGCGATGAAGGCTGCCATAATCTTGACTTTGACGGTGTCCATTACGCAAATAGCCAACAACTTGAACAAAGAAAGCCACCATATAAACAGTCGTAGACTGAAAGTGTGAATGGAAATAAACAGCAGCTATAATACATAAAGTGAAGGGAAGGTAGAAGGTGTTGTTAGAATGCTTTAAATACAATGTGAGCTCGTGAACAAGTCACTTTTCTCATTGGTTTAGTAAAGATATCTTGATTGCCTCTTAAATGCTACATCCACCCACATTTACAAACAAGGTGACCAAACCGAGGGGTTGTTGATGCTTGGCTTATTCAGCTACAAGCCCCAAAATAGTGTTCAAGTTCACCTCTTTTAAAATTGAAGGAGCTTATTAGCAAGGCAAGTCCAAGTTGTTCATGGACAGCTCAATTTATTTGCAGCCATAATTAAGCAACCTTAAACCCTCCAAAACCCACAATGGGTCTCACCAGGAAAATTGGCAAAACTTCAACCGTGCCACTCTACCAGCAAAAATCCAATAAAAGCTGAAGCAAAAAACTTCGAATAAAGTAAACCATATTGATCGGTCCTAATGACTCATGTGTAGATAGTAGAGGAGTATGATAACTGTCTGTAATAAAAATACATGAAATTCTCAGGTAAAGACAAAGGGTTACATCAGCTTAGCTGTTACATTATCAACCAAATTTGTTGCGTACCAATAACTATTCACTAGTTATCGTGAAGTTTATTAAGCACAAAACAGGCATTCAACATCATACAAGGGCTGAAAAACATAGAAACTAGCAACTTTCCATACTTTTATCCAGAAAAGGAAGTTCCAACCAGAGTTTGAAGTGTTTTGGGCATAATTCATGTTACAACTTACTAACATTTAGAAAACTACAAGATAAACACATCAGCCAAAAGTTGGCAGCTACAGTGTGCATTGACATGCGAGCTTGTTTATGTACAAAAGAAAACCTGTGCTATTATGCAATCATGATCCATACGTGCAGTAATTTAGTCTGCAAAACTAGTGCCAGGCCATCAAAGGGGGAAACACAAGACAAGAAAATATATATCCATAAAAATTATTGCCAAGCCAGGGTTCTGCAAAAGGGGAAAATAAGAGATCAATAAATTAGAATGGCTCTGTTTGGAAAGATGGACAATTGTGAGCTTGCTAGTGTGAGTTATCTTGTAAATAACACTTGGTATGTAACTACATTTGATGTCTACAAGGATCTTGGATTCTTAGTAATCTCGAAAATAATACAAAGTAGACAAAGTTTTAAAGAATTCACAATGCCTAGTTGTTAAACCCTAGACCACAGTATTTTAGATGATACTCTTCCTCTGCGCCAATAAAAACCAAAGAGCTAGTATTGTCTCATAAACTAGATCACTGATACAAAAATACCCCTCACTCAACCCATGCCCAGTTGTCAACAGTGCTATTCTGTTCCCAGCATTCTTACATATCAAGAGCTGAAGTGAACACATCACATTCAGAAACAAAAAAATATAGTGCTTCTTCCTGAACTACAGTAAGTATAAGTAAAATGTCTTGATAACCAAAAAATAACAGCAATTTCTGCGGATGGAAGACATTTTTTTTCCAATTTTCCTTCAAATATACAAAGTAAAAGAACAGGGAATGAGGATGAAAAGCTTGATGCTTTCAAGACGGGTTGGATCATTAGGCAGCTCTCTAAGCCTACGCATCTCCATTGCCTTGGCTATTTCTCTTGCCAAAGCAATTTTTTGGCAAGGGTCTTAGAAAATGCAATCCATTGCTTTCCCAAATCTCTAGCCAAAAAAAAAAGACTTTTCCAAATCTTAAGCCGCTGAAGAATTGACAAAGCCATCTTTGCCCTATCACCTTTAACCATCATGATCATGAGTTGTATCTAATGGCTAGAATGGCAGTTGTGCCCCCAAAAATGGAAAAATAGCACTACTGCTATTTGACCTAAAAAATAGCTTTGGCTTCTCCTATTTGGCTGAAACCATTGGAAATCCTCTTATTGCATGGATACTAGGATTTTTTCTGTAACTTTTTAAGCTTCATACCTGTCTGGTGAAGCAAAACATGCAACTTTCTTAGAAGAAAATAAGTTTCCTTAAAGAAACGTAATAAATCCTTATGGAAAACCTTCATGAAGAGCCCAAATGTCAAATGAAAATTTCAGGGCACACCCACTTTTACCTGCATGGTATAGTAATTTAGGCCAGAGAACCAGTTCAGAGAACACACGGTTCACTGGGCTACATATTTTCTGGGAAAGCCAGCATTTGTTTCTACAAGTCACTTCAAGTAATCGAGGCAAGTTCACATTTAATTAGGGAAATTGAATAGAATCCAGCTGCCAATATGAGATTTCAATAGAAAATTATTAGGCCCCACTATCTAGCAATCTAAATCTAGCAAAAAATCCAAATGTGGTCCTAGTTGTGATTCACCCGGTCAAAATCACAACGCATTTGAGTCCAAAACCAATATCTATCCTTTAATATTAACATCTATCAGCAAACATAAGGAAGCCGGCAACAACATTAAATGTGATAAAAAAAGAAAAAAGAAACAACTATCATTAAGTTGTAACAGCTAAAATAGATCAAGAAACTCACCTATCCGTCAAAGGTACTCCTATTTATCATTAGGAGTAACTTGTGGATACGATACAACGGAACCGAACTTATTTCCAGACCAGTCTCTCTGCTGCACCATATTGTACGGATGCGACTCGAATCCCTGATAAGGACCAGAAGCGGCTGGACTACCAACAGGCATCCCCATATGACCATGGCCCATGCTCATCACCGGCATATGCATCATCTGCGGCGGGTAAGGCATTGGAATTGGTGTCGGCACGTGTCCGTTCCCGTGCCCGCTTACATTGCCTCCGGACTCGTGTAGGCTCTGCGGCACAGGCGTAGAGGCGAAAAGGTGATCCGATGACGACGGACCTTCATTGGACAATCCCTGCATCCTCTTCAAGTACAGTCGGTACTTCTGCAGGTGACTGGCCACGTTCTCGCGAGTCAAGCCCTCGACGTTCATCAACTGCATGATAGTCTTCGGCACCGCGTTTTTAATGCCTAAATGCGTTACAACGTCCACAAACCGCTTGTGCAGCTGAGGCGTCCAGACCAGTCGCGGCCGCTTCAGCGTCCTCGCCGACGGATCTTCGTTTCCGTTCTCCGTCCGCAACAAGGAGTCCGCTTCCTCGGTACCGCTATCAATCCTCCTCATCTTCCTCGATTCCGACCCGTCCCTTGTCAGATCCGCTTCGTCCCCTTCCACAACTATCCCATCCTTCGCCCTCTCTTCATTAAACAACTTGAAATTAAAATTATTCGAGGAGGACAACAGCTGAAACTCCCCTCGGATGCTCGATAGCGTGTTCTGCGAGGCGCGATTCACATCCATCATGCTCCGGCGGGGCTCGGGCGATATGCTGAACGCCGATGCCAGCTCGGGGGGGATCAACGGCTGCGATAACGGCGTGAGATCGTCGGCGCTCGGCAAGCCTACCTCCCACTCCAGCACTCGGTCATCATCTCCGCCACCGCCATCGTACTCCCTCATCTGCACTTCTTCTCCCATCTTCACACCTCCAATTCAGGGATCACAACCAGTCTCTTTCCAATTCATCATAACTGGTTCGGTTTGGATCAAAGTCAGAGAGAATTATGGAGTGAGAAGAGGTAATCAGAGAGAGAGAGAGAGAGAGAGAGAGAGAGAGAGAGAGAGAGAGCTAAGGGGAGATATTTCGGAGAGATATTCGTAACATTCGGAGAGAGAGAGAGAGAGAGAGAGAGAGAGGATTGGTTTGGGCGAAAGCAGGAAAGCGGTAATTAAAATGGTTTTCCCTATTTTCCTTTAAACTTTTAATATGCGAAAAGGCGTGAAAAAAGTGCAATCTTTGATTCCAAATGGGTACTGTCCAATTGCCAACGTGGCTTTTTTAGCCAATATATTTTTGATCATCTAAATAAATATCTCTACTTTCAATTTTTGAAGTCGCCCATACTTGACGGTGTAAGTTAACATGTAGACTCGCCATCTGCGGTTGACAGTTGGCACTGTCCTGGATAAAGTACCACGCCAAACTACCAAAGTTACTTGTATTGGAGAAATTGGTAACTAGCTGAACAGTCTGTTTAGTTATTAATAAAAAAATAATAATAATTAAGTTTTTTTTAAGTTATAAAAGAAAAAAAAAGTAATTATGATTTTTTTAATTTTTGTTTGAATTAATTAGAAAGAAAATAAAATAATTTCTGTTTTACTCTTGTTTGAATAAATTTTATAAAAAAAATAAATAAATAGTACTAATTATTTTATAAAAATAAGATTATTCTTACCGTTACTTTTTTATTTTTATATGAATAACTTAAGTATTATAAAAAATAATTAATTAACTCAATTTTTTTTTCTTCAAATCTCTCTAATTTAAAGAGATTTGAAAATTAAATTTGAGAGAATAACTCTTTTTCTATATTTCTTTTCAATTTTCTCAATTTCTTTCATCTTTAATAAACAAAACAAATAATAAGAAATGAGAAAATTTTATTTGGTTTTTATTTTTTCTTTCTCCAAATCACCTAAATCAAATAGAGTGTAAAAGTTAGCCTTTTTATTTTTTGTGTTTTTAATTGAAAAACTAAATTGAATTCAAAGTAAGTTGTTTAGTAACTTAACTTTTAAGTTAATTTTTTTGAAATTGATTGTTTGGATAAAAAATTAAATTTTTTTTTGCTTTTTGTTCAAAATTGACATTTTTACTCTTTTATATATTTAACATTAATAATTTTATTTATTTTTAATAAATTTTTATTAAATTAAACTATTATACTTTTTTTATCGAAATGAGCTAAAAATTAAAATTGTTAATCAAAATATTTATAAAAAAAACTAAAATAAATTAATAAGTTAAATTTTATATTGTTTGTTTTTGTTTTTTGTAAACTTTTTTTTATCTTTTAATTATTTTTTATTTTTTTGATTAATCTCATTGAGGTAATACAAAAAGTTAAAAAAAAGTTAAAAAATACAAAAATAAGTAAAATTTCTAAAATTTAACACAAAGAGGCCTTTATTAGGAATGGAAATAAGATACGGCATATATGCGATCTAATGTCTTGTTCTCACCTATTATTTGATTACAACGAGAACAAGGAAAATGTAAACAAAAAAAAAAGAAAAAGAAAAAAGCGAAGACAGGTGGGACAGAAATATATTAAAAAATAGTTTATAAATTTTAAAAGATTATATTAATAAGAGTTAGAGATAATATAATAAATAAAAATAATAATTAATTAAAATAGTTAAAATAATTAAAAGTATAAAACTTAAAAATAGAAAAAAAATGATAAATAATTGAATATTCTTACTTTTAGTTTTGCTATATAAATTTTATCTATATATTTATATATATAATGTAATTATTTTATGTAATTAGAAATACAGGGCAATGTGGGTGGAAAAAATCATCATCCAAAATTTGGTATGAATTTTTTAATTTTAAAAAATCTATAGTAAAAATAAAGTAGGAAAACAAAATCTTTATTAAAAATACTCAAAATAAGCTAACTCTTGAAGGAAATATTATTATTTCTAGTAAAAAAAACTCTTTATTTTCTAATTTTTATGGGAAAAAAACTAATTAAATGAAAAAAATTAATTAGAACCAAGAATTTAATTATACAACGTGAAGGGCTTATTTGTAATTTGAGAAGATTTGTTTCTTTGGGAGCGGCGTGAATTTAAAAGTGTCCGACCAATGAGAGTGGAGAAGATTGGCAAACAGGTGGGAAGTGAGACGTGGATGATTTGTGGCGGTACGACTGGGACCCGGTGTTCTATTTTGTGTCTGGAACGTTAGATGATCCTTAAAGTTTACGGAACGATTTAATCGGATAATCAAACGGTGGAGAAGCCAGGAATAGGACGCCTCAGGGAATAGAGACGTATAGGGTACGCATCTTCCCCGGATAACGATCATTATAATCTCTTGGATTGGTTGAGATGCTTCCGATCAGACCACGACGTTTCCGGATCCTTAAGCCTAGTTTGGGATAGAAGAAAAGAAGCATTTGGCTTGGCCCTTGGCGTCTCCAAAAACTTTACCTTTTTCTATATAAAAAAAATCTGAATTATATTATTTAATATTTTTCAAAGAAAATATTAATTATTTTTTACTATTTTCACAAAAAGATATTATATGCAGATCCTTGATATTCTTAATTTATTTTTTAATCAAATAACTATAATGTTACGAGTTAAGTGCTCGCTTATCAACTTTGGCATTTAACTTATTTTTTTACTTAAAATCACCTTAATCTAAATAAACAAAAAAAAAAAAAGTGAATCTTAAGGCAACTTAAAATTGAAAGCAATAAGTCATAAAATTTTAATTTAAAATTAATTTGGTGATGTTTGGTATTGTTAAAATTAATAATTTATACATTATAATTTGTATTAAAAGTTATGAGTGTTCGATAAAAATTATAATTTGTAGTTAAAATAAAAAAATAATTATTATATTTTATAACAAAAGTTGTAGATATTTTAAAAAAAATTATAATTTATAACTTATATTAGTAGTATAAAATTAAAAACTATTAGCAATAATTTTCCGAAAGACAAGAAGACAATAAATAAAAAAAACTTAAGTTAAATTTTTTATTATTTGTATATAATTTTATATTTAATATTGATCTTATTTAATAGATGTTGACGAGTAAATTATAAATATATAATTGTATGATAAATGTTACGATTGAAAAAAAATAAAAATATTTTAGGTTAATAAGAAAAAGACAAAAAAATGCTAAAAACTAATAAGTAAAAAGACAAAACAATTGAGATTAAAAATAATTTTTAAAGCTTCTTTTGGTATAACCCAAAAGATTTTAAGCTAGTATCCAAACAAAAAAAAGTTGGCATTATTTTCAAAAATAAAAAAATCATGCTATTATTCGAATAATACAACTTAGGAGCAAAAATATGATCATAACAGACATTTTAATTTTAAAAAAGAGAGGAAAAGGTCACTCTAGATAAATTATTACAAATCATTTAATTTTTCTCCTTCTACATAAAAAGAATAAACATGTTAAGACTAAGCTTTTTAGATTCTTTAAACACTTATTTTTACATATTGTAGTTTATTTTTAGGTAAATTGCACATATCTTTCGTTATGTTTAAGTTTATTTTAAAAAAAAATTTTGAAATTATTAAAATGACACTTATCTCTTTTTTGTTTTACTTGTGTATCTCACATTCATTCTTCTATTGGTTGAATGTTAAAAAAAATAAAATAATAACTCGTTTCACCGTTAAATATTTTTCCACCTTAACCTTAAAAATAATAAATGTCAAAACAATATGTTTGAGGAGAGAGAAGAAAATAAAGGAGCAGCCATGGACGGAGATATACAATCAAATGTTAACTAGAATCAATATATATATATATATATATATATATATATATATCTATCTCGTGAACAAGCATCATCATTTTAACTACAACCAAAACAAACTGCAATAGCCTATAAAGAAACTTTGAACCGAAATACAAAATTCCAAAATCTTTAACAACCGCAAAGGCTAAGCAGCTCTAAAGCCTTATTCTTAGTTCATGTTTTATTTCCACCTTTTCATTTTTGTAATAAAAAAACATGTTCAGGGTTAGTTTATTTTTTTAATATTTGTTGAGGAAAGATAGAATCCGACCAAAGTCACGTGGCAAATACGTGAAATGCCGTACAGCACAGCAGTTACTGGCTCGCAACGTTAATAGCTTGGGAAGTGAGCCGAGCACACATGAATATTGCTTTCGAGCTTTTAGGATATTGGGACAAGTAGAGTCAAAGAACGGCCACGGGCCTAAGTGCCAGGGCCACGGCCCGAGCTAGAGGGAACAGGCTCGGCCATGGTCCTAATGAGAGATGTTCGACATCATGAGAAGAGGTGCTCGGCATCGTGCAGGGGAGTATTCGGCACCCATGGCCAAATAGGGAATGTCGAATGACCTCGGCGATCGAGCTTGGGCTACATGCATGGAAATCAGTACCCCATAATACGTGCATCAGAATGTGGAACTCATAATAAAATATCAATAGCAATTGAACTAATTCTGTGGACCGATAAACAACCTCATGTGATAAAGAGGATTTGCACAAAAATATGATGATAGCAATAATAAGTCACCATTAAATTGACAACTATGCATTGATAAGATAGAGAGAGTATAACCCAGCCTGTTCGGGTTGGGTCGGATTCCAAAGCGAGTTATGTATATATTTCTTTTTATAAATAGACAGCATTTTAAAAAACAAATGTATATATGCACTCTCTTGATTAGGAGAAATTCTGTCAAAGTACTCTCTCCAGCTCTTCTTTCTTTTTAATTTCCTTTTTAACTTGATCATAAGAGGATTTATCGATAAAAATTGTCGACTAGCATTTTATTCATTTTTTTGTACAGGTACACGTGGAATTCAACTCAGACTATTCAATCAACTTGGACGGAATTAGTAAATTTCAATGCTGACCGTTACATTATTTTTAAATATAGATCAAAATTCTTGTGTTTAGAATTTTCAGGTCAACGTTGGCGCCGCTTCTTCCTCCTCTAACATTTCTATGCCGGGAAGCATCGCGCTCTGGATTACTGGTTATTCCTGTGGAGATCCGGTTGAGATCCCGTCGAGTAAGTTTATGACAATCTATTTGATTCGACGATGGACGCGTTTGTGTTCGCGGCGGAGAGGGAAGGGTTCAGAGGGATTCTGGTGGTGAGGTCGCTCCCCAGGTGAGGTCGTTGCATGTATCGAAGACGAGGGAGAGGGATGTCTTCTGGGTTCTGATTCCAACGGTGACGATATAGTTGCTCTAGGTTTTTGACGGGTTACCTTCTAATTTGGGATCTAGGTTTGAGAAGAAGATTGGTCGTAAAGTAGTTAAAAGAGAGAGGAATTCAATTGTAGAGATGGTTTCATCAATTAAGCCATTGGGAGAAGGGGAACCATCCAATATGTTCCTACTGAAATACAGTCCTTTCAACTTACCAATCTTTCCACAATCATCCATAAACCCACTAGGAATTGAACTCATGTGATTATTAGAGAGATTGATTGTCTCTAATGTATTAATCTGGCAAAAAACATGAAGGAAAACAGAAGCAGAGAGGGAGAAGAATGGGGGAGAGATTTGGGTGATGGAGGAAGAGTTGTTGTTGTTGTTGGATCTGCATATGACTCCCTTCCATGAACATAGATTTGGATCTTTAGTGAAATTTCAGGAAAAAGAAAAGGAGCGAGACGTGTTTTTCTAAAGAAACTCGTAGAGCTTGATCATGGTGGTTCTCTGGGTTGAAGGAAGTTCAGAGAAGAAGAAGAAGAAGAAGAAGAAGAAGAAAGAAAGAATGAATAGTAGGAGGAGGAAAGGAAAGAAATGAATCGAAGGTACCTTTTCATGGTGGATTGTAAAGATGGAGAAGACGGAGAAGATGGAGATGACTAAAGAGGGCAAAATGATTTTGGTTGATGGTGGGGAAGTGATTAAAAAATTTAGTAGTAAAAAATTATTTTTTGCTAACGAATTTTAATGTATAAGTTTGACATGCGAGGTTAATATCATTTTAGTAATTTTGAAAAATATTTTAAAATAAGTTTAAATTTTATGAAAAGTAAGTATATATATATTTTTAATTTGTCTCAATGAAAAAAATTTAAAAAAACATAATAAACAAAGCCTCATTTATTTCGACAGACTAACAATTCGTCCGGACTATTAATCTGAAGTATAGTCCAATATGATGTTTGTTTTGTATAAAAAAATATCTGGACTAGTTATTCGAACGAATTATTAGTCCGCCAAATGATGAATAACTTAATGAGGGAGAAATGCGTAGAATTAGGAAAGATTAAATTAAGGAGTGAATTTAAAAATTTTAAAAAATAATAAGAAATATTAAAATATTAAATATAATATTAATATAAGGGTAATATTAAAAATTGATCATTATAATTCTATTTAACGTTATTTAATCACACCCAAATCAAATATGAATTTATCTAGGCTGTTATTTAATTTTACTTAATTCAAATACAAAAAAATTAATCATACATTATTATCAATTCCATCTCACTACTAATCTCATCCAATCCATACCAATTATCAAATAAGTTCAAAATACGTTAAAAACACTAAAAAAAAAACAAAAACAAAACTTTCTTCTCTCTCTTTTCAATTTTAACTTGAATATATATACTTTTTAAATTTTAATTTTTTTCAAAAACTGAAAAAATAAAATTTTGAACCAAAAAATTTAAAAACCCAAAAAAACGGGTACTAAACACGCCTGACCAAATGCAGCTAAGATATGGCCAAAACTTCATTTTGACAAATATGTTTTCCTTTTCAAAAATTAAAAATTGAAAATTTTTAGTTAGAACTCGTTTGGCAACTTCACATTCAACTAGATTTTTTACTTAAAAATATATTAAAGTAATTAAGCAAAAAGCTCATTTGGCAATTCATATGAGTAACTTAAACCCAAAGCCTTTGGTTTTAAATTATTTTAGCCAAAAGGTTAAAAACCAAAAAGACAAAAATCTTTAAATCAAAAACAAGTTATAATTTTTTTTATAATTTTATGTTTAATATAAATATTGTTTGGTAGATTTCGATAAGTAAATTTTAAATTTTTTTTATAAAGAATAGATTTATATAATAAAAGTTATGATATTTAAAAAAATATATATAAAAGTATTTTAAATAAATAAATAAGCTAAAAGTCAATAAGCAAAAGATAAATAATTTAAGTTAAAAAATGAAGCTTAAAACTTATTTTAATTTTAAGTTTAAAAATTTTAAGCATAAAAATTTTAGGCTCAACTTAAAACTAATTGCCAAACAAGACCTAAGCTAACAACTGTATGTAAGGGCTTTGTAAGCGTGAATGGTGGAATAATTAGTTGATGATCTAAGGAAGATAAGGGTAAATTTGGGATGAGATATATTTTAAGAAGGTGACTGAGGATAATTTTTTTTTAAGTTGTGTATTTTATAAAAAAAATTTAAAAAAATATTTAGAAAAAAATGGTTAAGTTTAATTGATTTTATAATTAAAATAAAAAATATACAAAAAATTTATTTTATTAAATGACAGTTACTAACATTTACGAAATCATATTTTATACTGATTATATTTTGTAAAAAATTTATTTTATTAAATGACAGAGTTTAGTTACTTTATTTTTTGTAATAATGTTTTGCTTAATCTATTTTATGTTGTTTTTTGTTATTTTTGATAAAATTTCAAAAAATAATACACATTAATTAAGTGGCTATTTTATTTTTTGTAACAGAAAATAATGCACATTAATAATATTTTGGTTAATCTATTTTATATCGTTTTTCGTTATCTTTGCTAAAATTACAAAAAATGATACACATTAATTAAATAACTGTTTTATTTTTGTAATAAAAAATAATACACACGTCATAATATCAATTTTAAAAATAATACACTTGAAACAATGTTGTGAATTTTTTAAGAAAAATGTTATTGTTTCATGTTTACCATTTTAAGAATTTTTAATGTGTATCATTCTAAAAATTAATATTTTTTCATACGTTATTTTATGTGTGTCATTTTTTAAAATGAATCAAACTCATGTGAATTATTTAATAAAACCTTAATTGTATCATTTTATGCGTTTTAATATGTATGCAGCAAAATAAAACGGAAATTTGATTAAATTTTAATATGTATGATTTTTTACGTTTTAATATGAATGCAAAAAATAAAACGGCTATTTGATGAAACTTTAATTTGTATTATTTTTTGCGTTTGAACAAATATGAAGTGACCAAGTGATTAATGACAAAAAATAATAAAAAATAAATTTAAAAAAATATTATTGTAAATATTTTTATTCATTCATTATATACATGAAATTAAAAAATAATTAAATTCTGATGATCATATGAAGCAATAACATCATCGAACAAACAATTTTTTTAAAGTATTACTGTATTAAATATGATATGAATTATTTCATATATATTATTATGCCATTTGTTATTTAACAAGTGGGTGAAACGTCAAATTCTTTTTAAAATTTAAAACAGGATCTATTTGAATATATAACTTTTGAAACGAGTAACCCATGTGATAATTATAGCACTGCATATACAGGTTGCTTGATAAAATTATTTTTAATTTTTTATTATTAATTTTAATTATAAATTATAATTTTTTTTAAATATTTATAATTTTTGTTATAAAATATAACCATTTCAAATTACAAATTATAATTTTTATTGAACACTCACAACTTCTACTACAAATTACAATTTATAAATTACTAATTTTAAAAATATCAAACACGCTAGCAGAGTAACATCACTTTAGCAACTAATAATTTTTTTAATGGTTGGCACTTAGGGCATGATTTGCAACTACTTATATATATATATATATATATATATATATATACATATATATAAACTAAATTATATTTAAAATAAATTATTTGATAAACTGATAAACTAATTTTTAAATTAGCTTTTTAAAAGTTCAACTCTTTCTTTATGGGTGCCAAAAGCTCAAAGAAAACATCTCTTTTATCTGCTACCTCTCCTGATGCGTAGATAAAGCTTGCAGCCTTACTTTCGACCGATGCCATTTACCCTAAACGATTGGATAAGAAATTAATTTTTAAATTTTTTTTTGTTCAAACTAAATAGTATTGTATTTTTATATAATTAATTATAACAATTATATATAATTAAAATTAATAATAAATAAATTATTAAATAAAGGTATTTTTGTTTAAAATTAGTGAAAATTAAATAAAAAATTAGTAAAATTAGTAAAAATTGAATAAAATATCTTAATTGTTACAAATTTGCTATGCACATTTACCTAGAATAACCCATGTATCCTACCTATTCAACAACTACATCCACGTTATTTTATACAGACTGTTCCTCTTACATGGTTAAATGAAAGCATTACATTGGCAATAATACATAATGCAATGCTATGGGACTATAGAAGAATTACCCTAACACCTAGTACCTAAATTCTCTGGAACAGCTGTCAGCAGCCTACAGGTTCTTCAACAGCACAAACAGAAACACGGTGTTCACCGCACCACCTTATCATATCCCCTTCTATACCCATCTCAATACTGCACTGCCCGATTACAACTTATAGAAGAGGTAGCAGATGAAACATGGCGACCCCATCTATATCTATTTCTCTATCTCTATCTCTATCTTCTCCTCTCGGCTCCTCCATTCCCAACCCTAAACCTCGCTCTTCACTCAATACCCACAATTCATCTCTCTCGCTTGCCTCACCCTTCACCTTCCCACTCACTCTTTCCTCACACAGAAGAACCACCCACTTCCACAACCCACCTCGTGAAATCCCTCTGAAAATCGCCCAAATCTGGAGAATCTCCGGCGTATCTGCAGATGATTTGCCATTGGAGGCGAACCCAGTTGAGAATTCTCAGCAGATTGTTTCCGGTGGCGATGATGGTGTCTCTTCCATCATCTCGGTTCTCCTGTTCTTGGCTTTCGTTGGCCTATCCATTCTCACTATAGGGGTAAATCGGCCTCTTTCAACTTGCTGGTTTCGATCTAATTTTTTGTATTTTTTTTAAAGAAAAAAATTCGTAAACCCAATTAATAATGAAGAAACCAATGACGTTCTTTTGAGGTTTAGCGAAGATTTTTGTGATTTTGGAATGGGGATTGCTGCTAATTTTTTTGTGGTTTGGATTCTCCCCAGGTAATCTACATAGCAGTGACAGATTTCTTGCAGAAGAGGGAGAAAGAGAAATTTGAGAAAGAAGAGGCAGCTAAGAAGAAGAAGAAGAATGGTAAAAAGACGAAGTTGAGAGCTAGAACAGGACCTAGAGGGTTTGGGCAAAAAATTGAGGACGATGATGATTAGAATGTGCACAACAATTGTAAGCTTCTCATTTTCTTTGCTGAGTTTGACTCTGAAATGGAGAAATTGTTTTTTTTTTTTTTTTGGGGCGTCCCCCTGTTAAATATTTTCATGACGTGTGTGAATGCTATGCTCAATGGAGACTTACTTGGGATGATTTTAATTGGTGAAAATTATCAGTATTTTCAAAATTCTATACAAGTGTTATTAATTTATGTAGTCTATTTAGTAAATAGAAAACTTGATAAATATTAAATGAATTATCTATAATTTAGAATCAATTCAACAACAACAAAAAAATCACTAAAAACAAAAAATAAATTCATTACCCTTGCACTTATAATTAAGGTGAAATTTCCAAATCCAGCAAACCAGTAACATTTTATCTGGTAATTAGGAAGTACCACTCTCATACTGTATTAGAATGTGATGACTAAATGGGAATTTCACAGATTCAACTAAACGATAAATGATGATGAATGATAAGAACAAGCTCACCATAACAAATAAACAGACGTAAAATTATATACTGCATAAAAAGAAAATTGTCAATACCATATACCTGAAAAATTCCAGCCTCACCCGAACATCAACTCTCCACACCGCAGATTTTTACAGTCGCGTCAAAATAAAAACTACCTCAAAGGTGCTCTTCGTTTTTACACCCTCGTATTGTCAATTTAGTCATCTCTGTGCAGGGGCATCCGGAGAACCTAACATCTGAACCTCATACTTTAGTGGACTCTATGTATAAACCTTAAACTACACAATGTACAGTTTCCTAGTACAAGCAACTACTTTATTTCCCATCAGCTCTTGCCTGTCTTAAAGATAGTAAAGCTGCATCACTGGGTACGGCACCCCCAGAAAAGGGGGAGGGGAAAAGGGGGGAGATCAACGAGCAAGAGAGAAAGAGAACTAGCCTCAGTTAGCTGTACAACAACTTTATTTCCTATGGAATCTAAGCAGGGTATGGATACTGAGCAGCAGTTCTTCTTTCTGCAAACAATTAAAATGAATGGTTAAAGAGCTAGATGCTAAATGAAAGAATTGTGCTACACACAGAAAGAATCATCAAACAGAAGGGGATCTAAAGCAAAGGAATATGGAAGACCAGGATCTACATCAAATTGCTCAATAGAAGTTAACAAGGATGTTAGTGTGTTTTATTGAAGATTTAGCTGCCACAATTTATCAGATTTCTATCTGTTAGTTCATCAAGTTACACAGCCACGGTGTTTCCTTTTTTCTTTGCCCTTTTTTAAGCATTACACGTGTGAAGAAGAGTGCCGCTTTGGCCAAAAGGTATCAAATAAGAAACTTGCATATGGCAGTTGTCCGCACAGAACAGGGACAAAAACCAAATACAAGTAAAAACGAATAAGAGAAAAGTAGATAGCATGAAAAATGTGCTTTCCATAAATGCAAGAGGCGTTAAATGTAGATGGGCAAACTCAACATGAAAGAATGAATACCTCCAGCAGCAACAAGCTTCTCTACACGAGTAACAATATGCTTTCCGTAAGTGTATTTTTTCAGGGCATTCAGATGAACTTTAATTCGCGACAGGATCAGTTCACGTTGCTGGTCGTCACAAGTTTCCAGTACTTTTTGCACAACATAATTTGCAAATTGATCTTTCATCATTGCCTGAATACAAAAAATAATAATAACAATAGTAAGAAGGTTGAAAATAAGTGTGCGAAAATCAGGAAATCAACAAGAATATTACTCAGTTAACCAATCAAATCTCTCATTTTGACATATCACAATTCAACAACTCTTAATTGAGGGTGGCTACATGGATCTTTCTCCAGTTGGCTCTATGCAAGGCCATATCTATGAAGCCCAAGGCATTTCACAGCCCCCATCCGGTTCATTTTGCCCTACCTCTCGTCTTCTTAGCACTTTTAACTTGGATCAAGGCACAACTTTGTACAAATAAGTAAAGAGATCTATGTTTGCCATTACCACCATTTAAATCAACTCTCCTTGTAATTTTTTAACTGAACCACTTCTAACTTCTCAAAATTATGTCCAAGTCTTTTATCTTTCTCTTGTAACTTTAGTCATCTTTCCCAGCATTTTCATTGGAGATATACTCATCTTTGGTAATTTTTCTTAACAGATCGTACGAAGAGACATAGCTGGACTTGGGACTATTATACAAAACTTTCACATCAACCTGGCAGGAATTCTAAGATTATGTGTCATACTTAAGAGCATTCTTCCCTATGAGCCATCGTGCCTCCCAAGTTGTGGGCAACCTCATCCTAATGCCCCACCTCAACCACCAACTTGCATGCCTAGAGTCTTAAGGGATGCCTCCACTTTGAATATCAAACTAAAGGATATGGCCCATATGGCCAATTTAAAAAATCTCATTTCAGCTGGACAGCATGGAAAGATCATGACTATAGACTCAACCTTTAGCATTTCTCTCACAATAGGAAACAAAGCATTCTAGGTTTCAGGAATAAAATATTTTTAAGGTCAGGCAGCATAGAAACCCTTCAATCGTTAACAATTAGTATAATCTCTGATAACTGATATGCTTCTGAAAAACTAACTTGGATCCAAGGTGGATAACTAATGATGATTATCTCAAAAAAGTTATAAATGTATTAACAACTAGAACAAGTAACTTGTACTGAAATCTGTGCATTGAACTAACATCAAAGCATAGGTATATATTTTACATCCGAAAATGATGGCTTATTGATTAATAATAATTCTAGCCTATGACACATCTTGACAATGAAATCCTTGAATTGACAATCTCACTAAGTAATTAATTAACACACAAGGAACGAAATGAAAAAAAAGGATGACAATATGGTCAGTGACAGATAGTTCTTCTCCGCAAGAATTTTCAACTTCATATGTTCAATTTATTGACTTAACCAACCTGAAGAGGTGCATTCTCATCAGTTGAGCCAAGCATCTCATTCACCAGGAGCTGACGTTCAGAACCACCAAAAGTTAAACACTTCTCCACAACGTTGGAGGCAAACTTCTGCTGGCTCATTTGAACTATCTTCCCAGCCAATTCCTTGATTACTGTTGAACATTCATGTGGCTTTCCATGCTCGAGCACATGCTGTCGTGAAATAAAAGTAAGAATATCAATGGAAGAACCAACCACAAATTCAGACACCGTGAAATGTATCTCACAGAGAGAACACATGGCATATCCACAATAGAAAGCAATTAGATGAGATCGAAAATCAAATCAAAACAAGCACGATAATGATATATGATCAATTATCTCCAATTAGGAGCTATTGACATGGGATGGTATACCCACAATAGAAAGCAACTAGAGGATGTCCCAAATCAAATCAAAATGAGCGCGATAATGACACATGGTCAATTATCTCTAATTAGAGCTATTGACATGGGATGATGTGGTAGAAATGGATATGGTTTATGGATTTACTAAATTTAATTAAACATATAGTCCTTAACATAGTTGAATGGAGAAAAAATTCATGTAGGCAATCCCAAATAATTGGAACACAAGGGTTAGTTAGGCTTGGTTTATCTCGATTAGAGCTAGATGAACAACCCAATAGCATTTGTGGAGGTGAGTTCACACACACACACACACACACACACACACACACACACATGTACACAACACACGCACACTTTGTATTTCAAGGATTTCGTAGGTATGGCTTAACCAGGGAATCAGGGCACTATCCTCAATAGGGAAACTGGCTTCTTCATTTGAATGAAAGCAAATAAAAAACTTGAAATGGTACTCTGTTTGTGCCTGTCTAGTGAATCTGTGTATATGATGCAGGAAACGAGAGGCGAGTTGAGTTTACATTGGCCCTTTGTAATTCACATTGGGATGCACAGATCTTTCCTGGTGCTCTACATCAAAGTAATTTCTAAAACAAACACTAGACTCCTGATTGCACCAAGCAAAGTAACAGGAACTGTTTATCCAAAAAACAATTAAATGTGATCACTCTTCTTTTGGAATTATTAACATCTCACTGCAGCTTAACAACTCACTGCCCTTACAGAAACAGAAGCATACATGGTCAATACAGGGGATCTTAGAAAACAAGGTTACCAACCTGAACAACATAATTGCCGTACTGATCTTGTGCCAATGTGCTAACTGATCCTAAAATTTCATTCATCACTTTACTCTGGGTCATTGGATCCCTACAGTGCTCCAATATTCTCTGTTTCCATAAAAGAAACATCATCACAGATCATCTTCTTGTCCCAAAGCATATGATCAGAAAGAGTAATAGACAAATTCTATACCTGTATCACACGACACCCGTATGGATGGGTGGAAAGGCTCACAACTTGATCAAAAAATGTTGAAACAATGAACTGAATATGTTCTTCGGGAACACATTCAATACACTTCTGAATGACATGATTACCATTCTGATCACGCACACAGCGCATGACATGACCATCAAGCTCTTCCACCATTTTAATTTTTTGATCCAGATCAACAACTTCTATTGCCTGAACGAAAAAACAAAGTTTGTCATTGCAGTAATTGACGATAAGTATCAGCTCACTTAGCAACGATAAGTTTAGAACTGATAAAGAACCTCCAAATCCAACTGTTACTAAGTTTGCCTCCCATAATGATAATAAGGAAGCGTGGGATAACAAAAGTTATCAAATAATACATGTGCAAGGAATCCACATCCAACAAGCACAGTGATAATTGCCGAACGTCCAAATGAAGAAAAGAAAAATGAAGACAAAAACTCAAATGAACAAAAGTATTATCCCATTTCATCCTTCCCCGAAAAAAAGGAAACTAAAACTCCTATTTCAAATGCCTTGAAAATGTAAGAATTATTCTATGGTTTGCAGAGAATAAAAATCATCAAAATTGTCCACAGTTGAAATTTTATTGCGTACTCAAGACCCAAGTTTCGTTTCTTTGAACCATTTTGGTTGGCTCAAATCAAATTGTTTCAACAATGTCCCAGAGAGATGGAAGGGAACCAGTGGAAATTTTGAAAACATGTCAAAATGCAGAAACCTAATGTAGAATATATTAAGGAACAAAGTTAAGACACACAACTGATTAATTGATTTGAGTTAGGCCTCTACATTCTTCCATGTAATAGAACACCGGGGTAATCATGAAGTAAAAGAGAAGAAATCATTGAAAATAAAGAGAGACAATTCGTTGTTACTATTTTTTTTTTAAAAGAAAAAACTTGTACAGTGTACACTAAAATACTCAATTTTTGAATGTCACTGATTTATTGAAATTAGATATATACACCAAAACATAATACACACGAACTACCCATGGAAAAGAAAGGAGATTTGAGGTAGATTGTACAATAGCCAAGTAAAATAATTATCAAGGTAGTACATTAAAATATAGTATCCTAAAATATTATCACAAGCTTTTCTCCTACCTTTTCCTTTTCTCTTCTACCCTTGTTTCCCCTTCTAGGAATTTCTTTACTAAAAAAAATATTGCCTAGTCACTCTGTGATTGTTATCAACAACAAGAGCCCAAAAAAAGAGTCCAACCATTTTAGAACATAATATGCAAATTTACCATTATCCAATCATGCTTCGTTGCAGTTAACTAAGATAACATGTCACAACATTCTGCAGTATCAATGGAAATGGAAGGAAATTGTAAAACATGTAAAATAGGACATAATATAATATTGATGCCCACGTCAACGTCACATGTATGTTTGACATAAATATAAATAAAGTATGTCCAATGTTGGTGGCACACATGAAGGAAGGGATCTAGACATTATAACATGCTACCAACTCAAAATGCAGCTTGGCAGAAAATAATGTTACCTTTTGGATCACTCTACAACCATACATTTGAAGGCTAAGTGTCAGCACATGCCCAAATAGCTTGCTAGCCAATTCTCTTCTCTGGGATACAATTCCATGCTCAAAAAACTGAAATAGAACACCAGCATCACTGATCAAAAATCCACTGAAGAGGGTAAAACCACAACTATGTCCCATGCAAACACAAATTACATTATATCTATTACTGAGAAATTTGTAGAGCATTTAAAATACCTTTTGAATCACATAATTACCAAACACATCAGTCATCAAATTAAGAGCCTGTGGGATGATTTCCTCAAAAACCATGTTTTTCTCCTCCGCTGTCGCAGTTTCAAGCCTTTGTTGAATGAATCGGCTACCATACTGATCCGCACTGTTCATAAATGATGTTTAATCAGAAATTTTAGAACTTAGGATATTCAACAGTATTCAAGCTCAGCAGATTTATGAGCAGCCCGTACCTGAACTCAACAACATGACCTGCGATTTCTGAGAGCTCAAAACACTTGCTTTTGTTACTCTTAAACTCTTCCAGTAAAGAGGATGTGAAGCTGTCTTCCACATTACAACCAGACTGCAAGTGCCAGGGTCCCATCACACCCCCACCTAAGTTTCTCATCACAGAAGGGAATCGCATATTGAGTTCACCATGTCTCATAGGACTACCAGGTCCAGCAGGGGAGGTTGGGACAACGGGACTAGCCAAGGGGCTTCCAGGATACGACAAACCAACACCATACGCAGGAGTTCCATAGTAACCCTGGAGATTAGAACCACCAGACCTTGTGCCCATGGGAACACCATACTGTGATTTCGGAGGTGATAGCAGAGACCCCGGATAAGCATTCTGAAATATATCCATGTATGAATTCCCCAAGTAATTCCTATCTATAGAGGGATCATTAAGAGCTGCAGCATAATCAGCTGTCCTCAAGTACTGTAGATATATTGGATCCACAAGAGGTGCCTGAAGAGCACTCCCTGCCATCTGGTTCCCAATTCTGTTCAGGTTCTGTGGTTCCGATGCTCCAGGAATTAGACTTAATCCAGTAGGCAAAACTCCCCCATAGACCCTTGAGTCCATTGCATGGACAGCCATAGCTGATGCTGCAGCAACATTTTCATATAAAGGTGGCAGATTAGAAATACCCAGATGGCCTGTCATCATTGGTGGCATTGCCGTATTTATGGAGTACCCACCTAAACCATAGTTCAAAAGTGACGAATTAGCACTATCCATTTGCTGATAGTGAGAAGGTAAACTTCCTTTGCTGTTAAGAGTAGAAGCGCGAGATCCTTTGGCGTATGATTTATTGGGAAAGGCAGAAGTTCTATTCATGTCAGCTTGCCTATCCAATACAAATGAACAGTTAGTAAGATCTGATCCAGCGCCATTGCTCCTGCTTGAATCTGAGGATACTTTTGCTGACTGGTCGGCAAAAGGCATATGAAAATTCCCAGATGCAGATTTCTTCATGTATGGATGCTGCTTACCATTATTTTGACCACTTTGCAAATTGAAGAGATAATTCTGGCAATCACCAATATCCTGTTCAATCTGGGGTGGCAAATGGTTCTCTTCATCCATCACACCATTTGAAAGGTTCATGCCAGACAAAGCATTGGTCAAATCTGCAGACTCTGTTATGGTAGTTGAGGTGCTGTTAAATGAGCTCGGACTATTAACATTTCTCTTTTCGGACATGCCTACTCTCCCCCCACCAATAGGAGCAAGGCAAGGACTAGGAGCCCTAACAAAGAGTTGGGGATCAGGGGTGGTGCTTCGAGACAGGGAAGCACCCAAAGCAGCAGCATAAGAATATGATGCAGGTGGGCCCACATTTTGGACCGTAGATGAGCTGTGAACATCCACACTGGATAGCATAGCATCAGTAGATACCAATTCACTGTGCAAATGAGCCAGCTCGGCTTCAACAGAACCCATAGTCTCACCACTTTCAAAAGCATTACGACTAACTGGCCGAGAAGGATTCCGAGGAGCAAGAGATGTGCTCCCCAAATCATCCTGCAATAACATATAGTTCCAAATTAACCAGGAAAGCCAAAGAGAACAGTTTGAAATACCATTTTTCTTTTAGTGCACAGCTTTTTATCAATCAAACTATGATTTTTAGCAGAAGAACGCAGGGGTCACACTTAATACACACTTCTTTGGAAATAAGCCAATTTCAACTAAAAGTTGTGTGAGTGCAACTTGCAACGATATCATGCGGATCTGTCAAAAGCTCATTAAGTTTATCACAAGCAAGTGCAACTGGGACAGAATTAGTCAAATTGGAGACTGGACTGACATTTACCCAAATTGTCCAGGCCAACATCTTGCTGTTTATCTTGTGTCAACTTGTGTAAAACAGATAAGACCATGTTTCAGGTCGATTGGATAAGTTGGCCTCCAAGCCAACTTAATTTAAGCCCCCCGGCCAAAAAAAAATGTAGCCTAAAAGCCACCAACCAAACATTTTCAGTATTTTTGCCTTTCAGCTTTTATTGGCTTTAAGCAAAAAGGGAAAGACTAGAATTTTAAGCCAGTTACCAAACACCCACCAAGTAAAGCCTGCAAGGATACACAAATTCAAGCCCTACTATAGTTCCTCTACCTCTCACCATATGAGAAATTAGGTGGGTATGTTAAGGATGAATACTTGAGTGTAATGAGCTGCTTTTATTGAACGAATTAGGTAACAAAAAATGATTATTCAAGCAAAGGGGCACTTGCGATGGTCGTGCGGTAGGGCAGAGTGGGTGTTTTCATTTAAATTTACTACAAGAAAATACCACATCTTCTAATCAACAATCAATTAACGATATAAATATAAAAAATGGGCCATAGGAATGAGTGCATCATGATATCGTAAGATGTCTAGCCCGAATGAATTAGTTGGTACTAGAAATATTTCTCAAATACCTTCCACCTAGACCACAAAAACATAGAGAAAAAAAATTCGTGCTCAACCAACCCGTCAGCCAAGGCCCGCACCAGCTCTCATTACCATCCCACCACAACCTAGGCCAACACCAATTCAATACATGCCCCTCTTCAACCTACCCCAACACCTATTCCCATTACCACACCTCCACTGAACCTTTAGAACTACCTCCACACAGACAAAACTAGTACACACCCTAAAAGTTGACGAAAAAAGAACTGATTGATGATCTCATTCCCTATTCAAGGACCGCAAATTGCTTCACCCAAATCAAAGGCAGAAGAGAGGAAGCAAATGATGGACATAGTCTTCATTCGACGCAAGCAGACCTACAATCCAGACATAGTTTGATGCACCCGATCTCATTTGTTGACACCCCACCAGCCTCTCACAATATGAGAAATTCATTTAAATTTACTACAAGAAAATACCCCATCTTCTAATCAACAATTATTTAACGTTATCAATATCAAAAATGGCCTGTGATTGCAAATAAAACACTCAAAGTTGGAACTTCAAGATAGAATTATAACCAGGAATCAACTATGACTCACGAACTCAAGGATTAGGTGCTTTGTTATACTGTTTTGAAGTAAAAGCTCCCAAGAATAGGCTGGTGGCAGAATGTTTCAATGAATTCTGCAAATATATTGATGCCAAAAAAAAGATTTTACACAGGAATTCATGGAGCATCTAAATGTGACACGCACCCATTAAACATGAAAACCTATTGATCTAGTTGTCCTAACCCTCTACCCAAATCTAGTTCAATTGCAGTTGATTCAAGGTATAGTTTTTCCAGTTTCCAACCAAAATGATTGTTACAGTGTACTGCACAAACCCACCACAGAGTTGAGTTAAATCAGTCTCATCTACCAACTTATAGCCCTAGCTCAAAGCAATGCCCATTCCTTTTATTTTGGTAAGTAAATTCTATTAGAAAGGGCAAAAAGGAAATGCCACCTAATTACAAAAACTTCCACCAAAAGGAGGTTAAGAAAACAACCTCTATACAAGGACTAAAAGAGCACCCTATGCTTAAAGACTAAAAGAGAACCCTATGCCCATTCTTCTGTACGTAATTACATTTAAAGAAAGAACTACATGCATATCGTAGATCCCCTATATATCCAACACAGCATGAACAAAATTTTACCTTATGACCCAAAAAAATAAAAAATTAGTCAGCAAGATAATGAAACTTCAGATTACTATCTCAAGCATGATTTAGAAAAAGAAAAAAGAAGAAATTAAAATTAAAGTTCATATGGAAAATCGATAGTAACAGTCAATGGAAAATTCAAAACATAATAACTGCAGGTTAACAGTTCCAACTCGAATATCAACACTAAAGTTTTCAATGAGTAAGCCAATATTGCTGGTTGAAGTACGACATGCTGGACAAATCAAGTGCTAGGATGAAGAAAAGTAAAGAAATTTGAAGAGGGAAACCCCATAAAAAGCACATCGTTCATGATATCAAAAAGGCTGCACAAGACACTGCACTAAAACATCAAAATGGCTCCCACAGCATAGTAACCTCAATTTAGACATTGCAGTTCTTGTCAACATACTGAGCATATTACTATATTAGGCTCTTCCCGCTTAACATTGCGCTACTAGATCCATCAATGGAAGAGAACCGCGGAGATGCCGGCGCTTGAGAGAGAGTGAAACAGGGGAAATGTGGCATGAAAGGGTGCTAGCAGCGCTAGTTGGGCGCTTGCACGCATTAGCGCCTCACGCCCTAGGTTAAACAAAATTAAAAAATTTGTGGAGGGTGACTGCACAAAAACAAACATGGCATGATATTAACATATGAATCTTGTCTGCTATTAAAATGGCTACCAAAGTAACTAAACCTCAACCATAGACACTAGATCCAACCATTCTAGGTGCTTTACTGACATTGACCTGGTCATACGGTCCAGTAACAAATAAGTTTGACACTACAATGGTCAATAAAGCTTGACACAAAAATCAACTTACAGTAGAAGAAAAAGGGAAGATGAGAGAGTTTGTGGCTTGGACAACAAGGCCAAGCTAGATTTTTCATTGCAGCTGGGCTGAGAGTCCGATGTGATATTGCCTGATAAGAATGTTATCAAACCAGGTGATAACACAAGGCCACCTGCAGGTCCTACACCATTGTTAGCCAATGTAACAATGGTCAATAAACTTACATTGACCTGGTCATAATGGATTCTTTGTGCTATACGCTCCAGTAACAGATAAGTTTGACACTACAATGGTCAATAAAGCTTGACACAAAAATCAACTTACAGTAGGAAGAAAAAGGGAAGATGAGAGAGTTTGTGGCTTGGACAACAAGGCCAAGCTAGATTTTTCATTGCAGCTGGGCTGA
>JAOTRH010000006.1:6748947-6765070 GCA_034768845.1 Heliamphora exappendiculata | reverse complement strand
ATTATCTTAAAAAATAATAACAAAGAACATGTACAACTCATTCCCAAAAAATACAAGTGTAGAACTATTGTTATTATTTTTTGGGTAAGTACAACCATGGTTTTATAAGTAGATACACGAGTATGATTATATATTATAAAAATTTGTATAATAAAGTGCATCTTACGATTCACGATTCATTGTTTTAGGAAAATAATTCACGATTCAATTAATGATTTGACAACCATAATTATAAAGGTTTGGCTAAATCTTGGCAAAGTAGATCTATTTTCCTTGTCAACTATTTTGGGATCCCGAACGATTCTAATAACAGAGAACTAGGATTTTCCCGCAAAAGAAATGAGAGAGAGAGAGAGAGAGAGAGAGAGCTTCTGCAAACTAGAATTTTCCCGTAAAAGAAATAAAGAAACAAAGACGTAGGGGAGGTGACTCACTAAGGTTTGAAGAAGATCCAGCACCCACTGAGATGATCTTCAACGTCGGGGACTTTGAAGTCCAATTGTGATCAGGTTATCTGAGTGTGCATGCGTAGGTAGGTGGCTGGGTTATCTCTCTCTGTTTTTCCTTCATTTATCATTGGATTTGATGTTCTGGTATAGAACCTCTTCTATCTCTGTTTTTATCTTCATTGTTTGAGGCAAATTAAAACAAATGTTCAATCCTTGATTTGAGCAGTACAATCCCAGTTACTATTGCAATTCGATCTCAACGGGAACACAATTTTGACTCGATGAATCTCTGAACCGCAAAATCACAGTAATATAGAGTGACTCCTGTAACTAAATTCCATTATTTTCTTCCATTGTTTTGTATGATGTTTAGCAGAAGTGTATTTGTTCGCCAATGGATCCCTTTTGCAAGCATAAGTTTCACCAATCAAGTTCTTTTATAGAACTATTAAGTTAACACTAATTTATTTGATGCCAGCATTAAGTTGCTCCCAAAACATCATAATGATCATCTGGTACCTCCCCCCCAACCATCTTCTTATGTAGTATATATATTTATGTGAATATGTTATGTATATAGCATTTTTTCTTTTTAAAACCAACGAAAAAGGTGCTTGTGGCGCTGTGGTCCAGTAGTGGAAGGTGACGATGGCGGGTAGAGAGAGACATATAGGAGGGGAAGGGGAGAGTGAATTTATTATATTGATCTTTTAGTTTTTATTAGTTGAGTTTTCTATCAGAAAAATCTGTATTTATTCAATAACAGTGACGGAAATAATGTTATTGCACAATCTCCAACTCTAACCAACAAAATTTGACCAGAAGGATCAATATAGTTTCTGATACCAAGGGGGGAGGGTGTAAATACCTCAGGAGTGGTGTCATTTTCCCTTAAAAATTTTATTTTCCTCCTCTGCTACCATTTCTTTTCCTCGTCCACTATCTCATAAAAGTTCGGAAATATCTGTCACTTGCTGGGGGGGTTAAAGCCCCTTAACCTCCCTTTTCTGGACAGGAAGGAAGGGAATTGCATTTATCAATCTTTTGCTAGTTTCATAAACAAGGAAGCAGAGGGATCACCGTTTAGTATGTTTTGCCCAGAACAACTTTAGTGTGTGAAATTATGTGAATTTCCTTGAATATTTTTTTCAAAACAAAAATGCCAAAACTTCCTGACAAATTCGATGGAACCAGAAGGGAATTGAAAACATTTAAACAAAAGATAACATAAGATCTATATCAAATCCAAGGCCACATAGATGGTTTCGAACAAAATATAAAGATAACATTACAATGTTGGGGTATCGTAAGAAAATAGGGTTCTAAATCACAGTATCAGAAGACGTATCAGATTCGGTGATACGGCCATGAATGGGCTTGATACATCGGTAAATATCGATATTAGAGGCCCAAAATCCCAATACGTAACGACCGATATTTAAAATCATATAAGAAAGGGATCCAGTTACAAAGATAAAAAAGGACATATAGTGTCAACAAATTGCAGCTTAAATGAAAATGATGTTACCTTCTGGATCACTCGACAACCATACATTTGAAGGCTAAGTGTCAGCACATGCCCCAAAAGCATGCTAGCAAGTTCTCTTCTCTGGGACGCAATTCCATGCTCAAAAAACTGAAATTAAATATCAATAGTCACTTGTCTAAAGTCCACCAAAGAGGCCCATATCCAGTTTATGCTACATACGTATATGTATCTCATATGATCTGGGAAACAATGTTGAATTATGAGTACCTTTTGAATCACATAATTACCGAAAACATCAGTCATCAAAGTAAGAGCTTGGGGAATAATTTCCTCAAAAACCATGTTTTTCTCATCTATTGTCGCTGTTTCAAGCTTTTGTTGAATAAATCGGCTCCCATATTGATCCGCACTGCTCATGTAATACATTTAGTCAAAAAAATTTAAATACAGAAGGGGTCAACGGTATTGAAGCTAAAAATAATTCACAAACAGCACAAACCTGAACTCTACGACATGACCTGTAATTTCTGAAAGTTCAAAACACTTGGTTTTATTGCTCTTAAACTCTTCCAGCAAAGAGGATGTGAAGCTATCTTCCACACTACAACCAGCTTGTAAGTGCCAGGGTCCCATTACACCCCCAGCTAAGTTCCTCATCCCGGGAGTTAATCCCATATTGAATTCAACATGCCTCGTAGGACTACCAGGTCCAATGGGAGAGTTTGGAAGGTCTGGACTGACCAAGGGATTTCCAGGATAAGACAAGCCAACACCATATGCAGGAGTTCCATAGTAACCATGGTGAAAAGAACCACCTGACTTCGTGCCAACGGAAACACCATATTGTGATTTCTGAGGTGATAGCAAAGACCCCAGATAAGCTTTCTGAAGTAAATCCACGTATGAATTCCCCAAGTAATTCCTATCCAGATAGGGATCATTAAGAGGTGCAGCTTGTGCATACTCGGCTGTCCTCAAGTACTGAAGATACAATGGATCCACAAGAGGTGCCTGAAGAGCACTCCCAGCCATCTGGTTTCCCATTCTGCTGAGATGCTGCGATTCTGATGCTGGATGGCTCAGATTTGATCCAGGAGACAGACCTCCCCCCAACATTCTTGGGTCCATTGCAGGGACAGCTAGAGATGACGCTGCAGCAACATTTTCATATAAAAGTGACTGATTAGAAGAGCCAAGATGGCTGGCCGTCATGGATGGCATTGCTGTATTCATAGAGTACCTACCTAAACCATAGTTCAAAAATGATGAATTTGCAGTCTCCATATGCTGATAGCGAGAAGGAAAGCTTGATTTGTTGTTAAGAGTAGAAGTAGGAGTTCCTTTTAGGTATGATTTATTGGCAGAAGCAGCAGTCCTATGCAGGTCAACTTGCCTATCGGATACCAAAGAAGAGTTACTCCTGCTCGATTCCGTGTATGACGCTTTTGCTGACTGCTCAGCAAAAAGCATACGAAAATTCCCAGTTTCAGATTTCTTCATGTACGGATGTTGCTTAACGTTATTCTGACCACTCTGCATATTGAAGAAATAATTGTTGTGATCATCCACATCCTGGTCAATCTGTGGTGGTAAATGGTTCTCTACACGTATCGCACCATTTGAAAGGTTCATGCCAGACAAAGCAGTGACCAAATCTGCAGACTCAGTCATGGTAGTTGAGACACTGTTGAAAGAGTTTCGATTATTAACACTTTTCTTTTCAGACATGTTTATTCTCTCTCCACCAATAGGAGTGAGGCAAGGACTAGGAGCCCTAGCAATGAGTTGAGGATCAGGGGTGCTGCTTCGAGACAAGGAAGCACCCAAAGCAGCAGCATAAGAATATGTTACAGGTATGCCAACATTTTTTACATCAGATGAGCTCTGAACATTCACACTGGATTGCATAGTATCTGTAGATGTCAATTCACTACGCAAATGAGCCAGCTCGGCTTCAGCAGAACCCAGGTCCTCAATATATTCGAAAGCATTACGGCTGGCACTACGAGATGGATTCCCGGAGACAGGAGTTGCATGCCCATAATCATCCTGCATAGGCATTAGAAGTTCCAAATTTACCAGGAAAGGAAACCGTGTTGACTCAAGAAATTCTATCAGTGCAGCGACATGCAACCAAGCAGGTTTAATGACCAAAGGAAGGCAAGGATCCAATTTAATAAAGCACGTTCTTTAAAAACAGGTTAATTCTAACTAGATGGTGATGATTTAGAAGTCATGAATTTATCATAAAGGCAGCAATTTTAACACATGCAAGTCCAACTTGGGCAGGAATGTCAAAGCGAAGGCTAGACTGACATATAATCCAAGTTGTTCAAACCTGCATATAATCCAAGTTGTCTAAGTTAGATTAAAAAAAGTAAAATAAATTTAAGAAGAGTGTCCCCACAACTAAAGGTCAAAAATAAAGCTCATGATATAAATATATGTATCTTGTCTGACTAGACCCTTCACTTCATCCTCAACTATAGACAATCACAGTTCTCATCAACATACTAGGCATTACGCTCTTTCATGCTTTATAATGCACTATTATATCCATCAATTGTAGAAACTGCACTGACATTAGCCTGGGTAAATCAAGAGCTAAAGTAAACTAATGAAGCCACAACGAACATTGGATCAGGATACACAAATATGAATTTCGTCCCCAGAATGCGCTGCCCTGCACTAGAACATCAAAATGGCTCTGCTGACTGTTTTTGTCTTTAGTGAACTTTCAAAAATTTAGTCCTTTTTTTAAGTTTTTAGGTTCCTCCAACACAAATGCACCCACTTATTTGCTTGTCTAATTTCTGATAACGAGAAGATGTTTCCCAATTTCCCTCTCGTGGACATCACAAGCCACTGAAGGCCAACAAGTGTGAACTTGCCAATGGGAATGAGAAATAGAGTAGAAAATGTTGAGAGGGCTACGGGCAATTACTCTGTACACTTTTACGATCATTTGGAACAGTAACAAGTAAGAGTGTGAGGCTGCAAGCGCATTCACTTGGCTTAGTTTTTCCTTGTAGCCTTTTCAAGTGCACTGGCTATTTTCCATAGCAAGCATCGTCATCTCCTTTATAAATATCTAAAAAGCATTCCATAGGATGCTCATTATTCTTCTCCGCAGCAAGATTTAAACAACTACAGAGTTGTAACTCATATCTTCCAATTTTTTCCGCTAATCAAGACCCAAATGGCATAAAAAACCAAACAATTTCCAACATTCTTCTTAATTTCCCAGCATGCTGTTACACCAAGCAAAGCTTACAGTTAAAAACCACTTGAAAATCCTTTTCCTACTATGCTTAGAAATATGTGGAAAACAAACTGTGTAACACTCACATTCCCTTGGATATTGACAGAACATTCCAGGAAACACATTAGAGTCCTGATTTACCATTTGTGGTGACAAAGCAAAATCGACATACAAAATATATATCATACAAGTGCCAATTTCTATTCATCATTTCTATAGTCTCGTAGGGAATCTTTCCTTAGTTCATCAAAGTATGTTTTAATCTAGGAATGCCGCTTTGTTAGCGGGCCGATCATAGGTTCAAATCCTGTCACTTTTTTTGTGGATCATCCTGAGGATGGGAATAACAAAGCAAGTTTTTTTAAATGAGCATGTCAATTTATGAATTGATTCATTATTCGTTATTTCTGGGACAATGGGTCTGGCAGAAAGCAAGGAGCTCGCAAGTGGTCAGCCAACCAGCCTGGGAGGGATTGTAGGAATTTGACCTCTTCTTGTACTTAGCCTTCTCTTATGAGTCCGGGAAGCCTTGAATCCTCAATATGATGGATCGCTCAAAATAGAGAAGGGGGGGCAGGACTTCTGCAAGAACCTCCCTGCCTTCTCGGTCAAGATAAACGGAAACCTGAACATCAGGCAGCTACATCACATATCAAATCTATTGACGCAATACCATGTGAAGGAATAGAACTAAAACGGCTTTATAAGCCTGATAGGTACTAACAAGGGCATGAAACAATTACTGATTGGTAGACAGTACTATCTTAGTAAGGCTGAAAACCAGGTGAAACAAGATAAATGGGAACCTAAACATCAGGCAGCTACATCACATATCGAATCTATTGACGCAATACCATGTAAAGGAATAGAGCTAAAACGCCTTTATAAGCCTGCTAGCTACTAACAAGGGCATGAAACAATTACTGATGGCTAGACAGTACCATCTTAGTAAGGGCTGAAAGCCAGGTGAAACATAAAACCAACAGTTTTGGGGTTTCCTAAATCTAACGTGAAACAAGTGCGAATTCTTCCAGATCTGGATGTGAGAGGCTAAAGTGAAGACCAACTGGATTTGTCAAATGTAATGTGAAACAATTCTTTCTGGCAAGACATGAGAGGGATGAGAGGCTACTATGTAGATTACTGTGCATGCTTTAGGAAATTCAATTGCTTTCAAATAAAGCAAACAATAAATCTAGGGTAACATATTTTGCGCCTCACCTTTTGCATCTTCCACACCACTGATAACGGGATCTTAAATTGCAAAGCAATCAATGAATAGGCATTCACTTTTGTCACTCCAGCCAAAGGTGTTGACGTCCAGTGAGAAGTGACATTGGAGTGAAATTATCCATCAAATATATTCATAATCCTATCAGGTGACAGACCAATAGAGTTCTCAATGACATGACTTGGGTACGTGCTTGTAATGCTCATCAATGAAAACATGCGAGTCTTAACCAACTAAAAATCCAGGGAAAACGGATCACAAAATGAACCACATACTATTAATTTTTTCATTTTTTTTAACCAATTAGCTAACATCCAACGGATGGACTTATAAAAGAACATTACTACTACTGATGGCTTCATATATAACAAATAATAATACACGTGCTAGGTATATAATCACAGGGACATGAACTTTTCTGAAATGTCATTTTATTAGTGAAATGCTTAGCCCTAATCCAACTTATTTGGGTTCAGCAACATTGCCAAAAACTAAAACCCAAAACAAATTAAAAGACCCCTAAGGATCTAAGGTCATGTGTGGTGATATAAGTTATGAGACCGCTGCCTATCTACCACAAGCCTCTTCCATTCTCTAAGCTATGGAACTGTTGTGTGAAAGATAATAAAGTTCCAACAGTATGCTAGCCACAAACTAAATGAAGGCTGTAAAGGAAAAAATGTTATCCACAAGATATGAGCATAAAAAGATCCAAATGAATAGTAAGCAACATAAAATGAAAAATAAGAAACAAACACATTAACTCATCATTAAGACACAAAAAGAAGCTCCAGTTTCAATAAGATAACTCATTTTGATGAAAAAACAAAATGAAGTTCCTGCCAAATATGAAGGAAAACAACGAATGACACCAGACAAATTGACATTTGAAGAGATTACAAATCCCTACCTGAAATTATCACCAAATGAAGAAAAAAATACAACCTAGCATAGCATATCAAGGACCCTTCATTAACCTCAGGAAGAAGCAATATACTATCAACAGGTGGAATAAAACCAGGGGCAAATAAAAGCAACCAGTAACTCTTATGTATACACCGCATACATACGTGTCACTAACATCAATAACTAATTGTGGATCTCACTTCTTGTATTTACAAATATAAAACTACCACATACTCATGCATTGTTATGCACGGTATATAAAACTTATTGAAACGCAGTAGAAGCACAAGTATAAGGGAAAATCACCTGAAATATTTCAGCAAGGCTCATCTGTTTCCCACCAAGTCCTAAACCAGGCAAGCCAATCAGTACATCACCACCCCACTCTGCTGAACCTTCGGTTTTTTCTGACTCAGTCTCACTCTCTCCTTTCTTCAAACTAAACCCCGGGGGCATCGAAAACATCGACCTTCCCCCACCAATACTATTGTTCCTATTCACATTCTTTCTATCCCCAATCCCACCCCCGACAACGGAACTCCCTCCTTGCAATCTCTTCGCAAACCGCCAATCCTCTTTCGACAGCAAAGGCGGTGGCAGCCTAGGGTTTAAATTCACATTCGAATAGTAATAAGCTAAATAAGCAGGATCAGACCTAAGCTCTTCCTCAGACTTAAACCCACCGCCGCTCTTGTGGTTACCAAACCCCGAAAAGGCACCACCACTACCCCCACCGGTGCCCGCGCCGGCGCCGGCGCCCCCGCCGCCATGATTAAACAAACCACCAACTGCACTCAATGAACCCTCAACAGTGGGAGGAGCTGACCCACTTCTATACAAATTTAGCTCCTGTTCGCGATCATCAGCGTCTTGTCTCCGCTGCTCGCGAAGTATCAAGCCTACTTCTTTCTCCAGTTCATCTCCAAACGATCCTTCGTTACCGCCGCCTAACATCTGCCCAGATGGCATATTCACAACCTCCCAATTAATCACTCATTCCACACACCCGACAACCGACAAAACCCACCTAAAAAGCTACAAAATTCGAACTTTTCTCTAACCCAAAACACCTAAAATCCATGTTTTTACACCGCAGAATAGAATCCCCCGTATGAACTCATAGAAATCCAATTCTTGATCGTTAAAAACTCCGAAAGAGCTCATTTACTCATATCTACGATCGAAAACTGGACAATCGAAAAACAACCCGCAATTGACAATTAAGATTCAAAGATTTTAGATAAAGGGTAAGAAGCATTTTTTTATTACATTGAAAAGCTAGACAGCAACAAAGAAAGAAGTGCAAGAAAGTGTTGCGATAAAACATTAAAAACAGTTGGGGAGTGGGGTGTAAGAAGTTGACGGTTCTGATCAATCCGGCGGCGAATTGGTTCTTACAAAGAACCCATTTTAGGGTTTTGCTTTTACATGGCCGACTACATGGATTATTTGCTTCCTTTTTTCTTTTTTTGGTTTTTGGGGAAATATTTTCGCGTTTTGGAAACTGTAGAAATGGTCATAAGGGCCCAATTGGCAACTACCCAGCTTAGTTTTTATTTTTTTACTTTTTTTTAATTTTTAGCTAAAAAATTAAATTAAATTTAAAATAAATTATTTAATAATTTAACTTTTAAATTAATTTTTTTAATTAGTAATTTAAGTAAAAAGTTATTTTTTTAAAGTTGATAATTTTACTATTTTATATATTTGATATTAACAATTATATATAGTTGTTAGTAATAGTAAATAAGTTATGAATACAGATATTATTGTACTTTAAAAGTGGTAGACATTTGAATATAATATTTTAAAATTTTGTATTTTAATTTAACTTTTTAATTTTTTAATTTTTTATATTTTTTCCAAACAAAGTCTTTTCGACAGTTTCAACAAAAAAACAAAAAAACAACTAAAGTTCCCTAAATACACATTATAAATACATTAATTTTTTTTATTAAAATAACTATAATACTTTTAATTGAAAAAATTAACTTCATTATCAATAATAAAAAAAAGGTGTGTCAATCCTAAATACTATAACTTAAAAGTAAAAAATATAAATATATTAAATATTTTAATAAAAAAAATTAAGAGTACCCTAAAAATATTATTTCATTTATTCTAATTTTTTCTTTTTTTTTCTAAATAAGTTAAACGTCATAAAAGTTAAATTTTTAAATATTTCAAACAAGTTGATACAATGAACTTACAAAATATAATTAAATATACATAATTATAATTTTAAATAAAAATTATAAATATTTATTATGATTGTAAACTTATAATTTTAAATAGTAAAGGTTATATTTATTGATTTAGAAGTAAAAATTATAAGTATATTTATTTGAATTTATTTAATTTTTTTGAGTTATAAATTAAAATCATAGTTGTAAAGATTTTTTGTTAGAGTTTTTTTTTTAAATATTGAGTTATAAATTAAAAACTAATTTGGGCCCAAAATTTTTAATGAACACCTGGCTTGATTAAATTTTGCTTTTTTTTTTAACAAAATATTTTTGCGTTTTGGAAAGTGTATAAATTCGATAAGTTTAAATAATTACCAGAATTGTACAAGCGGGTGCAGGGTAGTAAGGGTAATTGAGTCATTGACCAAATCGTAACCGACCGATGATTGAGAGAGAGAGAGAGAGAGAGAGAGATTGGTAAGTGATCACGATATTTGTTTTCCTCGTGTTCTGAAGGAAGAATTCATTGAAGCCACGTGCACACTTTAATTAGACATTATTTACGGAGTGCTACTGTTAAGGACCTTAGTCGAAATTTTAATTTTTTGATTTTTTTTTGGACTAAAAGTATTAAAAAGTTAAAATTATTTATTTAAAAATATAATAATATCTTTTATTCATAACTTATTTATTATTATTACTAACTACATATAATTGTTAACATCAAATTTATAAAAGAGTAAAATTATTTATTTTGAACAAAAAGTAAAAAAGTTAATTTTTTATCTAAACAATCAACTTTAAAAAAAAAAACTAATTTAAAAGTTAAGCTATCAAATAATCTATTTTGAAGTTAATTTAATTTTTTAACTAGAAATACAAACAAAAAAATTTAACTAAGTTGCCAAATAGACCCTAAATAAGAACATGACTGTGATTGGGTTCACTTCCATATTTGGTTTTCTTTTCGTGTATAGTCCGAACTCCAAACTCCAATCCCAGCTCTCAGCTTAATACCTAAACTCCAATTCCAATTTAGAAGACCAATATACCTTTAATTTCCCTCACTCGCTATTCGGCCTAACACCAAACACTCAAGTAGGGGTATTTATGTAAATTTAATCACCAACGGTAAATAAACTAAAAGGCTAATTTTATCTCAAACAAGCATACAAACTAATTAGGCTAAAATAAGTCAATTATCCTAAACAGACTTTGTTTATTCTATTTATGCTTATTTTTCAATAAGCAAGCAAATAAACAATCCAAACGAGGCCATATACTTATCTCCTAATGATTAATAAGCTACGGTGGTCTAATTAGATCAATTTTGAATTTAAAATAAATTTATTTTAATAATTTAAGTTGTTCATTTTATTATTCTTAACAATATTTTAAAAATTAAATCGTTGAGCAAATCGAACGAAAGGGTCACCGGTTCATTTTTTATTGAACTGAAATCGAACTATGACATCATAATTATATCATTAATTAATTTATAATTAAAAAATAAAAATAATATCTAAATCACAGTTTAAATAACAATATAAAGACGTTTTATGATATGAGTATGACTACAATTAAAAACTTAAAACCTCTAACAAAAATTATTAAAATTTAAGGTATTCTTAAGTCTTAAGTTAAATTAAAACAAATATAAGTCATAAATATAATAAAACATAAATCAAGTAAAATGCACAAAGTATTAGAGTTTACTATATTGCATCATTTAAAAAAATAAACATTTTGTTTTCTTCTTTAGTATGATGGTTCGGTTGCTAGTGCGCTATTAGTCTTAGTTTTAGTGATCGCCTCTCATTTTTGTATTTTTTTTCTACATTTACTATTAAATTGGCTATAAGTTGTAAATTGCAATTAATCAATTAGGGACAATCAAAATTAGCAATGCTATTTTTAACTTTATTGTACAATATATTGTGTGTAATTAGATTTTAAGAATTAAATTAGAGATAGTTGTAGGAACCAATTGGTTCTTATAACCCACAATTAGTTCGACTGGGTCAACGATTTAATTGCGAGTTAAAACAATTTTGTTAAAATATAATATTTTTTGTATCTAACTGTTTTAGTGGGTAAATTCGAACCGTTAATTAGATCAGGTGGAGGGTTGATTGGTTGAACAAGCCGATTCAATTCGATTTTAAAAACATTTATTTAGAGGTGTGCGTAAATTGGTGCGGTGCGGTGCGAATTGAGTAAAAATTCATTAATCAAACCATTTATGGCAGTATAAAAAATTTTAATTCACCGTCAAACCATCCACTTTATAAAATCGACAGATTAGTTATTTTTTTGGGTGGATTTGCAATGGCGGATTAAACAGATTGGCGGTTTAAAAATTAAATAAACTATTAAAATTCTAAAATTTATTGTTTAAGTGGGTTATCAAAGAAATCCACAACCCCGTTGCCATAGTTCAAATTTTAGCAATATTTAAAAATAAATTGTTTAGACAAGGCAAACAAATGGCGTTGTGAAGTTAAATATTTAACAACAATATTTAAATGAATAGTTTAAATTAATAAACAGTAATATTTAAATGAACAGTTAAAAGAATGTGCAGTGCGGATCAGTTGTTGGACGGGTTGAATGATTGGAAACCGACTCACCAATTGACCTGCTGAATTTTATCCACAACTCACCAAACTCACCATTTTCTTCATTTTAAATTTGCTTGAGTCAGTGTGGGACAGGCGAGTGCAGAACGGTTGGACGGATTGGGCGAGTTGTTGAACAGTCCTACATTTATTCTTAATATGTAATTTATATATGCAAGGTTTAAAATTGAACAAATATCATAGTGTAAATCACTTATGCAAAAAATTATATTTGATCAAATATTGTTAAGTATGTAAATAAATCATATTTTTATATAAAATTTAAAAATGCTATCTAAACTTTAATGTTTATTTTTAAATATTAATATAATTTTTTTATATATTTAACAATATTTAATTAATTTAATTTTTGCAGATAAAATATATATATTAAGAACAATAAAAAAATTAGTCAATCATTAATCTAAGCTCATTTTGAGCCAAAATAGGCACAACTGAGCCAATCCAATCCATTTTTGAAGTGGGACTAGACTCTTCAATATAGCAAAACTTGCTTCACTTGGATTAATATTTAGGTCATTTTGTTAAGCAAGTAAGAAATAAGAATTGACCACTTATGACCGGGCCTTGTTTGGTATTTTGGTTTTCAATTTTGCTTACCTACAACCAATTAATACGTTAGGTGATTTTGGGCTCATAAATTTGGCAGGTCTATAAGCTGGTGCAATTTAATTTGGCAATTTGAACTTGATTATTTTATATATTTTTGTTGAGTTTATTTATTTGTTAACAAATTATAATCGATTTCTTAAATTAAAAATATTTATTTTTGATAAATTTAAAGTTCAAACGATCATGAATTTATCTATTAAATCATACATAGACTCAAATTACATAATTTTCACACAAAATGCCAGAGTTAAAAGCAACATAATCTCATAATAAATCTAAAAATCTATAAAATTAAATATTTGTTGGTTGAGTTTGGATTCAGTGAGTTGCTATACTCAAAATTCGTAACTCAACCACAATTTGAAAAAAAAATCAAAAAATCCATCACTGACCAAGTAATGAGCAAAACTATCTATTATTATATTAGTCGAATTGAATTAAATAGTCAAAACTAAGTGCCGTTATTTTACCCGTTAACTTGTTACCAAATCCAAGCCCGCTTGGTCCGTTTGGCTAAAGTTCAGCCCAAGCCTAATGCTTGACGAGCTGAGCCCACCTAAATAATACTTAGGTGCACTAAAAATATTTTTGATCTTGTGATCCATTCCAGACTTCCAGTGCCTTCTTCCATCCACAAGATTCTAACTCTTGATGCATCAAATTAGTTTGCTAATTTAAATAAATCATTTGGTTCATTAGTCTTGTTCCAATTTAAATGAATCATTTGGATATATTTCTTTGATCGAATTTATTCATTATGTAGAGTTTGTTGAGTTTATTATTCATACAAAAAATAAAATTGGTTTGATATATGTAATTATGTGAATGGATTACACTTATTTAAAGATAAATAAATAGTAAAAAAATTTAAAAAAAATAACTCAACAAATATTTTCCAATCACGTAGCTAAAAATATCATATGCATTTTATTTTTTGCATGAATAACAAATTCTGCAAGCTTTATAAAACGAACGAATCCAACTAAAATAATATAAAAGCCTGTTAGCCCGCTACTAGTCCAGCTTGGCTAAGCCAATCGGATAGGACTTGGGCCAAACCATTTAAGATCTAGCTCTGCCTGTCACTGGGGAAAACATAAATCTGACAACCCAACCCTACCTGACCTGACTTTTTGCTAAACGGGTGGATAGATAACTAGATTGAGTCAAAAATAGGTGAAGAAAGAGTAATCTAATCGGGTTCCGAGTCGAAATCGAGTGGAGGTCCCAAAAATTTCATAACCCGACCCGACTCGAAATATACATATATGAACGTCTCTTTACTTACCCAATGGCCAGTTGTTTACCCTAAATTAGTAAATCCTAATCAGTTAATCACACGGCGCCTCAAGTCTCACACGAGTGAACTTCAAAGCTCAAAACCTTAATCAGTAATCACTAACCTGCCTAAATTCCTAACCCTAAGCGGCGCCGCCGAGTCTCCGACTCTCTCTCTCTCTCTCTCTCTCTCTCTCTCAAATGACAAAGTGTGAAGTGCGACTGGCGAGTGGCGAGTGGCGACGCCGAATGTCGAACACCAAACCCTAATCAACTAATCCCAACTCTCACGACTCAAGTCTCATGTGTTTTGGTGTTTGATTGGAATCAATTTTCTTCTTAGTGACATAAAAAATAAACAAGTAAATTAGGGTTCCAGACTTCCAATTATTTTTTATTTTTTGAATCTGTTTGTCCCTATACCATGAACACATAGACAAGATTAGGGTTCCAATTTTTTTTCTCATACTAATTCTACCTATATTTATTTGTTTGTAAACTTTGTAGATCATGGATGATGCCCAAGCTACTTCACAACCTGTTCAGAGTACAACTGTTGAAGCTAGTAGTCAAGGCAAAAAGCATTTAGCACCATCTACAACCAAGGTTGGTGAAAAAGGTACAGGTAGAAAACCATCTCCTATTTGGGATTATTTTGACAAATCCAAGGTTAAAGAAGGTGTGTTGCTAAGGCTGTATGTAAGTGTTGTAAAAAGAAGTATTTGGCATATTCAAAGAATCACGAAACAAGTAACATGTTGAACCATATAAATAACTTACCCTTATAGCGATAAGGAGCCAGGATAATAAACTTTGAATTTAGAACCTAACAGAGATAGAAAAGAGGATTTTGATCTAATTGTAAGGAGTTTTAGTATAGAGGCTCCTAGAAATGGAATTGCGAGATTATTATTATGGATTAATTGCCCTTTAGGTTTGTGGAGGGAATTGATTTTTGAAAATTTTGCAACATTATGCAGCTAAAGATTAAAAATATTCCATTTCATTGGACTATTGCTAGAGATGTTGTCAAAATCTTCAGTAAGGAAAAAAGATAAGTTAAGGAGAATCCTGAAGGGCCGTAGGATTTGCCTTACTATAGACATATGAACATCAACTCAAAACTTAAGTTATATGTGTTTTACGGCTCATTTTGTTGATGATAATATGAAATTTCTAAAATGAATTCTAAACTTTTGTCAAGTTAAAAATCATAAGGGAGAAACAATTGGCAAAAAAATTGAATCATGCTTACTTGAATGGAATATTGAAAGTACTTTTATCTTAACGGCAGGCAATGCAAGTTCCAATAACACTACCATCAAGTACTTAAACAAGAAAACAAAGGATTGAAAGGGGATCATTTTAGAGCATGAATTTTTGCATATATGTTGTTATGCACACGTCTTTAATCTTACTATGGGTGATGGTTTGAGAGAACCAAATACATCTATTGCTTGTATACGTGAAGTTGTTAAATATGTGAGATCTTCTCCTAATAGAGACGAGGTATGTTTGATTTTTGGTTGAAACAGTTCACTATTGTTGTTGGTTGATACTTGATAGTAACAACTTGTTAGCCATTTTGATTTTTGTGATTTTTTTTTGGTTGAATCAACTTGAATGTTGCTCATCTGTTGAAGTAAAAATTAACTGTTCAATTTTTGAATGCTTCATTTAATTGTTCATTTTTTGGATGGTTTATTTAACTGTTCAGTGTTCAGTAATGCCAAACCTGCCTAACCCGATCGAACCAACCCGCCAAACCCAACACTTGTTTTGGACAGTTTTATGAAACCCGATCCGTGCACTATCTTATCTGCCACGCACACCACAAAAATAGTTTATCGGGCATAGCCCATGGGTGGGCCTGGACACTAATTATGCGGGCTAGCCTAGCCGGGTTAGTTGATAACCCATAGTCAAAATCATCCATTGTTATGTTATGTTAGCACAAATGCTTCATTAATTAATTTTGATGATTTTAATATTTTATTTTCTATAAATAAATATTCTTTAATGTGGATAATATTTATTATTTCCTAAATGAAAGTGTTAACCCATTTTGAAC
>JAOTRH010000006.1:6738069-6748847 GCA_034768845.1 Heliamphora exappendiculata | reverse complement strand
CAGACTTCAATTGCAATAGAATGGCCAATTCAATTGTAATTGAACCTGCTATTGAAATCTGAATTTCAATGGCCAATAAAATTCACAGATTCCAACATGATCAAGGCTAGCATTGGACGCTATTCCATTAAGATAAATTCGTCTCCCACACAGGTGGTAATGGATTTCACGGACGTCAATCTCTTAGGATACAACGATCACACCCGAGGAAGAAGCACTTCAATCTATAGGTACAACGAACCTTCAACTGTTTGTACTCTCCAACTTTTTGAACTTGAACACACTTTGTATGTAATGTAGGAAAGAAATAAGATGCCAAATTCGTGCATAAATGAAGTGTTTAAATAGCTATTGAAGTGACTTTCTAGAAAAGTCACACACCTGTTCAGAACTGGTGTAACTTTTCGTCATCAACGCTCAAGCGCTCTGCTAGCGCCTTATTCTGGAATTCGGGTGGAGGCCCACTGGCGCTCGGGCTCTCAATACTGGAATGGGGCACTCGAGCGCCTCGCGAACGCTTGTAATTGAATTTTAAATTATAATTTTTAAAATTTTATTTAAATAAAAATTTAAAATAATTTTTTTCTAAAAATATATAAACTACTCGAAAAGTGTCAACCTACAACTCGAGCCCGGCTCGACCGGTCGGACGGACGAACGGCGACGACGCGTGCTTGTGTGTGAAATGGGTCGAATCCACCGTTAGCTAGGTCGTCTCTTGTCCACAAAACTGGGTATTCCCAATAGACCTTCCCATTAGTCCAACTATAATTTATATATACTTACTAAGTTTCTCAAAAAATTTTAATAATTGAAGTTCCATATTTCTATTAAACCCAACAAAATTCACGTTCAAGCTATGACTTTGAATAACGATTTCTCATTCAACTCTTATTGAATTTGAGCAAATAAATATACGCCGTTCATTTACTTGCGGAAGAGAACGCGTAACACTTCGGACTAAACTCAAAAGACGTATGGATCTCAAATTTATTTATTTTAGCTAAAAGTTTATTAAAAATAAAATTATTAAATTTGATTTTAACATTTTTAATAATAAAAAATTATTAATTATTCAATAATGCCACATAAGTAGGCATGTGAAATAAGCTTGTAAAGTAATCCTAAACAACATTACTTACAAAAATCATCAAAAAATTACAAAAATTTAGCAAACTACAAAAAGGTAGTAAATGAAGTGACAATTGATGGTGGGAGGTGATATAGGTGGAGATAAAAGTGGCGGTCAATAGGAAAATTGTGGGTGAAAGTGGCTAAGGTGGTGGCAAATAGCGAATGTGGGAGGTAGGGTGTTTGCTGATGGTGAGAACAAGAGGTAGCAATGGCTGAAGGTGGTGCGGAGGAAAGATAGAATGAGAAATTATTTATAAGGTGAAAATAAATTTTTTTATTTTCAAAATTTTAGTAACTTTTGAAAATTATTTGTATTTTATTTTATAAGTAAAATTAATTATCAAATATATTTTATTTATAATTTTATAAAATATTTAAAATAAAATTAAAAATAATAAACGTAAATGTTACCTAGCGCGGTCTTAATAATTGTACTGAAAGTATTGCTGCAATATTTGAATTAAGTATAACTTGTGCTTAAAGGTATTATTATTATTATTTTTAAATTATTAATAACTTGCAATGACGACTAAAGTTATATAGGACAAAAAATATATAAAAAAAAGAAGTTGTTATAGATCAATAAATTATTCAAATACTCAAATTAAATAATAACAAATTAATATAAAAAATATATAATTATCACATTCTAATTGATAGTTATACTTGAATTAAAAAATAACCGATTAAAAAAATAAAAGTTTCAATAAATTTTATTTTACCGTTAACTTATTTAAAAAAATAAAAAAATTTAAATTAATAAATATATATCACATCAATATTATAACTTATTATATAAAATATAAATAACTTAGCCACGGAAAATAGGATAAGTCGGCCTTTGGGTGTCGCTTTGGGCCGGGCCAGCTGTCGCCTGTTTTGACTGGAATCAAAACTACCACACTCAAAGCGTGGTTTTTTTTTTTTTCCAACCCCTCTATTTAGCTAATTTTTTACTTTTCAATTACTCTTTTTAAAATAAATTTTAAAAACAAAAAATTATAACCATAATATAAATAATTCAAGAAAATAAATTAAATTCTTTATTATTATTCCAAATAGCGCTTAAGATTGATTACGTATGCAAAGCTACTGGCTACTATTCAACCCCTAGAGTTATTTAATCAATTTTGAAGAAATTAATTTTTTATTTTTTTAATATAAAATTATCTCTTTAGCCTATATTTGGCTTAATTTTTTGCATAATTTTTTTTAAAAAAAAACTCACTTATTTGGCATCTTATTATAATTAATTAATTTTTTTACATATATTCATATATATTTTTTAATAAAAAAATTAAAATATTAAAAAAATTTATTTAAAAAAATAGGCCAAACACATGGTTAATATAAGCAAATGCATAAAATGGTGGTCTTTGAAATCAACCAAAGACCAAAGCCATCATTTTATTGAATGAGTGTGCAGTGAAAATGTATGTGTATTTATAAATCTCCCTGTTGTTCTTACCGAACTTTGGAAACTCAAGCTGTTAGGTTTCTTAGTTAAATAAAAAATTAATAATAAAATTTATTTGGTAAAAAAATAAAAAAAATAAAAAAAAAATAAAAAAATTAATTTTTAAAATATTTTACTTAAATTTTAATTATTTTTAAAATATAATAATATTTTTTATTCATAATTTATTTACTATCCTATTAATTACATACAGTTGTTAATATCAAATATATAAAAATATAAATTATTTAATTTGAACAAAAAATTTAAAAATTAACTTTTTATTTAAATAACTAATTTAAAAAAATAATAATTTAAAAATTAAGTTACAAAGTAATATATTTAAAATTAAATTAAATTAAAAATTTTAACTAAAAATATAAAAAATTCATTTTTAAGCTGATAATCGGATCTAAGTGTATTTATTGATTATAAGACACCTAGTTAACGTACTAAGCACTTAGCCTACTGACCAACTTAGTTTTGAGACACGTGGAGAATCTAAATCAGTTGGATGGTGCTTGCCTTTAAAGGGTAGGGAAAATTATTTACTAACATGAGTATCACATGTATTGTTTAATATTTTTAATAAATTAAAATGTGTGATATGTTTGGTAAATAATTTTTATTTTTACTTAATAAGTTAATATTATGCCATTGAATAGGTGAATTTAATTTATTTATTTATTAATTTAAAAAAATTTATTTTTAATAAATTTTTTAATTATTTAGTTAAATTATTATTTTTTAGACTCATCTAAATAAGACGAGCCAAAAAATTAAAAAAATTTAATAAAAATATAAAAAAAAATTTTAAAAAATAAAAATAAATAAAAATAAGTCAATAAGTCAATAAATTAATAAACAACATTTACTCAAATAGAGCCTATGACATATAAAATATTTTTCACTGCGTATTAAATATAACAGAAATTTGGTGAACTGTCCAATTTATAAGCTGTTTATTATTTTTTATTCAGTATAAGATTTCTTAACAAGTAAAATCAATTTACATAAAAATTTTAACGCGCAAAATCCTTTTGAGACAAAAATATGCTATAACAGATAAATTTATCTATACCTTCTTAAAATATGTATAAAGAATGCAGATAAATTTATCTATTTTTTTATTGAAAGTATATGTAAAAAGTACATATAAATTTATCTGTTTTATTAAAAACACGTATAAAGAATATAGATAAATTTATCTGTATCTTTTCAAAATATATATAAAAAATACATATAAATTTATCTATTTTTTATTGAAAGTACGTATAAATAACACATATAAATTTATTTGTCTTATTGAAAGCACTTATAAAAAATTACAGATAAATTTACATGTATATTTTGAAAATATATACAAAAAATACAGATTAATTTATCTATCTTTTATTAAAAATACGTATAAAGAATACGAATTAATTTATTTATCTTATTGAAAATATATATAAAAAATACAGACAAATTTATCTATTTGCATTATCTGTATTAAACAAATGAATAACAAATAAATATTAAACAGATAAATTTATTTGTTTGTAAAGTATTTTTTAAAAAAATTACGCAATTGAACCATATACATTAAAATTTTTATTGATGAGTTTTATGTATTAAAATTTATTTTTTTTAAATATTTACATGAAAATCCCTAAATAAAAATACCATATAATATAATATTTTGGGCAAAAGGAGTAACAGCCTACCTAGAGGGAGAAAATGGCCCCACTTAAAGTTATGAATTTTTGGTTGTGGTGTTTTAATTTTTTATTTATTTCTTCATTTTATGATTTTGCCTCATCTAAATTGAAATTTATTATCTTTAAATTATACTTGCGCCCCCATTAATTTATAATTGTGTCCCTTTAAATTATAATGGTCTTAAGCTCCCTTAGCTTCGCTTACCAATTTTTTAATTGTACATCATAGTTATGATTTGATTAACTATGATTATAATTCATATTTTTTTAATTTATTTTTATAAAATTTTTACCTGAATTTCTAATTTTTGGTAATTATAATTTTATATTTGATAATATGCTTTGTCTATGATAATTTTTTAATAAATTTTTTTATAGAGAAATATTTTAAGAAGAATTTTTGAGTAATGGTTTAATTTAATTTAATTTATTATTATTATTATTATTAAATAAAGTAATATATTTATAATTTTAAATATTCATTCCCTCTAAATAAAAATTCTAATTCCGTACTTAAATAATATCACATGAATTAGAGAGTAGCAAATAATTACTTAATGGGAAGGGGTGCCTATGAAAAGAATCTCCCCATTAATAAATATGTAAACAATAATTTTATAGTGGTTATATTTTATTAATTATACTTAAAAATTGTATAATGTAATATTTTATATGTAATATTTAAAAATAATAATAAATTTATAAAATAATATAAGTATTACGTATGAAAATTCACTTTATATAATATTTTAATATAATTACAAAATATAAATATTATAGCACTAATTTATATATAATAATATTTTTTTAAAAATATTAATCACCGTCTTATTAACGGTGGATATGTATTGCTAAAAATTTATTATTCAAAAGTAATTATAACAATTTTAACATTTGTACGATATGGTGTAATTATTATATTTTTTAAAATAATAAAATCTTATTTATTATTAATCACGTAGTATACACTAGTTATAGCAAGACCCATAATAATGATTATTTTTATTTTATTAAGATTTTTCTAACGCAATTTGTGATAATTATATTAAAAATAAACATAAATTAAAGTTTTTAACAAATTATTTTAATAATAATCTATAAAAAAAATAAAAAATAAATAAATAATATAATCATGGTAGCATTCTTTATCAGAGGTGTTCCCAGATGCCGGTGACGCCTGTCCCCTCTCTCCTCTATATAATGCCCCAGTAGCGCGCCATTACCCGCCACTTCTACACGTCCGAGTGATGCTCCGCCACCTCTTCAACCACCTTCTTCGCGGCCGCCACCACCACCACCTCCGGTCCGCCACTATGCAGTCTCTTTTCACACCAACCTCCGGCGCTAATTCATCATATTTCCTTCTGTTTGTTTCTCTAGCACCACTCCTATTCTGTTCCGCGTTCTTCTTGCTGTTCCTTCTATGGCGCCACCCGAAAGACAAACGTTTGCCCCCTGGTTCAATGGGCTGGCCTTATGTAGGAGAGACTCTCAAGCTCTACACTGAAAACCCAAATTCCTTCTTTTTCAATAGGCAAAAACGGTAAACCAACTATAAAGATGACTTATCAGATTTCAAATTGCGTTATCAGAAGGCTCTATCCATATCACTGATACATCAGTTCTAAATCCCAGTATATGATATTGGTAATAGGGTGCAGATATCAGACAATATTCGATTAATATCGATACAAAATGTCAAATTTGGCTAATACAAATACGTAACGGCTGATATTTAAAATTTCTACCCAAAGTTTCAAGCCCATATAGAGAGAGTATATGTTTGTGTGTGTGTGTGTGTGTTTTAAAGGAGCTTGTTTTGTTATGATTTATTGAGTTCCTGAAATTAAGGAGGTTGTTTTGTTGCAGGTATGGAGATATATTTAAAACCCACATACTGGGATGCCCTTGTGTGATGATTTCAAGTCCAGAAGCAGCAAAGATAGTTCTAGTGAGCCAAGCTCATCTGTTCAAGCCAACATATCCACCAAGTAAAGAGAAGATGATAGGACCAGAGGCTCTATTCTTTCACCAAGGAGCCTATCACTCAAAGCTCAAGAAGTTGGTTCAAGCCTCTTTTTTACCCTCTGCAATCAAAGGATCAGTCTCTGAGATTGAGAAATTTGTTCATAATTTTCTTCCAACTTGGGATAACAAATCCTTGAACACACTACAAGAGATGAAGAAGGTAGAGCTTTCTGGGTAGTTGAATTTCCTCAATTAATTTGGATCGAGTTTTCTTGCGCGAAACCAATAATTCTAAACTGGGGTTTTGTATCTTTTTTCTTTTTTGTGGGCTGGGGGGTGGGTGGGTCCGTCAATAGTATGCTTTTGATGTGGCAATGATTTCAGCCTTCGGCGACAACCGAGACATTGAGATGGAAGGAATCAAGAAACTGTATCGTTGTTTGGAGAAGGGTTACAATTCTATGCCTTTAGATCTCCCCGGAACTCCTTTTCACAGAGCAATGAAGGTATGAGGGTTATCTGATCGAGTTGTTTAAACGAAAAGTCTATGTACCAGAAAAAAAAAAAATTTAAAATTTTATTTCCAGAGTGATTTGTAACATTGTTGAGTTTTAAATGGTGGTATCGAAATAAATCTCTGTTTGGGATTAATAAAATAAAGTTAATTTCTTTAAAGAATTTAATTTTCAAGTTGATTTATTTGGAATCTCATCTTTGCATTGCTATCAAAGCAACTTGAAAAAATCAAATCTTTTTTCTACCTTTTTTTCTAATATTTATTTTTTAAAATTATGAAAAACACACTTATTTTTTTATTTTATGTTTTTAAAAAAAAATAAATTTCTTAAAAATCAAGCTAAAAAATTATTCAAAACAAGCTCTATGTATCAGTTTCAGTGTTAGTGTTACGTTTTACTTGTTGGTTAATATTGGTTGATATATTGATAAATATTAAGAGTTTATTAATAATTAATTTAAAAATAAAAATATTTTTGTGTATTTTTAGATGAAAATTTTACTTTAAATTAAAAGTGAATTGTTTTGTAAATTATACGAAAAGTTAAACTTTGTTAAAGTTGACAAATTAAAAAAAAAATTAAAATTTTTTATTTTCATTCAAATTAAATAATATTATTTTTTTATATATTTAATTGTAACAATTAAGTGTAATTAAGTATTGATCGTTTAAGTTGACTTTTTAAGTTTTAACTAAAAAGTCAATTTTACATTATATCATAGTGACTGATATTTTATAACTCTAATATTTTTAGAATTAACACAGCCTCAACTTTGTTTTTTAATTTTTTAAGTTCATAACTATGTACCTCAATCCGCACATTGCTTTGAACAAATATCAGTAGATCAGTTTTGTATATTAGTAGTCACATGGTACAGTGTCGATAGGTCTAAATACTTGCAAGCAGAAAACTTATAACATTAACAATATTATAAAATAACATCTAATATTTGACAGGCAAGGAAGCTTCTGAATGAGAATCTGAGGAAATTGATACAAAAGAAAAGAGAGAGTAGGAGACAAGGTGGGGGCCTGTTGGGGGTATTACTGGGTGCCAAAGACCCCAAGCTTAATCGTCATCTCACCGACTCCCAAATCGCCGACAATATCATCGGAGTTATATTCGCCGCCCATGATACCACCGCCAGCGTTCTAACATGGCTTCTCAAGTACTTGCACGACAATGAAGATCTCTTAGATGCTGTCACGGTAGCCTTTCATCCCTTCATTTTTCAGAAACACTACTTGCACATATAGCCAATCACCGATTAAATTACTGTGATAAACACTACTTGCACAGTTTCACAGTCAAAGGCTTAATCTTTTATCTCTGTCTATTCCTGTTCTGTCAGTAGTTACTGTGTCTCTAAAATTACTGTATCCTTATGGTCTTTTATTCACACATCTATAATTTTTTGTGAAACTGTGATATTTGTCAAGTTTCTTGGTTGTGATATTTCTCAAATATTTTTGGTTGGGATTTTTGGTTTCCTTGTTTGGCTTTTCTATGTTTTTCCCTTCCCTTCAATCATTGCCCCGTTTGAATAAATAGTTTATTTATTTATTTATTTAGTATGAAATAAGCAAAATTAGAAACAAAGAAGTTCATTTGGTTATCTTGATTTTTAAATAACTTATTTATTTATTTAATTTATTTTTATTTATTTGCTTAAATAAATAATAATATTTAGTTTAAATTTTGCTTAGAAGTTGTCTATTTAACTTATTAGCTTAAATCTTATTTATTTGATAAATTAAACAAAATTATTTATTTAACTGTTTATAAATTAATAAGTCATTTACTTAAAAAGGGCATTATCAGAATTTCAAATATATATTGGTCATTTAGTATTATAATTGTTGATTTATGATATTATGAAGTTTCGAGCACGATGGTTACTAATGTATTAATTAATAGTGTTTAATATTAATCTATAGATGTATAACCAGTATTAATATATTTTTTGATATCATGATTTAAAAGGAATGACATAGTCTCTTTGTATAGTCTCTCTCTCTCTCTCTCTATATATATATATATATTAATTGTCTCCAATCAATTGTTGCAGCGGGAACAGGAAGAAATTCGAGGCAGATTAGCCGAAGCCAACCGTGGACTTACGTGGGATGACACACGAAGCATGCCATTGACTAGCCGGGTATATGTTATTATTTTACTTTTGCTAATGCTCGGTAAATATTTATAAATTACAATACGGGTAATAATTATTTATTTTTATACATAATTTTGAATCTTTAATTAAAATTTTAGTTTATTTTGATTTATAATTTACGCATTATTTTAAGAAGCTTTCACAAAAAGTTTCTATCGTGTAACTTAAAAGTGAATGGTTAACCGAGAGGTTGCAAGGAAGGGTTTAAAATTTTAATTTAGAAAAGTCGAATTGTTTTTATAAATTTTTAAAAGTATATGTATTAAATTTTTTAAAAAATTTTAGAGATATAAATTTATATAATTATAAAATATTTTAAACAGATACTATAGTGAGATTTTTTAAAATTTTAGAGAGGCGGTGGCCCCATTCATCTATGGACGGTTGGCTTAACGATTGTGTTACTGTATGGATGATCTCAGGTGATACAAGAGACGCTACGAACCGCAAGTATTCTGTCGTTCACATTCAGGGAAGCAGTGGAAGACGTACAATTTGAAGGCTATTTAATCCCCAGAGGGTGGAAGGTTCTTCCTCTCTTCAGAACCATTCATCACTGTGAAGATTTCTTCCCACATCCCGAAAGATTCGACCCATCAAGATTCGAGGTGGGGCCCCTTCAAACATTTTTCTTTTCTTTTCTTTTCTTTTTTTTTTTTTCTGTAGTTTTCGACCACACATTTATGATCAGCAAGATTCATCAATCCTGTGTCTTCTGGCTAGCTAGTGTTCGATGATTCTATCTTCTTGTACGATTCTATCTTCTTGTTTCACATGAAAATAAGGTTTTCAATGGCTTTTAACTTATTTTGATACAACAAGACTAATCACTCACAAAAATATCTTATCCAAACATTTAAAAAAGATGGATCAAATTCACTTAACTGTGTAGAATCAAAATACGAAAGTGAATTTAATTCATTTATTTTTTTATTTTGGGACAAATTTTAGAACTGTAAATGGATCATGGATCAGATTCACTTAATTGTGTGCAACTTAAACACACAAGTGAGTTTGATTCATTCATATTTTCAATTCTGGGACAAATTCTGGAACTTTACGTATGGATTTGATTCCACTTGAGTAGGTGCATGCAATCTAAATACCCAAGTAAAAATTTGATCCATTTATTTTCAATTATGGGATAAATCTTAAAACTGTTTTTTGAAACTGTATCTTTTCTGATTTTGGTAAAGCCCTTGTCATCAGTTTCTATACGAGACTTCACTGTATTTAGACGATCAGGTCATGAAATCTTTGGGAGTATCAGGTCCCGTTAGTTGGTTTTGTAGGATAGTAACAAGGGGTCTTCAATGTATGTAACTCTAGCTCTAGCAGTAGCAGTTGAGATGATATCGAAGAGAGGATAAATGTTAGAATTAATGTGTGATGGTGCAGGTGCCACCGAAACCTAACACGTTCATGCCATTTGGGAACGGAGTGCACTCTTGTCCAGGCAGTGAGCTGGCTAAGCTTGAGATGCTCGTCCTCCTCCACCACCTCACAACCTCTTACAGGCTCTCTCTCTCTCTCTCTCTCTCTCTCTCTCTCTCTCTCTCTCTCTCTCTCAATCAATCAATAACTAATTATATAATATTTAAAAAAAATATTTTATATTATATAAATTTTATTCTCAATAATTGATAGTTTAACAAAAAACACTTTAGGTTTGAAACAATATTAACCAAATTTTATTGAATAAATAAAAAACAAGGTGATCCATTTAGTGTACATCGATCATTTTTATTTGACAAAAGTATCATGTAAAAAAATCATAAATAACCTTTATAGTTTGCCATTTCTCTCTATATATGTATAGATACAATATA
>JAOTRH010000006.1:6687005-6728905 GCA_034768845.1 Heliamphora exappendiculata | reverse complement strand
TAAGTGTCTCCCATCTTCGCCTGCGAAAAATGGTTTACTTGTGGTCTTTCAGGAAGAAGTGGAAAGTTTTCCCTTTTATATAAATAAAGGAAATCCCAAGTCAGTAAGAAGATCCCCGACATCCTTTTTCTTGTACATTTATTGAGCTCAGTGCCTAAGTGTCTCCCATCTTCGCCTGCGAAAAATGGTTTACTTGTGGTCTTTCAGGAAGAAGTGGAAAGTTTTCCCTTTTCTATCAGTCCTGAAAGTTGAGAAAAGGTCCCTCGAATCAGGTTTCTAAGATTCAAGTAGGAAAGTATAAAGAGGTGCTCGTACTTCCCTCCAAAGCACAAAGAAGAAACTGCCATCTAGGAATAAGAAGGATTGGGTATATGAAATTCTTAAACTTCAGGCATTAGAGTCCACAAAGTCTCATTGCCACCTCGAGATATGAAGACCGTCTTTTTTGGTTAAATTTCTTTTTCCCTCTATAGAGTGGAATCTAAAGTAGAATTCTTTTGAAAATACTGTATTTTTGGCTTTAAAAGAGCTTTTTAAGCTATACAAAAATGGAGACTGAGGATAAGGGGTTTGAAGCCCCTTATTATACACCTGGCGGGACCTTTGACATGATTCCTCCGTCACCAAAGGGGAAAACCGAACCCCACCTTTGGGAAGGAGACCCATTTAGGAAATGTGACATGAAGGCTCGAGAGACTTCTTATTGAGTTGGAAGCAAGATGAAGGTCTACTAATTGGCCAAAGGAGCTCACTCGGGCAAACCAATATTCTATATCAGAAAAAAAAATATTAATTTTGAAATCATTTTTGTATTAACACAGTGGTAGAAAAAGTACCATATTGCATCTAGGCTTCAAACGGTTTAGTTTTAACCATGTTAACAGTCTTGCATTACTAGTTAATTGGGAATCAAAGCCGATTTACCAATGAATCACAAAATGTTACGGTTCATGCATATAATTTCTTAATTTATCGAAAAGTTCGCAAGATCATGTACCAATTCTTGTTATGGAAGAAAACAAGAAACAACCAACGAGAAAGGAACAATTACACATAGAAGACACGATTTTACGTGGCTCACCCAAAACTAGGGTTACGTCCATGGAGTTGAGGCAGCTTTTACTATGATAGAAGGTAGTACAAAGTTTCAAGAGTTATAGCAAAACACTAACTGAATCAACAAATATATAAAGGCCCACAACCGGGTCAAAAACCAAAAACGGGTCAAAAGACCCTCACCTTCGCTCCATGAACTAAGCTTTAAAAAAAATCTATTTTAGTGCATGATGCCAATAGAACGGATCGGGTCATGGGTCGGGCCCCCAAAAATTATAACCAGGCTCCATGTGCCTAACAATTCTTTTCTAGTTATAAGAGAAAATAAAGTACAATTGGTTGAATCCAACCTATTCTTGAAATAAACAACTCGGCGAACTCACACACACCCATTTTCCAAAAAAGATCAATACACCAAGTAATACACTTAGATTTATTGGATTTGTTGCTAAATGTCGATATTAAACCGGAAACTCCCAGCAGATGGCCGGTAGTTCAAAGAAACGAAATAATTGGTTAAATTTTTCATATGATTTCCCCTTATAAATAGACTAAAAAATCGAACATAGTTCTTTTTTTATCACTTCACCCTTTGTTTCTTTATATATGTACATATATAGGAATATATTCCTATTTTGAAATCAAATCTATTTTCGACTCTGTTTGATTTTTAAAATTGTGAACTACCACCGTGTTTGTTGCAACACTTCCTCTTTCCCTTGGACTAAGAAGGGAAGGACAAAAGTTTAGAAAAAAAATATTAATTTTGAAATCATCTATGCATTAACATAGTGGTAGAAAGAGTACCATGTTGCCTTAGGACTTCAAACGGTTTAGCTTTAACCATGTTAGCAGTTCCGCATTACTAGTTCATAGGGAATCAAAGTTGATTTACCACCGAATCACGAAATGCTATGGTTCATGTATATAATTTCATAATTTATTCAAAAGTAATTCGCGAGATCATGTATCCATTCTTGTTATAGCAGAAAACGAAAAACAACCAACGAGAAAAAAAATCACACACAGAAAACACGATTTTACGTAGTTCACCCAAAACTAAAGCTACGTCCATAGAATTGTGACGGCTTTTACCATGAGATAAGGCGGTACAAAGTTTTAAGAGTTACACCAAAATCCTAACTGAGGCAACAAATAAATAAAGACCCACAACTAGGTCAAAAACCCAAAACATGTCAAAAAGTCCTCACCTTTACTCCATCGGCTAAGCCTCGAGGAAAAAATCTATTTTAATCCTTGATACCTTTAAAATGGGTCAGGTCATGGGTCGAACCCCCCCAAAATTATAACCAGATTTCATACGCCTAACAATTCTTTTCTAGTTATAAGGGAAAATAAAATACAACTGGTTGGATCCAGCCTATTCTTGAAATAAAAAACTCGCACACACCTCTTTTCCAAAAAAGATCAATACACCAAGTGATACACTTAGATTTATTTGATTTGTTGCTAAATATCGATATAAAACCTGAAACTCTAGATGAATGGCAAGAATCCCAAAGAAACAAAAGAATCGGTTACATTTTTCATATGATCTCCTCTTATAGATAGACTAAAAAATCGAACAGAGTTTTTTTTTTTTATTATCACTTCACCCTTTGTTTCTTTTATATATATATATATATATATATATATATATATACACACACTTCTAAAGCAAATCTATTTTTCACTCTATTGATTTTTAAAATTGTGAACTACCATGTTTGTTGCAACACTTCCTCTTTTCCTTGGACTAAGAAGGGAAGGAGAAAAGCAAATCGGTATGCTAATTCCTCCTCCTCAAAATCAGTCCTGTCCAAGGCAATAAAATACGAAAAATACGTATTTTTCACATTTCTAAAACAAAAGAATTGGCAAATAAAAGTGCTAATGCTACAAGTGGTCCATAAATTGTTAGAACTTTTATACATAGGAATTTGTTTCACAGAAAAAAATTGGTCACAATGGGTAACGAATGCCGCTGAAACCATTACGGAACGGCATCACATAACGGTAATGACCGCTTTTAAAACTATTAGCATTAACACCAAAATAGGTGTTCACAGCCACTTTTTACTTCTATTTTCTAACAAAATGATATAATAAGGTGAAATGCACATAAACTGAAAAATACAGATTTTGGAAATCACAACAACAAACTGTTCACTCCGAAATTTCAACTACACAAACATTTCACAATCCAGAAATAAGACAAACTGTGAAAGACTTGACACAAACGAAATCCACAAAAATCGACTGAACATCTGTCTTTTCAAAAGACAATGGAAAAATCTTTGCAGAAGCAACGCATCTGGAAAAGGTGGGTTACATCATAAAGATATATTTTACCAAAAACTCATCTTCCTCAAGGCATCACAGGCCCCTTTAATACATCAAAAACAGCACAGTTGAAGCCATAGGCTAATCCCACCATACCCCAGTCACTCAATTAGCAAAACAATTTTATGAAAACTCGTCTGAACCAAGGCATGAAATGAAGCAAGAAAATGCTTCAATTAAGATAACAAATTACGACCCTATTGAATACCTATAGAATACAGAATAAAAATTAAGTGTGAAAATAACAAAAGAAGCAAATATGCTCTACATTTTGATAGCAAATATGCTCTACAAAATCTAGCATCTTCATTTTTTTCCCCTTTTCAAAATAAGCACTAAAAAACTCAGACATCGATCAGATGATATGATAAAGGCACAGTGTACATAGGAAGCCAACTAATAAACAAAAGGGATGAACTTGTACCGAACTTTGTTCGTGTATTCAGTGTATCTAGCCCCAAAAGTTTCAGTCATCAAAGCCTCCTCCAACTTTGCCTTCTGCTCATAATACGCCAAGCAAACCGCAACAACAAACAGCAAGCTGATCGGTGCCCGTAATGCAGCAAAGTAAGTCACAAACAGAAGCATTGTAGATGCATATATAGGATGCCGTATCCACCTATATGGACCGAACTGCACAACCGCAGTTGGTACCATCACCTTCTCCGAATACTTTGCAAGATACAACGTCGAGTGATATTGTGCAAACAGTGTTAACATAATCAAAACCCAAATCCACAAGTTGTTCCACCCGCCTGGAGTGAGATGTAGCTCCGGCCCTTCAAATGCTGCAAGCCAGTGAGCAACCATGACTCCAACACAGAACAGAAGGCGATACCAATTGGGCGGCCTAACATCCCACTTGGGGTCATGCGGGCGAGAGTAGTAATCGCCGTACAATCGCTTTCGGACACTCACATTGAAGAAGAAGAAATAGTGGTACACGAAGAAGAACACAAAAGGCCAACCTTCAAGGTAGCCATTGAAATGGGCAGGTGGGACAAGAGTGAGCCAAGTAAACGCTGAAGAAACAACCGCAAGTTGCTCAAATACATTAGCCTCACCGCGCAAATGCTTGCGGAGGCAGTAAAGGCCGTAAATTGCAAGACCCACAGCGACGAACCATGGCCAGAACAACCAGGTCCAGCTGAAATACATCCAGGCGAAAGGGTTGAAAAGAAAATTCACATACCATTTTGCAGCCGCAATCGAGATAGACAAAACCAAAGACCACTTGCAGATGTCAATAGGAGTTAACCGAGAAAGAGTAACCTTCACTGAATCAAGTGAGACGTTTTTGAGATTTTTGACCAATGGGTTTTGTGGCTCTGACCTGGTTGTGTTCGAATACGAGCATTTGATTGGTTGACGAGAACGGGTTTTCGTTAGTGTCGTCGATGATCCCAATTGATTTGAGTAAAATGGACTTCTAGAGTTGGATGCACCTGATAAGGAGACTTTCAAATGGGTGTGAAGGGTTTCGAGGGTCTTGTGGTTCCGAGAGCTATTGATCGGTAGACGGGATTCTATGTGTTTGTTAAAAGGACTGAGAGAAAGTCTGAAGTTGTTTGAGCGATTGTAACCAAGAGGAGTTAGTTTTGAGTAGCCTAAGATGGACGATGTTTCCATGAGTGCGAAGCGAAAACTAACGCCTTGGCTTGATGTCACAACCGAAAAATGCGTGAAATCACCTACACATCTATTAGGGAGGGCGAGGCAGGGCACGAAGGAAGGCGCGGATGATGATTTTGTTAGTGTAAAAGCTAATAATATACACTGAGGCTCTGTTTGGACTATCTGAAAAAATGAGTTTTTTTTTTACAAACAAATAAAATAGTTTTTAAGCTATGAAGTTTACTTTCTCTTGAAAATCAATTAAAATTTTTCTCTTCTTTTTTCAAGAAAAAAAAAAACTATTTGTATCCAAGCATATTAATTTTTATTTTGAGTAAATTAAATATAATTTCCTAAATTAAAAAGTTAACTCTATGATAATAAAAAAGTTGTGCTAATGTACTGAACACTAAAAGTAAAAAGTAAGGAAATATTTGACATTTTAACAAAAATAAATAAATAAATACTGTAAAAAGATTATCCCAAATACTTTTAATTTTTTTCTCTATTTTTTTTTTATGAAAAATGCCAAACTTCTTGACAGGTTTCTTTGGGTGAAGTCTGAATAATTATTCAATGTTCATGAAATAATATTCTATTTAAATTACTAAATGATACATAATTACATATTAAATAAAATAATAATAAAAAGTAATGAGTTATACTAATAATTATAAAATTAGAGTGTTACTTAATTTTGTTTCAAAAGTATTAAATATTTACTCCAGTATCCTTCACCTTCTATAAATTTAATGTGTAGTCCTAAAATTTAAAATTACATTATAATTATTTTTTATTATTAAATAAAAGTTAGCATAGTCAATAAAAATTAAGCTATACTACATATTTATAACGCAACGGTCTTTTGAGGTTGAGAGCTCCAACGAAAATCTCCCACCGTTTTAATTTTACGACTTATGTCATTAAAGTATTGATTTTTTTTTTTTATCAATATAGTATTATTTTATACATTTAATCATAACTCCTTTAAAGTATATTATATAAAAACTAAGGCCCTGGCAATCTTGGTTTTTTTTTTTAGCTAAAAATATTAAAATGATAAAATTACTCGTTTGTCAAGAAAGCAAAAAAATTAAAAATTCAGAAAATCAAATCAAAACACAAATTCTCGTAATATTTTATTTAAATTTCTACTAATTTTAAAATATAATAATATCATTTATTCAAAATTTATTACTACTAGTATCAATTAATATATTTGGTAATATCAAATATATAAAAATATAAAATTATTCAATTTGAATAAAAATATAAAAAAATTAATTTTTTTATCCAAGCAACTAAGTTAAAAAAGTTAGCTTAAAAACTAAATTACAAAATAATCTTAAAAGTTAAATTATCAAATAATCTACTTTAAACTCAATTTAGTTTTTTTGCTAAAAATGCAAAAAAACAAAAACTAACTTTTAAGCTAGTTTGTAATCGGATCCTGGATCGAATAATGCTATTATTAATTTATTGATTAATAATGCATTAGTTTTCAACCTTTTTGCACATGGTGATTATAAAAAAAATTTATCCTACATTTATTTTTTTTATAATCTAAAACACATCTTAATAAATTTATAGAACATAAGTTTTAGATTCTACAAATTTCTTCTAATTACGAAATATTTTAAATTTTTTTAGATATTTATATTATTTTTTTATAGTCTAACACACATCTTAATAAATTTATAGATCATATGTTTTAGGTTCTACAAATTTCTTCCAAATACGAAATATTTTTAATTTTTTAAATATTTATAAATCAAGCAATATGTGTCTTACAAAATTAATAGAAGCTTGTTATTTTCACATTGAAATACCATTAATTGCTTTGAAATATATATTTTAATTATCTTCAAAAATGTCACGTTACAAATATTTCTTCAATGAATAATAGATTGATCTTTGGCTTAAGTTTAGATGAAATATAAAATGAATTAATTTATGTGTTAAAACATAATATAAATCAATTTAAAAATAACAAGAATTTTAAAACAAAGATAAAAAAAGAAGACTGATAAATAAGAGTCAAATAATAAATAATAAATCCGATTAAATAAAAAAGAGCAAATTTGTGGTGTGCACAAATAATTAACAATTTAACTTTTTTCAACAACACGAAAAGTTTTTCTTTATGATTTATATGGAGTTTTTGTGACATTTTTTCTTGAAATTTCCATATCCTCCAATTTAAAAAATAATTGTTTGAGTTTAAATTTTCTTAGAAAATATCATATTGAATATTCCTTCTTTCAAATCTTAAAGAAAATATTAAGAATATCTTATTAGTTAACTCATTCTATTATTTTATATTTCATGAATTGTAAACTTGAAAATATTAACTGACCTATCATATTAATTATTTTTTAAAACTAAAATTATTTCAAAAAAAACTATTGATTGTCATGTTCATAGATTTTGAAATTATTTTATATTTTAAAATAATTATAAATTCTTAAATAATACTTCTTTCAAGTTTTTATAAATATATTTTTTTGAGATTAATATATATTTTAACGATAATTTTGTTGAGATCTTGAGTGAACTACTGTTGTAGTAGTATGTATAACAATAAGAATTAAAAAAGAAAGATTCGAGTATTTACATTTTTATTTTTGGGCTAAAATAATTATTTTGGCCTTAATTCTCTAAATGATTTTTTTGTACATATTTAATTGTGGGAATTATTAAATAAACGTAAAAAAGCCCTAAGTTTAAAGTGTATTGACTAAAATACTTGATCCGACTAAAATGCCTAACCCATCAATTGGGCTCACATTTTTGTATAATAAAATACGGTAAAAATAAATTTTAATATAATTTGTTTTATAAAAATGTGATCTAACCATGCAATTATCGTTATCTAATCATCATACTTTAGAATTTCAACCCATTTCTAAAGTTATCCACGTACGAGAATATATCAAAGCAATTTGTTAAGATAATACGATTTCATATTAAGTATAAATTTTTTAAAATTATGTTAATATAAATTTAAGAACAACGATGTCATCTTATATTTTTGCATATCTGACTATATTATTGTGAATTATTTTTAAATATCTTAACACCATTTTATGTGTTTAATTTTTTTGAACAAATAATTTGAGTTGTACATCCAATGCGCGTGTCTCAGCCGCTAGTATTCTATAAAAAAAATTGTAATTTAAGTTTGAGAACTCGAGAAAAAAATCTTATAATCTCTATTGGAGACAATTGAATATATGTCTCAAAAGTTTTGTGTATGGAAATTTTTGTATAATTCAATAATTTTTAATATATTAAAATATAAAATATATAGTTTTTAAAACAGAGAATCTCCACTCCTGCAAAGCAAAAATGAAAATTGGGGGGAAAAAAATTAATTTGTGTCCGCCAAAGCAATGGCCGGTGCGGTAAGCCGGGTCTGTTGTTACCGTTCAGGGGTCCATTAGTCATTTTATGATAAAACGGATCGTTGAGTCGTTGACCCTCGGAAACCCTAATCGTCACAGGCCATCTTGTTCTGGTGTGTCTCGAAGAACAGAGAGATTCCTATCTTGCGAGTAGAGAGAGAGAGAGAGAGGGAGGGGAGGCCGAAATCTTGATTTGAGATCTATTGGTGGATTCAAAAGTGGTTCCCAAAGTTTACAATGGCCAAGCGCGAGCTATCCAGCACTTTAAGGAACTTGAAGGTAAAAGAATGAGTACTTTCCATCTTTAATTCCTTATTTATCCACGCGAATTCGATGCAATTGTCAGATATTTGAACCGGGTTTCGCTTAAATTGGTATCGGTATGCTTTAATTTTTTGAAATCTCGTTAATGTATTCGTTAAACTTTTGAAGCGCGTAATTGTGGCTCTATGAAGCATTGGACTCAATTGTGGGATTTTCTTATTCCCTGTTACAGTTCATGCAGAGGGCAGCTCAGAGAGAAGAAAATGGTAAGAAGGAAGAAGGGGTCATAACCAATGGGAACTTCTCATCCTCTGGTACCCTAAAAAAATGGTATTTTCCTTGTTTTTTTTTTTTTTTTTAATTTGTGTATATTTCTTTATTCCTCTATGGCTGCCTATTCTATTCTGAAGTTCAATTTAATGTGCACCTATGGGGGTTTTCTGATATTTCTTGGCTAGTTAATTTTGGTATTTGAAAAACATGGGTAAAGGAGAAGGTCTCGTAGTTGGAAAAGTCTTTTGAAGTACTGTCCTTTCAATATTGGTAGGTCGGCACTCAACTAAAGGATTTGGGGCTGACGAAAACAAAGACGTATTTTTTGGGCTGATGTCATTTCACATTGTAATATGTAAACTTAAGAGAAAAGAAAATAAAAGATTACTTAAGTAATAAAATAAAATAAAGGAAAAGAAGAGATGAGAAAAGAGGATTGTTTCTCTCCATCTTGTTCAGATAAACAGGAGTTAAAAGATTGTATTTTCTCTTCTACCTTGTTTGGTTAGTTTACATAAGAGAAAAGAGAAAAAAGTGTCTTATGTAATATTACTAAATTAACCCCATTTTGAAGCAATAGTACTTAATGTATTTATTTGTGGAGGGCTAATATTGGCATTATTTATAAAATAAGAGCATCTAAGTGGTTTCTTTTCTCTACAAATCTCTCCACTTTTGGAGAGATTTAAAAAGGTGGTTTTGAGAGAGAATCAAATTTCTTCATTTCTCTCAATCTCTCTCATATTTAGTTATTCAAACAAGTAATTGGAGTGTTAACCTAATAATTTCTTTGTTTTTCTTTCCAAATCATCCAATCCAAACGAGTTGATGCATGCCATAGCATATCATGCCATTTAGGTGAGGAAGAATAGGAGTAATATTCTATAATATCGCATGCTGAGCCATTAGTTTCATGGTTTTGTTGTATGGATCTGCTTTGTACTTGGTGATAAGCGTAAGCTGCGTAACAATATGGGGAGGAGCTCTTACTTCCAACAATCACATTTAAGTGGTATTGTTGCATTACTGTTTTGGCGATCTAGTTGATTTTTGTGAATGTTTGTTGTGGATTAATCTTAGAGAAGTGATGTGAGGAATAGGAATCAAAGGAATTGTATTAGCAAAAACGATTGGTCTTACCTCAAATTCATGGACTTTCTCCCAGGGCTGCACCAAGCCTAGTCGCTTTAGGGTTTATAGGTAGAGATTATGGAGGGGGAGAGAGGAATTTTGTATTTGCAGAACAAAGAAACAAACAAACTTTCTGCAAAACCTTTTTATTTTTTCCTTGATCATTAATTACTACTAAGGAAAATGATAGTGTTTGCTAATGGAGGTAGTGGAGATTGTGTTCGCTAACAATGGCGAAGAAGGTCAAACAATGACATGACGAGGGTTTAGAGGAGGAAGAGTTCAACGAAATGGCAGAGTATTCTCTATATAGAGATCCCAAGACCAGACGTGATCATGAAGGACCCTAACCCTAGGATTCCTCCAGTTACTTTCAAGGAGGCTCTTGAGGAACCTTCTAGGTCTCTATTAGCAGCAGTGAAATGACAGAAGAACCAGAGGCAAATGGGGAATTGGGGTTTCCAGATTCTAGGTGACCAAGAGCCCTAGTCACCAAGGAAGAGCTTAGGAGGCTTCAAGCTCCTTGGTGTAAAGCCTTGATCATCAAGCTTTTAGCTAGAACCACGGGGTATATGCTTCTTCATAAATGGAGCCACCAAACTTGGAAAAGCTCTAGCGACTCTGTTTGAGATGTTTGGTTTAGGGGATGGTACTTGTTTGATTTTCATCGTAGGATGACTATGAGTCTACGAACACATGCTCTTTGATGGTCCATGGCTAGCTGTAGGTCATTATTTTAAGTGAGGAAGTGGTGTGATTGGTGTCCAGGTTTTTAGCCCGTCAAAGAGGAATTTCGATGATGATTTGGGTAAGGTTTCCTAGTTTTTTTTCCATGGAAGATTGTGGTGAGAAGCTACTTTTATTGCTGGGAAATCTGATAGGGTGCACAGAGAAACCAGATAGAAATATAGAATGTCAACAAACCAAACTTTAGAAAAATTCACCAGGGTATGCTTGAAGCTCCCACACCGACATATTCCCCCTTTGCTTGAAGCATATCCCTTCTCTTTCCACTGCCCAAGCAACATTGACATGTTCCCTTCCCCTCTCCTCTTCTCACCCAATTAATTGTTAAGTCAGCATGGGTTTCCTACAACCTGCTAGATTGTCACGCCCTAAAATTAAATTGTGGCACGTGAATCACCCACGATAACCTGCCAAAAGATTACCTCATTACAACCACTTTTTCATAAAACCCAATTTTAGAGCCCTTTTCCCAAAGAAAAACGTTTAAATTGTACAATTCAAGAAATGAGAGTTAAACGATTTAAAAAGACTCCCGAGGCTCCAATTTTACCAAAAAGGGGTTCTGGAATGGATCCTGGACAAAAGGATACTTTTTGATTAAGAAAACAAAAATACCATCCAGCCCAAGTGAGTCCGCTTGAGCGGACTCACCACCACTTGAGCGGCCACGTGGCCGAGACAAAAATAAAACCCACTAGCAATGGACTGCTCAAGCGGTCCCCTACCTGAGACCAACTCAGCAAAAAACCTGTTTTGAAGCTAAATGTTCAAACCAACACTTTTATTGAGGAAAAGAGTTTTAAGGTATAAAACCTGATAGAAACCAACTTTAAACCAATGAAATATAATCAAATCACTTCCCCGAAACCTTCCGTGAAGTTCCAACTATGAAACCAAAACACCCGAAATACGAAATCAACTCTCAGACGAAAACGGTAACTTGTGATCAAAGCCAACTCTCATGTAAACATGCAATTCATACATCACGCGTAACAATGGTTTTAAGCCTTACAACACTTGAATGTTGATACAAAAAATCATCATCATTCATCACCAATTTCATACAAAAACTACCTCAACCTTGAAAACATGGATTTGCAAAATAAATGACATGATTTGGAATGAGATTACAACATCGTATATCTCAAATTTACATTGTTCAAAAACCAAAAGTACAAGACTTCATATGCTAGTCCCATATATTCCAAAATACATTTCTTTTTCATCATCAAGTCAATGTGGCGTCTCCATCACCTGAGAAGGTTTTTGTTCCAACAACTTGAACCGAAACCCAATAGGAGTAAACTAACAAGATAAATGCATGACATGTAATTTAACAATTGTATGAATAACATCACCCAACATAGGTTTTAAATTGATTTTTCTCCAAAAATCCCAAGTATTCATACAATTCTCGAGATGGTTTGAAGGTTATAAAATCAAGTAATTTCTCAACGATTCTTATACAACCACAAATGATTTAACCTTGTACCGACCTTGTCGCCCTTTGGGACTCGGTTGACAATTATAGATTCTCGTCTCATTGACCTAGGTCCGGATTATACCAGAACTTACTAGTCAATCACAATTTCTATAATGTGCCACAACAACACACAACTTGGGCAACCATTTCATTTATGGGGGCTAACCCGAAAGAACGAAGTACCTATTTGTGCAAATTTTTTGAACTTTTACCGAGGAGCAATGTAAGCCCAAATTAAGCACATTGTTCCAGTACGTCTGATAAATCATTCAAACAAAAATTAACTACATCCACACGTGTACAATCCAAAATCTATAGATCAATCTACAACATTTTCACAATGTTAAACAATTTCAACCCAAGCTTGAATTTAAATCCCAACCCTCAAGATTAGCTTAAAATCAACAAAAAAATCCATTCTTTTATGATATTCTCACATATTCTTAATTATTTTCAAAGATTATTTGAAAATCAATTCTTTAATCTCATAAATTCAACAAAACCTAACTCACACCTCATGAATCCAACATAAACTCACTTCATATATCATGAATCCAACAAAGCTAGGGTTTAAAGCATAAAGTCATCACTCAAAGTTGTTATTCATTCAAAAATGCGTTTAATTACATAAATCAAACACTTGAATCAAGATAGTCTAGTATCCGACCGTTTGGATTAAAAACCCCAGGCTTTAACTTTCCGTAGACACCCTGAAAGCCCCAAAATCAAATTTCGTCTAGATGGATACGAAGCCCTCGTCGAGTAGATCAATTCTCTGTCTCTGTGGCGACGCTGAAATCCAAGTCTAAGTGCTTTAAAATTGGGAGGGAAGTTTGGGAAGCTTCAAGTCTCCAACAATGGAGAGAGAAAGGAAGAGAAAAAGAGAGATGAGGGAGAGAAAAGGAGATGCTGCCGAATTGGGTTGGGGGGAGGCTCCTAGGGTCTTTCTTGGCTTCCAAGAGAAGACAAGTGGGTGGGGCCCAACCCCACTCACACGCAAACCCAAAAATTCAGCTTTTTAATCTTGTGATGTATTTTTAATCCACATATATGCGTCGATAACATTAAAATTAATATTGTGAAGTTCTCATTAACTCAAAATTAATTTTTTGAAAATTGTCGAATTTTTAAATTATCCTCGATTTAAAATTCGTGGGTCTCCACGCACATCGTCAGATTCACCCAAAATTCATACAAGAGTTACCGGGCCCACTGCCCTCTACCCATATGATAATTTACATATGTTTAGCAATTTATAACTAACCAAAGTCAATTAATAAACAAATCATATTAATTACCTTAATAAAAAGGAACCGAGTCTTACATAGATAGTGCCAGCAATGGCTTTCGGACTATTTAATCACGTGGGATGCTTCATTGTAACGTTTATACTATTTTTTTCATCTTTTTGCTTCTAGTGTTGCACTTTTACTGCAGCATTTCATTTACTGTCAAATATGAGCCTGCCAAAACTGAGATCACTTCCAATATCTTCAACCTATGCGTCATGTTCAAGAATCCCTGTCTTCATAAACTCGAACACCTTTACTTTTCGCATGCCAAAATTCAAACTCCTCTGCCTTTTGTAGGCTTCCGTATCTAAATCCATACTGTCATATCATTATATATTTTTTCAATTCAAGTTATTAATGTTGTCAATAATACCTTATTCAAACCATATGGGGTTTTGTGTTTATAGTTGACCAGCAGCTGCTAGCCCAATACCTTATCTGCTGTTCATTTGATTGACTCTTCCATTTCTTTGTAAAAAAATTTCCTGAATTGCCATCACTGTCTGTATATGCAGCATTGTGATTGTAGAAGGTGATCCTCATCCAGGGGCAATAAAAGGCCGGATGTCATTTCAAAGCTTTAGTCCTTTTATTGACGTGAGTATAAGGATTGAGTGGTCTAAAGTTATTTCAGGTATTACTTTCACTTTTGGTGCTCTTGTGGACATTGCTTTCCTCATTTTAAGCAGCCTTGCCTTGATAGAAATTGAATGAAGAAGCAACAAACCCTCGTCAATCAGAAGCCTCTGCCACATGTTCTGGTGATCAAAATGGAAGAGTTTCTTATAGGTGGGTGCTTAGGCCCTTCAAGTTTTGTTGACATTGCAGCTCTGGTATTTCCACTCTTGATAGTTTGGAAGTTTACCTGGTTTGCTCTTTAACAGTTCATTTTTCATATCCTTGTGAACGTAAATTTTATGTAAGGGGAAGAAATTTATAAGTGAATATGCCCCCAACTAAAGTGTTGCAGCCTTCTTTCAGTATGGGATTGTTGAGCAAAACTTAAGAATATGAAGAAAACCAGACGTACTAAGCTCTCTCATAAAACTCAATAAAGTGAAATAATGTTAAATAAATAGAAAATATATTTAATTTTTGAAAAAAGCACGAATTTAGTAAAGTTTAAGTCATGTCCAGAGTTAGGAAGTAATTCAAAATCACTCTTAATTGTAAATAAGAGGAGATTTTTTGAAAATATTCCAAGTATGAAGATTTTAGAAAATTTCGGCAGAGTTTTGCTTATTTTTCGAACAACCTAACAGGACAACTGCCTTTAAAATAATCTATAAATAGAAAATGAACAAATACTATATACATAGGTTCATCTCGGATCTCAACAATGGCACAATTAAAAAACCTCAAGCTATCCATCTCATCTCCAAATACACACAATCAACCTCCTATCAGTAAATTTAAACTAACATGCGTAGATGATAAAAACATAACAAATTGAATACAATAATTCAAAAGAACTTGTTACAGAAGGGTGATGCAAAATAAAAGTTTGGCCTTATGTACGTCATGGAATCATAACAAAATTTAAGATGGGAACAAAATGTAGGTTATCCAGATATCTCAAAAAAAATATACTTCTGTGACCAGGTCGTGGTGTAGAATCTAGAATCTTCTAACACATGAATAGACTAGAGGGGTTAATCTTTATCAATAACCGACAAAAATAACTATGAATGAAGGTAGATAAAATATATGCTAAAGAAAGATGTAAAAATGAGAGCATGTGCAATATCCAATTTAAACTTTCAATTGATCCAAGTAGCCACTTGTGAGGTATATGACATGCCTAAGAGAAACCAATCTGTCTAACTCATTACTTAAGTGTCAACTACAAATCTCTCAAGGCTATTTAGAAACCCTTTCTACTTTACGTTCAATGTCTTATGCTTTTCTTTCCATAAATCAACTCTCTAATCGATTCCAAGATTTCGAAATCAACAACTTTTCCAAATCAAGGTTATAGAGTTATTCTTTCTAAATTTCAAGAATCATGAAAAATGAAAACCTTTTCCTACATAATAGAAGAGATATAATAGCAGGAAGAATTACAAGAGACTGAAAGATTTTTACTAAGAACCATTAATATTCTTATTATACTTTATGTATAATTCCATAACACATCTATTTTATTTTAATGTAGGAAATAATCACACATTTATAGACATTATGATTTACTAGAAAGAGAATAAGAATATTATATTCTAGAATGTAATTGCAATACATAGAATACCCACCATAACCTAACACTTCAATGCTCATACTTCCAAGTGAAAGAGTAAAATTAAAATACCCAAAGCAAAATAGATCAATATAGTTACTACACAAGTCAAAAATTCTAATGAAACAATTTCAAATGAAAACCCAGTGTAAGCGTTCAATTTAAAGAAATCCCTAGAAAATGTTACTACACAAGTTATTGTAAAATACCTCTACTCAAGAATCAAATAAGTGCTGCCCACATCACATATATCAAACTTATAGGCCAAATTAAACAAAATCCCCTAATTTAGATTGATTGAAGGTGAGAAATGAGAAAAATCCTAGAAAATGTTTCTAGCTTTAACAATGTTGGAAAAATGGTGGAGAAGCGTTAGAGTCCAAATATACCTAACTTATCGCTCTCAAATACCTACAATCAAGATTTAACAATAAAATCTCAAAGCGATGTCGAGCAATTTTTGGCCAAAAGAAAGTTTTTTTGTTTTAATTAAAAAAACCTCCATGAACTATGGAACATATCTAGCATCAGGCCACCTACAAGCTTATAATATCATTTGTATGTCACACCTGCTATTGACGTACTTGTGCCTGTTCTATTTGCGATGACAACAATGTTGTGGACTGGATTAGAATAGGTAATCATTCTATAATTAGGCATATGCTACTTATATACTACACATCTGACTCTTCTATGTTTTTATCACTGCAGAGAAAACAGATACACACAAGATGGAACAGAGAACATGAAACTAGATAGTTTCAACAATGATGCCAATGAAGAACTTAAAAGAAAGCAACCTGAAGCAATCTCCGAAATCCGGTATCCAATGAAATCACAGAAAAAAGTTCAAGGTGATGAAGAATCACCACCAAATGATAGTAGAAGTTCTAACAAGCAACCAAAGCATGAAAAGCTGGACTGGAGTGCTCTGAGATCTCCAAAAGGTAAAAAGAAAAGAGAATGAATGCTATCAGGTGACTTTCAGTGTCATGACTTTAGTTTCTATACAATAATGTCAGGCTGACCAAATTATTTATCAAATTAGCCTACCAAATAATGTGGCACAATTATAAACATTAATGTAATGGGTTCTACATTCAATTGTTGTGGCACAAATACATTCAATTGTTGTAATTGTACCACATCATTTGGTAAACTAATTTAGTAAAATAATTTGATCATCCTAGCATTATTGGAAACATGAATTTTACCAACTTAGTCTACCAAATGTTGTGGCAGCACAATTACAAACATTGATGTAATGGGTTCTAAGTGAATTTTCTTGCATTCAATTGTTGTAATTATGCCACATCATTTGGTAGGTTAATTTGGTAAAATAAATAGGTCACTCTAGCATTATTGGTTTCCATATGCTTTAAGGTTTCAAAAATAGGTGTAACTTGTAAATTTCTAGTTAGCATATCATGAGCATTGAACTAGTTTTCCTTAATTAGCATTTTTGTATTTGTTATTTGATTCATTATCCTACAAGTACCAATCCATGGATGCAACTATTTTCTGAGCACCATCCTTGCAATCCCTCTTAGTGTTTGGTTCTAGATTTGTAACAGTTTTAACATATGACATTACAACCAGAGTTTTGTTATTGATGTGGAAGACTTGGTGCTAATTTTGTAACCTATTGGTCATGGCTTGATTGTTAGAACCATTTGAAATGCCAATTATTGGTAGTATTACATAGGGCATGTTTGATTGCAGAATTGTTTTTATGGGGATTTTAATGGTGATGAGTTATACCATGAGATAAAGAAAATAAGTTATGCTATAGGATAACGTGGATAAAAAAGATAGATGGGATATTATAGGATTATGGATATGATTGGGAGGGATAAGTCTATTGTGGAATTGTAAATAGAATTATGATGGACAAGTTATATCATAAAATTATTTTTATATTTGATTAGCATGAGATAAATAATTAGATGAAAAGATATAATTATTTTGATAAATGAATTTAGTAAAACATTGTTAGGAGAAATTTATTTCACGTATTTGGTATAACTTATTCAAACTAAATAGTTCCTAATCCAAAATTGACAAACCAAACAATAAAAAGCACGTGTTACTTTTATATCAATATTTAAGAAATAATAATTTATCATTCTTAGTTCACAATTAAATGCCTAATTAAATTTTGAAATAGTAACCATGTGGTCTTCAATGATAATCCTACCAAATTTTTTCCTAGTACCAAACATGCCGATTATGAACTATTTCACAGCATGGATTTGTGCTGTTTCTTAAAAGTTAAAACTAGAAATCCACCTCTTAACGCCAACCACGTACAAGCCCCAAAATCCCCCATCATTTGTGTCACATTTGTGTAAGCTTTCATAATTTAGGAGGGAACCAAAATAAAGTGTCACACATTGCATTTAGTATTCTTTCCATTTTTGGATAGATCAAGCTAGTAACTGACAGAATGCCAGGTACCACCATTTAAGTCATGGTGTGGAAAATTATTAAATATTCGTGAATACTTGTTTGATGTGGTTCGGCAAATGAAAAGAGCTCGATTTACACTAATGCTCGTTTGTTTTGATAGAAAATATTTTTATTAGGAAAACATTTTAACGAAAATCACTTTCTAAAAAATATTTTTTGTGTTTAGTTACGGCTTTGAAAATGATGGTGTTGGTGAATGTGGTAGTGTTAGAATTGGTGGTACTTGATAGGAATTGGGGCAGTAACCCCCGACCATCGGAACCCCGACCCCGACCTCGACCCTTGGACCCCCGACTCTTGACTTCTGACTCTCGAACCCTAAACTCCGACCCACAACCATCGAACCTCATATCTCGAACCTTGAATCTTGGGACCTCAACCTTGGACCCCGAACTCCAGGCCCTGAACCTCGGACCCCGAACTCCAGGCCCTTAACTTTGGACCCCGAACTCCCCGACCTTGGACTCTTTGACCCTCAACTCCCGAACCCTATACCTTGAGCCCTAGAACCTAAACCCCATCCCCCAACTGACAACCCTTGGACCCCAAATCCCGACCCTCGATCCTCGACCACGGACCCTAAGCCCCCGACCCCCGAACCATAACCCCCAACTCTTTAACCCCAATCTCTTGACCCATCGGACCCCCAAATCTTAAACTTTGACCCCCTACCCCCAAACCACGAACCCTAGACCCCTGACCCTTAATCCCCGACCCTCGACCCCCATACCCTAAGCCCATAACCCTCGACGACCCCTGGACACCAGGCCCCGGCCCTCGAACAATAAACCCCAACCCCCAAACCTCAGGTCCAGACACCACCACCTTTGGCATCGCCTCTGTTGCCGCCACTAGCACTGCCACCGTAAAATGACTTAACACCATTTTAAAAAAAATCAATTTTAGTTTTATAAAGTGAAATATTTTACTAAAAAAATATATTACTATGATTTCATCAAACCAAACATTAAATATAAGTAAAATATTTTACGTCGAAACAAATGGAACCCAAGTGTGTCTTCTTTTGTCTTTTACTTAACAAAGGTGAATTACTCTTGTTTCACTCGAAAAGTTTGCTGTCATATGATTAAATGAGGTCATTAAAGTTTGAGGACTATTTAAATATTTAAATTATTTACTCCTCTTGCATGACTTTAAAAATGTGATAGCTATCATCTAAAAACCTCAGAAAATAATAGCTGGTGATGGACAGATTTCAAAATAATAGCTGAGTTGACATCAGAGCTCTACTTCATCCATTGGGAAAGAAAATTGGTACAACTCAAACAAAAACACCTCAACAGTGTAGCTAGAGTAAGTCAAATAGGAAGGGGGATGGAAGTTTGAAGATCTGCTACTCTAGTTTGTTACCCTGTCCTTTGAATGTGCCTACCAGGATGGGGGACATGAGGGATGATCTTTTGGAGCTAAAAGAGCATTCACATCAATAATTAGCTAAATTAACTAGCTAAAACGTAAATAATCTTGCATTTGTTAAAATTGTAATGTAATTGTAAGAGCAAAGATTGTCCTTACCCCTATTTATCCCACCATCCCTGGTATTATGTTGGTTGAATGAGATTTTTAAAACTTACGGATTGTTCAACTAACTAAATAAAACTAAACTTTTGTCCCAATCAATTGAGGTCAATTACATGTATTTTTTTACGTCATTTTACCTTGTTAAGAGTCATATCTTTATTTAGTTTTAGTAAGTTTATATATTTTCTTAATAAAAATATATTCACAATTATTATATAATCAAAATGATGTCTAGTAGACACCGAACATAGAAGGTAACATGGGTTAAATTTCACTAACATTGTGGAATCCTCTGTTATATAATAAAAAAATAATGTGTAGTTGACACTCAACATGGAAATGGTTTTCTTCGCAGCCAAAAGTAACAATTATACATTATAATCAAAATATTGATGTAATGGGTTTTACATTCAATCGGTGTGGCACAAATACATTTAATGGTTGTAATTGTATCATATTATTTGGTAGACTAATTTGGTAAAATAATTTGGTCATCCTAACATTATTGAAAATATGAGTTTTTCCAAATTAGCTTACCAAATGATATGGCATAATTACAAATATTGATGTAATGGGTTCTACATGAATTTTACTCGCATTTAATTATTGTAATTATGTCACATCATTTAGTAGGTTAATTTGGTAAAACAAATAGTTTGCTCTAGCATTATTGGTTTCCATATGCTTTAAGGTTTCAATAATAGCTGTAACCTGTAAATTTCTAATTAGCACATCATGAGGATTGAACTAGTTTTCCTTTATTAGCATTCTTGTATTTGTTATTTGATTCATTATAAGTAGCAATCCATGGATGCTACTCTTTTTGTATTTGTTTGGTTCTAGATTTATAACAGTTTTGACATATGACATTAGAATCAGAGTTTTGTTATTGATGTGGAATACTTGGTGGTAATTTTGTAGCCTCTCTTGGTCATGGCTTAATTGTTAGGAGATGGGATATGATAGGATTGTGAATATGATTGAGAGGGGTAAGTTTATTATGGAATTGTAAATAGAATTATAATGGATAAGTCATATTATAAAATTATTTTTAGATTTAATTAGCATGAAATAAATAATTAGATAAAAAGATATAATTATTTTGACTTATGAATTTAGTAAAAGCTAGTTTAGAGAATTTATTTACATATTTGGTATAACTTATCCAAATAGAATAGTTTTGGAGCTAAAATTGACGAACCTAATCAAAAAAAAAAACACTTAGGCTTTGTTTGTTTCAAAGTAAAAAATATTTTAGATGTAAAATATTTTTACAAAATTTATTATTTTTATTTTTATTTTTTGGTGTTTGATTGACATGTGAAAAATATTTTCAAAATTTTTTTTTCTGTGTTAAGTTCAATTTTTTCTTCTTTTCTTCTCTTTAATTTTTTCCGCATCCTTCAACAGCTTCTCGTAACTTTCATGCATTTCATCTAACGAGATCACCGCCTTGTACAATAGCCTCTCATTCTCAGCCGATTCTCGGGACTCCTCTTCTTTCCTGGTTAGTTGTGACCGCTACTCGAGCGGATTGACTTTCGCTGGTCGCGGTGACGGCACGATTTCTTTAAGGTGTTTCAAGAGCATGGAATCGACCCCGACAAGCTTGGCTTTGGCGATGTTGATGGCCTCGTGGTTCGGCCGTTTGCCTAGGGTTTTCAGCATCGATCGGGCTTGGGCTACCTCGGATACGGCAGATCGCATGGAGGCGATGATTTGGAGTTCCGTCAGCTGGGGCATCCGTTCTGCCAGGTCAAATAACGGTTCTTTCGAAGTCGACGCATCGGACGGTGGCAGTGGTTGCTCGATGTCAAATTCTATATCCGCGGCGTGTTTGGGACCGATGCTGGGGAGTTTCGATATCACATAGGAGAGAATCGGGAAAGTCTTGGGGTTTGGATCCATCGTTTTGCTCGGCACAGATAGATCGATATATATGTGTAGATATATGTATAATTATGCATAATATATCTAAAGAGTTGAGTTTTACAGAAAAAAAAATAGCGATCAAGATGAAGAAGCTATTGCTGGGGGGAGAGAGAAAATGGTCCAAAATGACTTATGAATTTTTTAAAAGGAAAATAATTTTAGCTTATGATGTAAAATATTTTATTTAAGAAAAATATATTACTTATATTTTGTTAATCAAACATCGAAAAATAGGTAAAATATTTTATGTTAAAACAAACGAAGCCTTAATATTTTTTATTTTTTTAAAAAAAAATTCTCATTCTTAGTCCACAGTTAAATGGGGGATTAAATTTTGAAGTAGTACCCACCTGCTCTTCAATCATTATCCTACCAATTTTTTCCCAATACCAAACATGCCTATTTTGAACTATTTGACAGCAATGGACTACTCTACTGTTTCTTAAAACTAGAAATCCACTCCTTTAATGCCCAACCACGTACATGCCCCAAATCCCCCAATCATCTGTGTCACATTTGTGTAGGTTCTCATTATTTAGGAGGGAACCAAAATAAAGTGTGACACGTTGCGTTTAGTATTTTTTCTATTTTTTGATGGATCCAGCTAGTAACAGACGGAATGCCAGGTTACCACCATTTAAGCCATGTTAAGAGTGGAAAAATATTAAATATTTGTTAATACCGCATGGTACTGCTTTGTGTTGTTTGTACGGTAAATGAAAAAAGTTTGATTCACATTGAATGTGTCATTTTTTTTTTGTCTTTTATTTACTTACTTAACAAAGGTGAATTACCATTCTTACACTCAAAGTGTTTGCCGTCACATGATTAAATAAGAGTATCATGCAAATAATATTACATGATATTTTAGAATTATTAAATTATTTACTCATCTGGCACGACATTAAAAAATGTGCCAGCTATCATCTAAAAATCACATAAAATAAGTGTTTGACATTGTTGAAATTAATAGTTTATAAATTGTAACTTATAATAAAAATTATGAGTGTTTGATACAAATTGTAGTTTGTAGTTAAAATTGAAAAAAAAAGTAATCATAACTTGTAACAGAAATTGTTGGTGTTTGAAAAAAAATTATAATTTATAACTAAAATTAATAGTAAAAAATTAAAAATTACTAAAAGTCGTTTTGCCAAACACCATTTGGAAATGAACAGATTTCAAACTGAAGGCCACAGGCGAATAGAAACTCAGCAGGATTGGAATTCAGAGATCTACTTCATCCACTGGGAAAGAAAATTAGTACAACTCAAACAAAAACACCTTAACAATGTAGCTAAATTAGGTCATAGTAAGGCGCCTGAGGGCCAAGGGAGCTTGATATTGTTACCCTCCTCGAGTGTAGCAGAGGAAGCGGATATCAGTGATACATTAACTAGCTAAAATGTCCGAAGTTGATTTTAGCTAGCTACTATTATTTTTTAGTTTAAATGCCCTGTTTGGGCTAAATGTGGCAAATTTTGCTCTTTTTTTTTTTTTGTATTTTTTAACCTTTTTTTTATCTTTGATTAAATTTTTTTATTTTTCTAAATTTTTTCAATGAGATAAATTTAAAGAGTAAATTTTTTTTATCAAAAAGTAAAAAAATTCTGACAAAATAAATAACATAAAATTTAACTTACTGGTTTAATTTTGATTTTTTTTTATTTTTTTTAAATTTTTTTTAATATTTTTACTAAAAAAATTTATTTTTTCAGCTCGTTTCGATAAAAAGAATAACAGTATAATACATTAATTAAATAATGAAAAAAAATTTACTAAAACAAAAATTAGCAAAATCAAATAAGCAATTATGCGGAGCAGGGCCAATTATTTTTCAAGAAGCAAAGTTTATTCTCTACCCCTATTTATCCCGCCATCTCTGGTATTATATGTTAGTTGAATGGCTTTCTTAAAGCTTATGAATTGACCAACTAAATAATAATAGATTCGCGACCACTATAGAGCAAAATATATTCAAGACAATTATAGAACAAAAATGACGTGTAGCAGACTAAGAATATGGATAGATTCGAACATGAGTGGAGAAATGTATCTGATTCTAGTGTGCACCTGGCAGGGCTCATAAAAGAATAGTATAATTTCAACTCCCCAATACCCATCCAAAGCCTATGGTCATTCTCTCGAGCGAGCAAGGCAGTGCTAGTTTTCGTTCTTAAAACTTTTTTAGCTCGGAAAAACAACATTCATTTTCATCTCCAAAACCTCATTCAGTAACAAAAAAACAAACAAATTGGATACTAAACTAAACGAAAAACACAATGGCTCGTTCACCAGTTGTAAAAAGTGATTAGAGAATTACATTTTACAACAAGTCCTTAATTTACAGGCTTCCAGCAGGAGAGCCCAAACATGATTCGACCCTTCCACCCTTGCAGCATCCACTTCCCGTCCTCGTCCACCACAAAATCCTTGTTGTAATGCGACTTCACCATCGCCCTCAAATCCCTCAGTATCTCCTGGTTCAGCGGCAGCTGCCTTAACCCGGCTCGTCGGTTCCTAACCTGCCACTGCTTGTACGTCTCCGGCCTCTCAACCCTCTCTGTCCCCTCGCATGCTATGACATTCATCACATCCTTCCCAAACATCTCCTTCTCGAACATCATCCTGTACGGATCTTCCCGCGGCATGGTAGCCTCAAACATATCGAATTGGGCCGAGAAATGGAAAAGCGCCTCCCTGAACCGCGTGACAAAGAAAGGCGCATTGTATGTCCCGTTAAGCACACCGTGGATGAACATGTCAGGATTGATCCTCTTCACCAGGTCAAGAACCGCGTCCCGCGGGCTGTGGCTCGCCACCACAGTCTCGTCTGGCACGTTCCTCAGCCTGTACAAACAATTGACCACAAGAATCTCGTCGCTGTCAATCTTGAGATCCTCAAGATTGATAGTGTCCCATTTCTTTGCTATGGCCGTGTACTCAAATGGTACGCCGAATCTCTGGCAATAAGTTGCCAGCCTGCGTCCCGTTTCCTCAACCCTTTGTTTTGGCCGAAAACCCGGATGGGGAAAATCGATCCCCGTAATGCGAATCTTTGGAGGCCCTCCGGGCCTGACGGAGAGGTGCTGGATAAGGCAGGGCCATTGGAAGCCATACAGAATGCCGAAATCGATTATGTGGAGCTTCGTTGAGTTCTTGACTAGCTTCCCAATCGATCTGTTGGCGTACAAATTGGACATTTTGTTGAAAGGGCAGGCTTTGACGTAGAGCTGGTAAGCTCTCAAGATATCGGCGGCGGATATTCTCTTGGTGGCGAAAGCGGCGTACAATGGCGTCCCGGTGCCGGCCAAGCGCGCATCCAGCGCGTTTCCGAAGTAGTGGGCTAATCTTTCGGTGCCGTCACCGTGAGGGGAAGAGTGTTGTCTGATCCGACTCAGGAGGTCGTTAGCGGACCGGACGTCGGCGCCGGCGACGGCTTGTGCGCACTGAGAGAGGAGAGCCCTCAAATCCACCACATCTTTTCTGTTACCTTTCCTGCCGCGACCCTGACCCTTTCCTCCTCCCCCGTTCGATCCTTTTGCCGGAACGTTGTTCTGCTGCGACTTCCGGCCGCCTGAACCCCCATTTTCCGATGAAGCGTCGTCGTCGCCAAGACATAACGATGATGGGTCCTCCTGATGCAAGTGAGGGTTCAAGCGAGGACAGAGTAAAACCTTGTCGAACAATTCTAATTGCTCATCGGATTCCTCGCCAGAACCAGCCAACTGCTTGTTGCTCCGGCCGGAATCTCCATGATCATCGCCGTCCTCTCGACTATGGGTTTTCTTTTCCCTTGACCCATTTGGCGAATGGTCGTTCCCTATCGTCTCTTCCTCTGAACCAGACATGGAAATGGTTTCCTTCGCCACCAAAAGTGACGAGTCCACTGACTGTAAAATTGACTCAAATGGGTAGTCGGCATAAAAAGAGAGTTCAAGTTTCTCCCGATCACGAACCCAGTTGAAATAATCGATGGAGTTTTCGACAGAAACAGAGCTGTTACTACTATCGCTACTGCATGTGCCGGGAGAATAATCTTCTGGGATCTCAACGCTCCGGCTAAGGTTGAACAGACGAAGGCGTTGATTGGGCGGAGGAGGGTACTTCTCGCCGAGAACATCGTAGAAGGATTTCTCGGTAGCTTGGAAAGCCAAGCACTCTTGGAACATACAAGGCTTGTCTTCCAAGTCGTCTTCTTCCATAAGCATCTGGTTTATCAACTTGAGAGTTGCGTCGGAGAAACCGCCGTCCTCTGAAGAATCCCTCTCCGAGGTCACGACGCTCGAAGGTGGAGAAGGAAACGCGTGAATGGAGTTCCTTCCATCCGAAAGGAAAGGAAGATCCATGCGGATGTAATGATTTCGGTCCAAAAAAGCAGCAGAAAGTCCTTGTACAAGTGCCTCCATGACCATGAGAATCTATCCAAGAATTTCAAGAAACAAACGATCAGAATCCCCAAAAGAACCAAAGAATATCGATTTATGGGTTCATAACCTTAAACAATTAGGTGATTGATTTTGGTGAAGATATGCAGAGAACTCGAATCAAAGAAGGGCGTAGACCGATCTGTTTCTGTAAAGAAAGATAAGAAGAGAAAGCCGTCAACGAACGAAAAACACCGATTGAATTGAGAGAGAGAGAGAGAGAGAGAGAGAGAGAGAGAGAATGAGAAGACTAGAAGAGTATGAAGGAAGTGGAAAGCCGATTTTACCACTTTATAGTTTAGAAATGAGAAAATAGGTAATGATAATGTTAATTGTATGGAGTAGCAAGGAACATTCCTGGAACATGTGAGACAGTATTTAGAGAGAGAGAGAGAGAGAAGCAGAGAGACGTTTGAAGTTTGAAGTGGTGACTGGTCTTCCGCATTGATCTGGGAATCTCTTCGGCAATTATTCAAGTTTATCACGTACGACTATTAAAACAATAATTGTGTTGGCTGACGTAAGTTCTTACGATAGCTTTAAAAAGTCCATGATTGCCGATTCTTAATTTTTTTGAACTTTTTCTTGACTGAAAAGTTAACAATGCTCCGGCACATCTTCCTTATTTGGTTATTAATTTATAAATTAAAAAATAAATTATATTACTTAGATAATTAAATAAATAAATAATTAATTAAGTAAATTTATTTGAATAGTCAAATAAATAATTAAACTGACTTATAAATAAATAAATAAATTCGTTTGAATAACTGACTTATAAACAAATAAATAAATAAGTCAACGAATATACTTAAATGATATTTGACTTATTTACTAATAAGCAAATAAACAAGGTCTATCTAAACAAAACTGAGGAGCCTTGGCAGCTCAATTGTTTCATGCCTTCTCATAAGACTCTTTACCCAAGTAGTCCGCAGTTTGAATTTCCTATCTCCTTTTTTTCCTTTCTTTTCCTTTATTCTCCGCTGCCTTGTACTCCCAATCAAAAAAAAAAAAAAACCTAAACAAAACCAATGTAGAAAAATTAAAAAGTTTTGAAGCTATATTAATATCAAATCAAAGTATTAATCACTATAATATTTTATTTAAATTTTTATTTTATTTTTGCAAATAATAATATTTATATCTAACAACTTATTTATTATTAATAAGTAAGAAGTTAATGTGAAATTTATTTATTATCAATACTAATTATATATAAACATAATAATTAACTTCATAGGTGGAGTTTGGCATTCTTCAAATTAATAGTTTATAAATTGTAACTTGTAAAGTTATGAGCGTTTGGTAAAATTTGTAATTTTTAGTTAAAATAAATTTTTTTTATAAATTTTAGTAAAAGTTGTGAGTATTTAAAAAAAATATAACTTATAACTAAAATAGTAGTAAAAAATTAAAAATTACTAGCATGAGTTTTGCCAAACACCTCCACAAAAAGGCAATGCCGTTTAATTTAAATAAGAAATAAAAAAATTAATTTTTTTACTCAATTAATTAGTTTTAAAAAAATTAACTTAAACTAATTTATCGAATAATTTATATTTTTGGTAAAAATTTAAAATATAATAACTACCTTTTAAACTAATTATTAGTCAATCACTGATAATAGTCATCAATATGAATACATCTTATGTCAAAAAGAAAAAATAATAAATAATAATGCTATATTAATCATATTCATATTTGAGTAGTATAATATATGATATTTTATATATATAATGTTCAAAAATAAATAATAAAATTATAAAATAATATAAGCACGATTCAAATATAATAACCAATAAGTAGTATAGCATTACTTAATAAGAAACAGTGAGATATCCTCTAATTTACGTAAACAACTGATTTTTGATCTGCACTTCACCAATAACACGTTCGTAATGGGTTAGATGCAGTATTTTTTAATTTTTTTGATAAAATTTATATTTTGCTTTCGTATTAAAATATTAATTATAGTAAACCCTTCAATTGTGGTATTTGACAAAATTATTATTAATAACTTATAAATTATAGTTTGTAATAAAAGTTATAAATATTTAGTAAAAATTATAATTTATAACTAAAAAAAAAAATAGTTATAAATTGTAATAGAAATATGAGTATTTTGAAAAAATTTATAATTTATAATTAAAATTAGTAACAAAAAATTAAAAACGACTAGCAGCAATATTTCCAAACAACATGATATAACTTTTAATATGAATAAAAATCTAAATATCTAACTTTTAATAGGAATAAAAAGTTATAATTTGGCTATTTGAAAGCAGTAATAAACACACATTGGTTTTCATGGGTTGGGTTTTTTTCTTGACTAAAAATTCAAAGTCTGTTAGGTTTTTCTAATTGGAACAATTCTTTAACCTTTTGTGTTTGATTCAAAAACTTAAAAGGAGAAAGAGAAAATGATAAGTGATCTGTTCTTATTTGTTTGGTTATCATGAAAATTTAAAACTTCATTTGGAATAATTTTAAAGTAATTTATAGACTAAAAGTTTGTTTAATTTTTAATGATTTAAGTGAATTTTAAGCCAAATGAAATATAAGATAATAAACTATAACTGGAAGTAAATGAAAAGTTGTTACAATTTTTTTTACATAATTTTTATATTTAATATGAATTTTATTTGATAGATATCAACGAGTAAATTTTAAAATTATAATTTTAAAAAATAAATATGTATGATATTTTAATTAATAATTAAAAAACTTTTAAAAATTATTAAAACAAAAGGAGAATATGTACATCCATTGCTGATAGCTTGACTGATACTTAATTCTATTTTTTTTAAATGTTAAAGTATAAACAAAATAGATCATCTGATATATTAATTTATTTAATAATTGTTAAAATATTTATTTAATAAGACTTTTAAACTTTCTAATCCTTTATTCTAAAATAAAAGCTCCTCTTTTCGTCTGATTCTTTAGTTTTATGAACATTGATTTTAAGAAATGATTGATTGTTTATTTCCGACTCTTACTGTTTAATTTGAGAGCAGACAGTTAACGCACAAAGAAAACAAATTAAAAGGTTGACATTTAGTCAAAATAAATAAGTTTTTTTATTTTTATTTTATAAAAAATAAACTATAAAACTTGTCTTAACAAACAAGAAATATTCAACGCTACCCAATAATTATGTCAAAACAAACTGGTTTCTTTCTTTTTCTTTTTTTATAGAAAAAACAAACTAAAAAACTTGTCTTAACGAACAAGAAACATTCAATGCTACCCAATAATTACATTGATGTCTAGGTGTTTTGGAGTACTAAACTTGTGTTTAGATTTGTTTATTTTTGATATTTTTTAATTTAAAAGTCATAAAAAAATTAATTAATTTGGCTTATTAAATTTTTTTTTACATGATTTGATATATATTTTTTTACAAAAAATTTAAAAAATTTAAAAATTTAAAAATTACTAAAAAAAATTAGTCCAAATACAGATTAAGTAACGTTATCTATAAGTTCAAAAGTTCATGGTTAAGGTAAGTGACGACTCCAGAAATTTTTATTAATAGAGTCATTTAAAATTTAAAATTTTATTTATTTAATAAAATAATAATTTTAACACTAATTAACAATTAATCATCTATTATCAGCATACAACAAATTAAATTATACGTATCAATTAATAAGTAGAATACATTTTTAATATCCTCATTTTGTTATTTTGATTAAAAAAAATTATAAATATATAAACTTTTACCATTGTACTCAATGCACATAATATTTTAGTTGTCACTAGTATCAAAAATATCATTTTTAATATGTGCGATCAAACAATAATTAAATCAAAGAACACAAAAAACTAACTTAATGTTAAATTCTATAAAACGGTTCTTAAACTCTTGAAGTTACATATTTATGATTGTGAAAAATAATTCAATACAAACTACAAATGTATCATTTATATTCGGAATAAAAATATTAAGAAAAATAATTTAATATAATGCGTTGAAAATAATTGTAGTGTTTTATATTATTATGGGATCAATTATATTTTTTAATTTGGGTCAATTATATACTAACTAAAAATTATTATAATAATAATTTAAAAGAAATTTTTTTAATGAGGTTAATTGACTCCATATTAACCTACATGCGTCCCCCCCTGTTAGGGTACACATGTATCGATCATTTCAATTTTGTATTAAGTTTAAAATTAAATTAATTTTTATCGATTCTAATTTTTTAAATTCAGAATTAACCTATTTATGTTGTAGAACCATATCAATAAAAATTGGATTAGTTCAATTTGGAACTACGGTTTCATAAAATTTAAAAATTATTTTGCGCACATGAAAAAAATTACTATGTATATGTTTTAAAATTTTGAAATGAATAAAAAATAAAATCTAACATTTTTATAATATAATAAAAGTATGAAAGAAAAAGAAAATATTTAACCAAAAAATTCACAAAAATAAATATCATATAACAAAAAAATAATAATTAATAATAATTATCTAACTCTTTTTTTTTTAATTTGTAAAGATAGAAAAAATTTTATTTTTTCTATATTAATCTCATAATAATTATATATGTAATTTAATAGATGTGTGTGTATATATATATTAATCAGATTGGTTCGGGTTAATTTCAAACTAACATAATAAATGAACTAATATTATCGATTTGTCTTTTTTTGAATCCAGAATCAAATCAATTAACTATAAAAATCAACTAAATCCAACCCAATTCAACCCAACCCAACCCAATTCATAGAAATCGAATTAGCTTGATTTTCAAATTTTACAGATTTCTTATGTACCTCTATAATCTTCTAATTATAGTATAAATTATAAATATTAATATATAGCATTAAACTAGTCATTTAGCTGTCTGTAGAAGGATTGACCCCTTTAATATTGTTTTACACAAGGTTCGACCTTTCTAAATTTTGACTTTATTTATTTGGATGCAAAACAATTTTACAAATTTTTTTATTTTTGGGAATTTGGTTGATAAATAAAAAAATATTTTTTTAAAAAAATTATAAACTTTTAAATAAAAACATGCTATTATTTTGATACATTCTGTTACCACCACCATCTCATCACCAGCATTATAACTATCATTCTCTCTTTACAACCATCCATCATATATTCATTTTCACGTCACCATAAACACTTCACTATTGCCACCACAATTCATCACCATAAACACTCCACTATTGCCACCACAATGCACCATTGCCACCATAGTCGCCACCATTATCACTATTGCTATTATCGCCACCACTACATTTACTACTACAACTACTATTGCTACTCCGGTCACCATTGATCACCCCAATTATCGCTATTATCACTTTTTTTGTTGATACAAAAATAATTATTATTTTTTATGTAAATTATTTTTAATTATTTAATAAAAATATTTTATAATACAAATATCTTACGTTATTTTTATCAAATCAAATAATAAAACATATGCAAATATTTTTTCAAATAATATTTTATATTGAAACAATATGACGTATAGCATAGCACATTGATTAGGATTAGGAGATCATTGATGTGCAGTGAGGTGTAGGACCTGACCGAGTTTTGATTGATCCCTCTTCTCTTGGTCATTTCGTTATAATCCAATCATGAAATTTCTCTAATCAGATAAGTGGTGATTATGGAGGCGTAGAATGTTAAATGATGCATCCTTGTTCTGATTAGACTAACGTCTTGATAAGAAATAATGTGCACTTGATACGCATTGTCTTAGAAATTTATTAAGTTAGTACGATCATAATAATCGTTTGTACACAGTAATCTTGACACGTGGTTATTGAGAAACAAAATAAAAAATAAGTTGTAACAAATTTAAGTACGATTCAATTGATGTATGCAATTTTTATACAACATTATATTTTTTTATTTTTTGAGAGATTTTAGGCTAACTTAACCATGGGAGGGGTTTGATTTTTTTTCTTTGGAGTTGTTTCAAGTTAAAAATGAAGATCAAAAGAGAAAAAATAAAAAAACAAGCTAAGGAAGCATTGTCATGAAAATAAATAAAAACAATAATACATGATAATTCCCAACTATTTAATAATTATTCAGATTGGATGAGATTTTCGCGGTGTAGAAGTCAAAAGGGTGGGGCCACATTGTTTGTTCGGAGTACCCACATTAAGGATCACGTTCGCCGCCTCCAAAGATCAACCCTCAATATTTTTAGAGGTGTTTGGTGCACAATTGTTTTTTGTAGAAGGTTAAAAAAATCTCGAAAAAAAAGTTAGTCGAAACACAAGTTAAGTTTGTATTTTTACTTTTATTTTTTTGAATTTAAGTTAAAAAAATAAAAAAACTATTTTACTAAAATAGTGTTTTAAATCGTCAGTACAAAGATAAAAAATTAATATTGGATGGTTAATTTTTTTTTTTTTGAAATTCTAAGCAAAAAACTAAAAAGTATTTTTAAGGCAGAAGCCAAACAAAACCTTATGGCCATTTTGTTTCCATATTCTTTATTTATTTATTAATTTGCTCGTGTTAAAAGATTGTCAAATCCAAATCCAAATCCAAAAACTGTCTACAACACAGGACATAGCGAAACGGTCAACACAAAACAAGACATTACTGCGCAACAACCGCTGCAGACCTGTACCAACTTGCTCACCAAGTAAAGCAAAAGAAATGACGTAATATTTTTATTTTTTTATTTTTTTTGTGTGATTATTTGGTGAGACTTCGACATTCTTTCCTTTGGTTAAAAAAAAAAAATTATCAGTCATCACTCATCTAAAAACTTAGCCCGGCCTAGTTTTTTTTTTTGGGTAAGTTTTATGATTTTTTAACTTTTTTTATAAAAAAATTAATAAATTATAATACAAAATCACATAAGTTGACTTTTTTTAAGTACTTTTAAATAAAAAATTTTGTAAAAAAGTTAGACGAAACATAAATCTTTCAAAGACATGGATAATTTATTATTTATATTTTTAATATAACTATTACTATTATTCTATAAATGATATTTTTACTTTACTTTTTTTTTTTTTTTATAAATATTATTCAAAAGTTGTATTACATTGTGCATTTAAATTATGTCATGCATAATTTTAAATATCAAAGATAGATTTTAGAGTGTAAAATATCCAAAAGTGAAGTCAAAATATCAATTCAATTATTATTATTGTTATTATAAATTATAATAACAATAGTTATAATTAATTGAGTAAATACAGGTAAATAGCCACCTGGGAGCAGTTGGGATAGGATGACGTAATTTTGCTTGAGTAAAATTAAGTAGCCATGACGTGACATAATTTGGTTGATAAGTCAATTACCAGGTAATAAGGAAAGAAAACTGCTCATCAACGGTTGTTTAATGAATAAATAATGTATAAATATTTGTATAAAATATAAAAAAAATTTGAGATAAGTCTTTTTATCAATTGAAATTTTAGTATTAATTTTATCTAATTTTTTTAAATAAATTTAATCTCACAATATTAATATTTACAGAAAATATCCTTAAATATTTCGAAGATTTTAATGACCAAATCTCTTTTTAAATGGGAATAAAAAATTTTATCCCAAAAATTTATCCTAAAATTTCTTCAAAAATCTCTTTGAAAATATCTCTAAAAATCTCCAAAAAAAACTTGTGCTGCAACTACCACAACCCTAGTTTCGTCGTCGGCTTTATTCTCCGTCGCCGTCGCCATTGTCGGCGCAGACTCCATCTTTTTCGGTGCCGATGTTGTCCTCCTTCTCCGGTGTTCTTTTCCACTTTCTCTGGCTTTGATTTTTTTATTCCATTAAACTGATAAATTTATCAATTTAAAAGTTTGAAAAAAAATATCATTCAATTAAACTGATAAATTTATCAGTTCAAAATTCTGAAAAAAAAAATTTCATCCCATTAAACGGATAAATATTTTTAAAGAATTTTTTTGAAAAAATTAAAGTGATAAATTTATAAGTTAAATTAAATTGATAAATTTCTCACAGCAATAGCGACGCCAATGATGGAAGAGTGATACATTTACCAGTTAAAGTGATAAAATTTCTCACAGCAATTGTGAAATCGGTGATGAAGAAATCAAGATCTAGAGGGAGGAGCGGCGGTGGAAAAATCTAGATCTAAAATAGGAAGGAGTAGGGGTGTACATGGTTTGATTTGATTCAATTTTGAGTTAAATAAGTTAAATCAAGAATCAAACCGTTTTGAACGATTACAAGAGCTTAAGAACTAGAACCGAACCGTATATATCATGGAACTAAATTGAACCGAACCGATAAATAATGGTTCAGTTCCAATTTGGAATCGCAATTCTAAGGGGTAAGCATTTGTTGCCTATTTTATGTTTTACAAAATTATACATGTATTTATTTTATTTTTTCTATTAATTTTTTATTTTTTTATTTATATTATTTTATTTTACATTTTTTTATCATTTGTTTCATATTTTTACAAAGAGAGATTCTCATTTTTATAAATTATGAAGTATATTTTATTTCTTTTTCATCTATTACCAATAATTTATCAATTATATAATATTACGATGGTATGAGAAAAAAATAAAAATAAATAGTATTTTTAAATATTTTCTTTATATATAGTACGTAATATAAATATTATTAATAATTGATGAATCGGTTCAATTCCATAGAATTTTTTTGAAGCTTAATCGAGGAATCGAATCATAAAGAACGGTTCTTAATTATTTAGAACCGAAATCAATGATTTTTTGAACACTCCTAGGAGGGAGGGAACAACGGTGACGGGAGAGTCTAGATTTAAAGGAAGAAGTAGTAGCAAATGAACGGCGTCGACGAGATCTTAAAACATGTGACGGCAACAACAACGGCTAGGAGAAAAACAGGCAACATTGATGAGGGGAAGACTGGATGGTGGCAGCAGGGAGGAGAAGGGGCGACGACGACAACAATGACTAGGAGGAGAAGGGGCAACAACGGCGAGGATGCGAAGGAGTGGCAACTAGGGCTTCTCGTGATCAATGGGCTAGGAATTTTGTAAGGTTTGTTGAATTTGAGATTATGGGATATTAATTTAAGTAGGAATTAGAAATTTAGGAGGATTACGAAAAATTAGGAGTGTGAATTTGGAGAGTAATGGGAGGTTACCGGTGAAAGAGTGAAGGATTTTAGAAGATTATGCTGAATTCAAATTAATAAAAATAAAAACTTAATATTTTAAATAGGAATAAATTGGTCATTAAATTTTATCCTAATTTATTGTGAGACTAAAACTAATAAAATAAATATGGTATGACTAAAATTCTTACGAGATTTAAAAAAAGAACTAAATTTCAAATATTCCTAAAATATATATATACATATATTTGTAAAAATAATAAGTTTCACATTTAAAAGAGTATTTATTTTCTAAAGATACTCGCACATTCATTATTCCGACATTTTGTATTTAGTAATGTTTTGAAATTTGAACTATAACAATCGTACCATTTGAATAAAGGTCACTTGATAATATATTCCCATTTAAAAACGTATTGATATTTAAAAAAAAAATATCTTCATGTATTGATAGTTATAAAAGTAGTAATTTTTATATTTAAAAGTGCATGGATATTAATTTTTTTGTGTTTTCATTAAATTATTAATATAGTGTTGTCTAATACAATTAGCATGATTCATAAAAAGGGTGAGGCTTCTCTCAGGTCTTGTTATAGACTGAAAAGGTTAAGTTGGATTTTTTTGGGTTTAAAATAAATATATTTTGATGATTTAAACTATTTATTTTATTAATATTAATTTATATATTATTATTGTAAAAAATTAAATTAATTGAATATCGTTAACTACTAAAATAAATCACATTTGTGTTAATAAAATAAATAATAAAATAGACATGATAACTTATTTTTATTAACGCAAATGTGATTAGTTAATATAGTTAATGATATACGAGCAATTTAATTTTTTATAATAATATATAAATTAAAAATAATAAAATAAACAAATCAAATTATTAAAATATAATTATTTTAAACTCAGAAAAATTCCAACTAAACCTCTTCGATTGGCCTGGACTGCTCACCCCATAAAAAAAATCAACAAAGAGAAAACAAACAGATGACGCGAATTTCTTGAACAAATGAAATTGTTGAGAGTACTTTTTAATTTGAGTTTGTTTCAAAAATATTGTAATTCATTCCAAGCTTGGAATACTATCTTATACGTCTTGTTTGGAATAATTACTCATTTACTTATTTTATTTTATTTATTTTTATTTTTAATAATAAAAAATTATTATTTAAGTAAATTATTATACTTTTCGATTCTTTTCAGCAGGTCAGAAAAGTAATTTTTTTAATTAAAATATAAAAGAATTTTTAAAAAAGCAAAAACTAAGTCAATAAGTCAAAATTTATATTACTTATTTTTGTCTTCATTGAACTTTTTTTTAATCTTTTGATTAAACTTTTTTATTTTTTCGATTCATCTTAACAAAACAATTTGAAAATGTAAAAAAAAAATTAGTCAAAGGATGAAAAAAGTTCTTGAAAAAAAAAAAGCAAAATTTTGAAAATTTAGGCCAAATTGGGCCTATATCTATAAATATACTATTCATTGGCAAATGTATGCAGAATACTAGGTGGTTGGCAGAGTTTGTTAGTAGCTTTTAGCTTGTTACTACTAATTTTAGTTATTAATTTTTGAAATAAATTATAATTTATTTTTTTTATTTCAATTATAAATTACAATATTTATCAAATATTTATAATTTCTACTATAAATTATAATTTATAAACTATTAATTTTGATAATACCTAACACCGAGACTACATTAGCTTGTGACTAACTTAAAGCATTGAAGTGTTTGAGCAATGCAGTGTTGAGTAATTATTCGATAATTTTAGAGTATCACGTGGTATTTTTATTTAATTTTATAAAAAAAAAAATATAAAAAACACTCTGAGTATAATAATAGTGACCCATCTTTATTGAGTTAGATAGAGATAAAATGTAACTCACTTAATATACATCGAATTTTTTCATTTGTCAGGAGTATCACGTAGTCCTTCTGTAAAAGTTTAAAATTCGAATTCTTTGTTCATCTTGTCGTTGAATTATATCATCATCTAAGAAAGGTACGATTTTTTTTATTAATAATGCTATGATAACCAAATTATTATACCAATCTAGTCTATTAAATAATATGGCACAATGAGAAGCATTAATGCAAGTGTTAAAAGGAAATAAAAAATGAAACAGGTAGGGTAAGCCCCAAGCAAAGGGGACCCCAGCTACTAAATTGTTCAATACTCCATCACGTCATTTGAATATGTTGAACCAAATATATACTTCTAGTGGATCTGTCATTGCCCTAACTGCCTGCAATTCTTCTTTAATCTCTAGCTTTTATTTAAGAGATCAAGCTGCTGAAAATATTGCAGCTGATGCTGATCATGTTCAGTCCTTACCATATCATATCAATGGAAGCAGATGAACATGGTTTTGCAATAGTTCATCTACTTGCACCAAGTGGTTGCAAGCAGAATCTCCTTTCTCACTTGACAAACACAAATTCAAATGATAAAAAATCTTCAATCCCAAAACCAACAAATTAAAGGAAACCAATTGTATTCAATCCATCCGGGTTTTGGTTAGCTTTGAATTGTTTGTGTTACTCTGAAAGTTCCTCAGTAGCAACCCTATAAACAGCAAAAAAGAAAAAAGAAAGAGAACTACTTAACCAAAAAAGCCACAAATCATTCAGTTATTTTCTTCCTCAAGATTTTGCTAAGAGAATTTGTGTTAAGAGAAAGAAAAGCTACAGTCAGGAGGGCCTGCGATCGCCATTTTGCCTTTGCTCAACAAGAACAATCGGCATAACTGCCCATATGAACCAACAATTTTGTAAAACTTGCACAAGATTGAAAAGAAAGTCAGATTGATGAAAAAGCATTACATTGGCTTAGGTTTACAAATTCTTGAGCAGCAGGGCACCCCGACAGATTGACTCTAAGCAACAAAAACTACATTTATTAATACTCTTTAGCAGGCTTCCAACAGGAGACCGCATGGATGATTCGCCCCTTCCAACCTTGCAGCATCCAATGGCCGTCTTCATCCACCACAAAATCCTTGTGGTAACCGCTCCTCACTTCAGCCCTCACATCCTTCACGATCTCCTGGTCAAGAGGGAGCTGCCTGAACCCGGCCCTCACAGTCCGAACCTGCCATTGCTTGTATGTCTCAGGTCTTTCCACCCTTACCAAGCCCTCACACGCTATGACATTCATTACATCCCTTCCAATGATCTGTTTCTCGAACAACATCCTATCCTGATCTTCACGAGGCACGGTAGCTTCAAACATATCAAACAGTGCAGAGAAGTGGAAGAGTGCCTCCCTGAATCGGGAGATAAAGAACGGGGCATTATATGTCCCATTAAGCACACCATGGACAAATAAATCCGGATTAATACTCTTGATTAGGTTTAGAACCGTGTCTCGTGGACTACTCATCACTACCGTGTCATCGGGCACATTTCTTAGCCGGTACAAGCAATTAACAACAAGCATTTCATCCCTGTCAATCTTGAGATCTTCAAGTTGAATGGTATCCCATTTCTTTGCTATGGCATTGTACTCAAACGGCACTTTAAGCCTCTCGCAACACTTAGCTAGCCGGCGTCCCGTCTCCTCAACCCTTTCTGCAGGCCTAAAACCAGGTTGGGGAAAATCTATTCCTGTGATCCGAAGCTTAGGAGGTCCACCAGGCCTTTCGGAGAAGGCCTGGATCAGGCAAGGCCATTGGAATCCATACAGAATTCCAAAATCTATTATGTGAAGCATCGTTGCTTTGCTCGATAATTTCCCAATCCATCGATTTGCAAAGAAATTTGATAACAACTTGAAAGGGCATGCCTTAACAAATACTTGGTAACTTTTCAAAAGATCAGCAGCTGATATCCCAGTAGAAGCAAAACCTATGTACAATGCAGTCCCAGAACCGGCCAAGCGCGCCCCAAGGGCATTGGCAAAGAAATGGGCCAACCTTTCAATACCATCACCATAAGGAGAAGAGTGTTGCCTAATTCGGTTAAGCAGTTCATTAGCAGTTCTGCTATCGGTATTTGCCACAGCCTCTGCACATTGAGTTAGGAGAGTCCTTAAATCCACCATTTCCTTTGTGTTGCCCTGTTTCTTACCCCGCGGCCTCCCTCCTCCATTCGATCCTTTTGGCTGGCCATTTTGCTGCAGCTTACTCCTGGCTGAGGCCTCCTTGTCAGGAAAAAAGGCCGAATCATCGTGCAGAAGGGGATTCAAAACAGGGCAAAGCAACACCTTATCATACATGTCTGATTCCTCATCAGACTCTTCAACATAACTTGCCAACTGTTTGTTACTCCGGCCACCTTCCACATTATCACTCTCCTCTCGACAGTGATTTTTCTTTCCCCTCAATCCATATGGCGATTCTTCCCACCCATTCTTCTCATCTTCAACCACTACCTTCGAATTGTTTTTGTTTTGATCCGGGTCATGATATCTGTAATCTATATATTGAGAAAACCGGGTAAATTGGCTTTTGTTAGGTGAGTCTAGAACCTGAAATGGAGTAAGAAGGGAGTCCACTGGCCCATCTCCAGCATCAGAAAAGAAGCTGTTTGATGAGCCAATTGGGTAAAAAATGGAATCAAATTTGTAATCAACATGAGAAGACTGTATGAAAGAGGATTCAAATCGAGACGGATCGGGCTCGATGAAGTTGTCAAGAGCAGTAGTAGAGGTGTTACTACTGTGACTACTGGATGATCCAATGACATTGTCATTTGGGCTATCAAGGGAAGGTGGGTACTTCTCTCCCAACACATCATAGAGTGATTTCTCAGCAGCTTGGAGAGCCAAACAGTCTGTCAACATGCAAGGCTTGCGCTCCAACCCCACCTCTTCCATAAGCATCTGGTTTATGTACTTGAGAATTGGATTGTCATTGAAATCCTGCTCCTCCGAAGAATCCGGAGGAGAAGATTGAAATAAATCGGGAGGGTTTGAAGCATTTGGTAAGATACCAAAACCATGATGATCAGAAACGGGATGACCCAGTTTGAATCCATTCACAAGGTTTCGTTCTGAAATCGAATTGGGGTCGAATTTGAACCCGTTTATTGAACCCTCCGAGTACTTAAAAAGGGTATCCATAAACCCTAATTGTCGATTTTTCAAGAAAACAATACAAATGAGCAAAATCGTGAATCTCAAACCCAAGAAACCATTAACGACGTATGAGCAAATGGGTAATCGTTAGAACACTGGAATAAGAATAGTAGAAGTGGAAACTTGATTCGATATACGAAATTTTAGACAAAATGGGCACTGGCGGATTAGGAACTGCAGTAAGATGAGAAGTTAAAAGAGTAGTAAGAGAAGCCAAAGAATGGATAGAGCGAGATATGACTTCCCATTTCACTTATAAAGTGTGAAAAGGTTTTCATTTTGACATCTGTTTAATGGTGTCGAACTCTGTTCCAGGAAACTACGCAGTTGATTCGAGAATCATCTGCCAGAGACCGTTTGAAAATCACCGGGTACCGCCGTGACCGGTCAATTCCAGATGAATGTGCCGGTGGTCTGCTATGGCTTCGGCCAATCATGTATGCGAGTACACGTGTGGGTACGACTCGGAGCACGTGACGAGCTTCGTTGGTCGTTTGGCTTGCGCACCAAGAAGACAACGGACCTCATACCGCGCCCGTGGCGAGTCACGAGAAAATGTGTCTTAAACGGAAAAGGTCGGACCAGTCGTGTGTGCTGAAGGGGCGTTTTGACTGAGGTTTACTGGAAGCCGCCGGTCTGATTTGAAACGGAAAGGTTTCCCCCTCCCACTTGGAAACGAGTCACATAGATAGCTTGGGAGCACTGCTTATAAAAATTACTCATAAAATTATTTATAATTTAAAATAAATAATTTATTTTAAAATATTTATAATATATATTATATTTTAAATAAAATTAAACTATTTATTTTAAAATATAAATACTTTTATAAATATGTAGTATTATTATTTAATTATGTAGTGAAAATATTCTGAATATACTTTGATGATCTTTGTTTATTGTGTAGATGAGAGACAAAAAATAATTCACTTAGCATGTGTTTAGTATAGTTTAGTGTTTTTTTTATGATATTTTTTGACTTTAGCTTTTGATTAGATTGAGATGAGTGAAAGTAAGAAGAAGTATTAGTTATGAGGAAAAGAAAAAAAGAAAAACTGATAGATATCACTTATTTTGTTTGTTTAGTCAAGAAAAAAATGAGAGTGTTATTTTAATTTTTTTATTTGATAATAATTAATAAATCAAAATCAGTTGTTTAATACTTATTTATTTTTATGATATTTTCATATTAGTTTGAATTCGTTACTTTTAATATAGATATAAAAAGATTATAGTTAATATTATAAAAATAATGTATCCAACGCTCTACTCTTTTTCGTTTCTCTCAATTTTTTAGGCAAAAAAAAAATCTCTAAAACGTGGATCAATGATCCCCTCCCTAACTTTTCATCTATTTTTTCTCTATTTTTTAAGTACAATCCAAACAGTATTATAATTAACTTTTGTCTTTTAAATTTTTCATTTTTCCTCTAAATCTTTTAATTCAAACAAAGGGTTAGTGGCTTTTTTTATCTTACATTAACCCAAAGAAGTATATTTTGTGAACTCTTCTTG
>JAOTRH010000006.1:6644039-6677879 GCA_034768845.1 Heliamphora exappendiculata | reverse complement strand
GATCTACAAAGTTGGATAAATTAAGTTCTCACCTACAGACGACAAGGAAACAGATTAAACCTAGTTTAGACAGATAAGATCCAGCTATGAATTGACGTATTTATTCAAATCTAAGCACGGTCAAGAAACGAGAAGATTTAAAACAAAACAAATAAGAAGCTGAAGATGAAAAGAGAAATCCATTTGGAGAAACGCAAAATTCAAGAATCATTGCGAAATGAAGTGGTTCTAATATTTCATCAAGATCAGAGACATGAACGAGTAAGGAGAACATCATCATACCTGAGATGAGACGAACACCAAGCAGATTGCGCAGAAGCTATCTAGCTCGGATGCAAGCAAATTCAAGGAAACCCTAATGTTCAAGGTAATAATGTTCAAAGAGCTATCCATCATCATTTCTTTTTCTTTTATTATTATTATTATTATTATTCATTTGTTGTTCAAAGAGCATGGGTATATATTCACTGCAACATTGCAACATTGCAACATTTTCCTTCAGGTAATAATGTTCTTGATTGATAATTAGTTTTTACAATATCATCCACAACAAACCCTAATGTTGTTACAGCATAAAACGACAAAAAACAAACAATGAGAAAGAAAATAATTTATGCACAAAAAAAACACAATTTTACATAATTTATTCAAAATTAGAGTTACTTACACAAAAATTTGAGGACTTTTCGCTAAGAAAAGAGCAAGGGTGCTACCAAACGGCTCTGATCACCTCTGTTCCATAAACTAAACATCATAAAAAAATTATTTTAAACTGTAATGTCTCTAATGTCTCTAGAACGATTCGGGTTATAAGACAGACTCCCAAATATAACTAGGTTCCCCACGATAACATATATATATATATATAAAACTCACATTCCACGTACAACTATGTTATTTGGAAAACGAATCATTCTAATACAGATAATATAAACAAAAACGTGTTATGCCACATGTTCTAAATTATAGTACGACAAAAAAAGTTTCTATAAATTTTAACATTAGAATGTATGTAGTGCTTTCAAATTATAAGTAATCCATACAAGATCAACTATTATTTTTCAAAACATTTATGTTAAACATATTTTTAAGAAGTGTTTTAACTGATTTTTGTTACATTTTGTCTTATTAAAACTCTACTTTATCCATATTTTAGTTTATTATATTTGATTTTCTCATAAAAAAAAAGTTAAATAAATAAATAAATAAATAAAGATTTGAAGGAATTTCTTTGAAACGCTAATTTAATTTGCGTTTTAAAACGAAAATGTATTATATTTCAAAACTTACTTTGTAAATGTATTATATTTCAGAACTTACGCTGTAAAACGGGAATCGCTAGGGTGTCGGACTCTTCTAGTAACACATTTCCACAGTATTGACCAACCATCGCCTAACTCCTTACATTAATAATACTATCTTACTGTTATAATTTATTAAAAGCACAATATATCGTGGTCAGTGCATTTGTACAAAAAGAAAAAGTATTTCATAGGTATACATGTTTGATGTTAGAGATTATATTAAAGAATGATAATATGAATAAATAATACTTAGGTTTTATTTTTTTTAATGCCATAACATAATAAATGAGTTTATATATGTTGTGGTATTATTTGTATCATATTTGGTTAAAATAGGACAAAGTATGAGATAAGATATAATAACTTATTTTTAATTATTAAAAAAGAAGAAAAGATAATCTAAAGAGAGAGAGAGAGAGATAATGACTAGTAAATGTGTCAGATAAATAATTTTATAAATTTGGGACTTGTACACTCCAAATTCAAGAAAAATATGGTAGAAAGATAAACTCTGAAATTGTAAAGTCTTATGTATTTTATCGTGATTGGATTAAATTGTGATAAGTGGGATGATTTAGAAAAATAATAATTAAAATGATTCCAAAAATGAAAATTTTTTAAAAACGAAAATAAGCAAATACATAATTTAGCTTATTTGCTTTTTGGATTATTTTTGTTATTCTGAATTTTTTTAGAGTTTTGTTAAATTGTTTTATGCTAATTTTCTACCGTGTGTCTCAATGATAGGAGCAAAAAAAAATTTAATAATTTGATTAAAAAATAAAAAAACTCATTAAAAACAAAAATAGTCAAAAATAAAATAAATAAATAAGCAATTATGCAAGAAAAATATTTGAAAAGAGTGGGCTCTATTTTTTTTTTTACCCAAATTGACTGAAGTGGCTGCACTTTATTGGATATATTGGCTCTCTTTACATCGGATAATTACATCGGACCCTTTCGGTCCCTACCATAATTGATTTTGTTATTTGTTTTTTCGTTTTCATTCTTTTTTGGAAGACCACTTATTTCGCTGTTTCTTTGTTTGAAGGAATTTCGGTTAAAAATATAAAAAAAAAATTTAACGCATAAAGTTTATTAATAAAAATTTTAACGCGTAAAGTTTAATTGCATAATTTTTCTAACAAATACCCTACAAACAGATAAATTTATCTGCTTGGTATTCATCTGTTTGCATATCTATTTGCTTATTTATGCTTGTTTGCATATTAATTTAATATGTAGACAAATAAATTTATTTGTCTGCATATCAATACAGATAATGCAAATAGATAAATTTATTTGTATTCTTTATACGTGTTTTCAATAAGACAGATAAATTTATCTGTGTACACATATTTTTAATAAAAAATAGATAAATTTATATGTATTATTTATACATATTTTAGAAAAGTACAGATAAATTTATCTGTTCTAAGATATTTTTATTCCAAAAGGATCTTATTCCTTAAAACTTTAATAAAGATAGATCTTACTCATTAAAATTTTTTTATACTGAATAAAAAATAATAAACACCCTATAAATAAAATTATTCGCCAATATTTTTGTTGTTTTAATTCAAATAACTCCTTTTAACTTTTTCTTCGGACATTATAATGGCAAGTTCAAGATAAAATACATGATAATAATCTCGATTTTTAACTTTTTTATGTGTAAGTTTGTATAAGCTTCTGCTTTTTAATTATACAGGGCGATGATTTTAAGAGTTTTAGGCGATATATTTTATATTTTTATTTTTTATTTTTTATTTTTTTTATTGAGATGTAAAATTATTGATTATATTTTTATAATTAAGTTTTTTAACATATTTTTTCAGTTGATAATATTGGTTTTCACTTAATTGTTCATGTGACATGGTTGATTTATGATAAAATTTTATTAATTTTAACTTTAAAAAAAAAATCAAAAGTTACTATTACTAAAATTATTAATAATATTCTATAAACAAACCAAAAAAATTTTAAGTAAAAAAACTAATCTTTTAATATAATTTAGTACATCAATCAATTAGAGTTTTTCTTTTTTCTCCTGTTAGTACATCAGTTGGACTTTTTCTTTCTCAAACAAACATTATTTAGTACTTTTAACTTTAGAATGAAATAAAATTAAAAATATCTTTATACACTTAAAATTGTTCAAATATGCTCTCCATGGAAGAAATACCAAAATCAATAATATACAAAAATAATTAATTTTAAAGATGTTAATTATTTGTTGGAAAAATGTAACAAATTATTTGTAAAAAAATTAAAAATACAATAATAAACAAATTATTTGAAGTAGAGACTAGAGATCAATCCACATAGAGATTCAAAATCATGCAAAAAAAAAAAAGATAGCCAGATTATATAAAGGAAGCAAAAAGTGTATTAAATGTGGAAAGGAAATAAAAACTGTTCCTTTTGGAGAGATTATAAAACATTTTACAATTGCCTTAATTCAATGTCACACTATTCAAATTTCTTCAATCCCATTAATCTTGGTAGTTGTAATTTATTGAATGAAAAAATTTCTTTTCGACAAGGAATTAAAGTTCCTAAAGATTTTTGTTTTGACATTATTTTTTATTTCAAATATCCTAGTACACATGTTTCTTTAAGATTTGACTAACTTGTGTTTAAAATTTTTTTTTTTAAAGCTTTTTGACTTTTTAACTTTTTTTATAAAAAAAATAAATATAAAAAAAATGTGAAAAAAAAAATATCTAAAGCCCAATCAATGTGCTTTTTTAAAAAATTTTAAACAAAAAAACTTCAAAAAAAGTTAGGCAGGCTTAATAAATAATATATTATTTCATTTTTGTTGATATGTGTTATTTAAATGTCATATAATAATAAAAGACTTTATAAATTTAAGAGCCTCATTATTTTAGAGAGGTAATTTTCTAATTCACCTAATCAATTAACCACCCTGTAACTATAACTTTGATTTTTTACCAAAAATTAAAGTTAATTTTTAAAAGGCAAAAAAAAAATGTTAATTTCCGAAACTCATACGAATGCTGCATCCAACCTATGAAAAGTCATTTTGATCCAACACAACCTTCTGTTTGGTATCGTTTCTATTTTCTGGTTTTATTTTTTTTTTTAAAACATCTTTTTCCAGAAACCACTAATTTTTTTTAAAAAAAATTGAATTCACAAAAACTGTTATCACTAAAAATGAAAAATGAAAATGATATAAAAACGAAGCAAATAATAAAAACAGTTCCAAACATGTCAAGGTTCAATAATAGGAAAACAAAGGCATATCCACGAGACATCTAAACATTTGGTACTTATGACCCAAAAACAAAATTAAATAACTAATTACAGAAAATAATTTCAGCAATCTACGTACATATAAAATCTACAAATATTTTAAATTCTAAATGCATATAGATGACTGAAACCATTTATGTGATTGGTTATGTGGTTAATTCTGTATACGTAAAAGAACTATAAATTATGCAATTATCGGTAGACAAATTTTTATGATACCAATGTTATACATACTCCAGTACAAGTGTCGAGTATGGTATATATCTAATGACCAGACACGTGAAATCTTAAAACTAAGAATACGTAAACTTGGCTAAAGAGTATCCAAAAATTAAATAAGTCCATGCATACAATAAAAAATGAATCAAGTAGCAATTTTTGAAACAATATTTTAACTTTTAAAGTACTTATTAATTTATTCATACTAATTTATTATATTAGACATTTGTTTCTATCCTTAATAGCTTTGTTGTGCATAATAATTATAAATCACATACCTAATTTTAGTACATTATTTTCACTTGTCACTATTCTCTCATGATTAAAATTTTAACCGTGTCCAACAAAAAACAGCCACCCAACACGTCATGTACCCATACTTATGATGTGTCGTGTCGACACAGGTGCTCCATCAAAATTAGCGAGTCCGTATAACATACAGTGATACCAATCATTTACTTTGGGTGTCTGCATTTTGTGCTTCAGCACAGCTTGAGTTACCATTCAAAGTTAAAATACAATTCATCCAAAAAGAGAAGCATGTGAACTGGTACTGAAACATGAGTCAAGAATACAAGAGAACAGAAGTTCACAGATTTCTAATTTCATTTGTACATCTGACCAAACAACAAAATAGTTACTGGCTTTTGAAGTACACCAATCTCCAAGTCAATCTCCACCAACAAAGTAGAAGAGTGAAAGGAAGAACCACCTGGCTGGTTAACATGTCCTTAATAAGCAACAACTCTCTACTCTGCTGTATCATTTTTACACCATAATCGAAAGCCATGTCTAGACGATGTTTCTTCAAAACCATGCACAGTAAGTGTCACGCCACTAAATTTATCACAGCACCACTAAATATTTATTATCTGGTAAAATTAGCGCATAATATGTCATTCTCAAAACCGATAAACGTGTTCTACGAGAAAACAGGTACCACAGAAGATGATCTGAAAACAATAAACAAGCATTTCCATATAAAATGTACTTCAATGCATAAAACATTCATAACTGTGGGGGTTTTTGTTTGTGCCGCTGTGTGTGTGCGCGCGAGAGAGATGCAGAGAGATGAGTAAATTAAAAGTTGAAGAAAGAGCTACCATCGACTGTGTTCTGAAACGCCCTTGCCAGCCACCTTGGGCAGAAAGCCATAGTCTTCAATACGGAGTTATAACAACCATGCTTTAAAGATTTCTATGCAGGTACCCAACAGGAGCTAGCACAGAAAATCCGACCCTTCCATCCCTGGAGAATCCATTGACCATCTTCGTCGATCAAGAAATCTTTATGGTAAAATGACTTCACCTTACCCCTCAATTTCTTTACAAGTTCCGGTTTCAATGGGAGGATCCTGAAACCAGCCCTCATGTTCCGAACCTGCCACTGCTTGTACGTCTCAGGCCTCTCAACCCTTTCCAGACCCTCACATGCAACTACATTCATTATCTCACGCCCAAAGAACTCCTGCTCAAAATTTGTCCTATGCTGATCTTCACGGGGTATATTAGTGTCGAACATATCAAACAATGAAGAGTAGTAGAAGAGTGCCTCACGAAACCGAGTGATAAAGAAGGGAGCATTGTAGGATCCATTAATGGCAGATTGGATGAAAATGTCCGGATTCGTCTTCCTAATTAACTTCAGAACAGCATCCCTTGGATTGTCCTCCACAACTGTCTCATCAAGTAGGTTCTTAAACCGGAAGAGGCAATTCACCACTAGTGCTTCGTCACTGTAGATATTGAGGTCCTCAATTTTGATTGTTTCCCATTTCTGTGCTATGGCATGGTATTGAAACCGAACATTAAAGCGTTCACAATACTTCGCCAAGCGACGCCCTGTCTCCTCAACAAATTCTGCAGGACGGAAACCAGGCTGTGGAAACTCTATGCCTGTAATTCGGAGGTCGGGGGCCCCACCAGGTAGGAGTGAGAGATGTTGTATAAGGATGGGCCATTGGAAACCATATAGGATACCAAAATCAATAATATGAAGCTTTCTTTTGGCCGATTTAATAGCTAAATCTGCAATCATTTTGTTTGCAAAAATTATCGATATCTTCTTGAATGGGCAAGATGAAAGATAAAGATGGTAAGCTTTCAACTTTTCAGCAGCTGAAATCCTCTTTGAAGCTAGAGCTGCATAAATCTGGCTTCCAGTGCCAGCCAAACGTGCCTCAAGACCATTGGCAAAGACATTGGCCAACCTCTGAGGCGCATCGCCAGAAGGAGAACAGTGCCGCCTAATCTGCTTTAGTTGTTCATTGGAAGTCCTCCGATCATCAGCAGCAACAGATTGTGCGCAATTAATCAAGAGAGTCCTCAAATCCACCACTTCATTTTTATTGCCCTGTTTCTTGGCACGAGTCTTACCACCATTAGATCCATTCGGCTGGGATGGCTTAGTTGCTTCGTTCAGCACTTCATTATCAACATTACACCATGCAGACACTCCTTTCTCTTCAGTACATAGCAAAACCCTATCAAACATCTCTGTTAACTCAGACTCTTCCACATAAAGTGCCGACTGCTTGCTACTCCTCTCCTCTTCTAAGTTACTATCCTCGCGGTGATGATTCTTCCTACCCCTAGGGTCATTAGATGCGATTTCTCGGTCATCCTTCTCCACCTTAACAACAACCTCTGGATCCCTTTCCTTCAATCCCGGATGCAACACATAGCTCTCCAAATCAATAATCAATTGATGATTACCAGGAAGGAACTTGCTAGCTTCCTCCACTCCTCTATTGTACTGCAATATCGACTGGCTATCGCTAAATATGTTTGGAACCAAAGGGTTGATCTTAAAAGAGTCCATTGAACCATTATCATTGGAACTCTTTAAAGAGCCAAATGGCCACTGCAAAGTGGTCTGCAAAGTCGTCTCAAAAGTGTATCCAAAAGGATAAGTTTGCCCTGATGGTTTATGCTCTTCGGGATCAACAATCCATTGAGAATCAACAGAGTTGCTACCACTCGTATTGCTGTTAGTACTCTTCTCACTGGAACTACCAAATAAATAATCATCTGGACTTCCGACGTTTTGATTGAAGTAAAGAGGGGATTGGTCAGGGGAAACAGGATGGTTCATACCAATAGCATCGTATAAAGACTTCTCAGTAGCTTGTAGGGCCAAAGGATCATGGAACATACTGGGCTTCTGCTCCATGTTCTCTTCCATGAGTATTGAGTTTATGTACTTGAGAACATTATCAGAAAAGTCACTATCATCTGGAGAGTCCATTTCTGAGCTTCCACTCGATGTCGACGTAACAAAACCAGGGTTGGGATCAGGGGGAAGGAAAGGAAGGTCCATGAAGTTGAGATCTACAGGGTTATCTTTAAACTTGAAGGTATTTGCAAGAATTTCAGACTCATCGAAAGTGGATAAGAAGGCATCTTCGTCAAATTTGTAACCGTTAATAGAATCTGAGAATTCAGTGAAACGTGGATCCATAACCACATGCAACTCAAAACCCCTATATAAAAAAAAAGTGAATTTCAGGAAGTAAGTTTTCTATGTCCCATTCTAGATCTGAAATCTAATTTAAGCCAAAAACTTACGAAATTGGGAAAAAAAATGATCGGAAGTTAAGAATCCAAAAATATTACAAACAAAATACGTAATTGAAAAGAAAAGGGAATTACAAATCAGCATGTCACCATATTCAAACAACTTAAAGAATCGGCAACAGATATAACAAGATTTCTAAGTGTGGGGAAGAGGTAAGCAACAGAGAAACATCAGCAATCAAAAAATAAAAAAATTATTCACGTTTGCTAGTAATTCATTCAATTTCCTGAAATCAACTAAGAATCACAGAAACAAACATAAAATGAAGGGGAAAAAGGAAGATTTCAACTTCAGAAACCCTAGAAATCCATGAAGGGAAAGTACAAGATAAATTCAATTTAAGCATTAAAGGCGGAGAAGAAGCATCATCAAATGACAGAAGAAGATGAAAGTGAAAACGATAGATATTTTTGCGTACCTCGGAGGAAGGAGGAGAGAATAGTATAGTAGTGTAGAGAGAGAAGAGAGAGCACTGAACTTTGGACGAGAAGCTTCTGATGAAAAGGAATCACAAGTGGCGCGGGGTGTTACCGTCCCCAAATAATACAAATAATGGTGCTGTTTGGATGGACTTTGTTTATTGATTTATTGATTTATTAATTTATTAGTAAATAAATTAAATTTTATTTGAGTTATATTGTTTGGATAGTTTGTGGCTTATTTATTTATTTATTTATAAGTCAGCTATTTAAACGAGTTTATTTGTTTGTTTATTTATAAACCAACTTATTAAACTTATAAGCTAACTTATTTGCTTTTAATTTATTTAGTTATCCAAACAGCGTGGTTTATTTTTTGATTTATAAATTAATAAGCAAATAAACAAAATTAACTGCCAATAAAAAAAATAAATAATAATAATAATAATTTAGCCTTTCTCGATGCAATGAATTAAAAAGTTAAAAAAATTAATAAAAAAATTAATAAAATTATTTTGTTAACCAAAAAAATAAGTAGCATTTAAATTTAATTTATTAGCTTATTTTAGTTTTTTTTAAACTTTTTTTTATATTTTAATAATTTTTTTATTTTTTCGTCTAATTTCGTGGGAAGAAGTCGAAAAGTATAATAATAATTCAATTAAATAATAAAAAAAATTTACTAAAAATAAAAATAAGCAAATTAGTCATTATCCTAAACATGGTATTTGTTTTTGTTGCATTTTAACTAAAAAGTTAGTTAAATTTCGTTTAAATTAATTTATTTGATAAATTATTTATTTTTTAAGTTAGTTGATTAGATAAAGAAATTTTTTTTTTGTTCAAAGTGGACAATATTAGTTTTTCATATAATTAATTATTAACAATTAGATATAGTTGACATCGAGGCCATGTTTGGTAAGTAGATTAAAAGTTAAGTTTTTTTCTTTTTGTGTTTTTAACCAAAAAATTAAATTGAATTTAAAGTATATTGTTTGGTAACTTAGTTTTTTCGCAAGTTTTTTGAAATTGGTTGTTTGGATAAAAAAATAACTTTTTTACTTTTTGTTCAAAGTTGACAATTTTACTATTTTATATATTTGATACTAATAATTATATATTATTAATAGTTATAGTAAATAAATTATGAATAAGGTGTATTATTGTATTTTAAAAGTAGTGAAAGTTTAATTTGAATATTTTAAAAATTTGTGTTTTGATTTAATTTTTTATTTTTTTGTTAAACAAGTAAAATGAATTTTTTTACGTTTTTAGCTAAAAATACCAAGTCACCAATCAGGCCTAATAATAAGTAGGTTGTCTATTTGTAATATTATTATGTTTTAAAATGTAATAAGAGTTTTAATAAAGTATTTCAAGAATTAGCCCATGTTTGGTTTCATTTAAAAATATATTTTTTTAACAAAAAATTTAATTTTTAAGCTATACTATTTGACATATCTAAAAAATTACTAATTTTTTCAGCTCTTTTTAAAAAAAACAATATTTATACATAACTCCAACACTCTTAACTTTTTTTATAATAAAATAACTATAATACTCTCAGTTAAAAAAGTCAAATATTCTCAAAATGTAAAAAAATATCGTGTTAATATTTCAAATATTACAATATAAAAGCAAAAAATAAAGACATTTTAGATATTTTAATAAAAAGTAAAAAAGTTATTACAAAAATTATTTTAAATAATTTAATTTTCTTTCTTTATCTTTTTTCAAAAAAAAATTAAACCTTTTAAAAGATAAGTTGTTTAAACATCCAAACAGAACCTTACTATTTTAACTTTTAACAAAATATGCCAATTTTTTAACCATTTTAGTCCAAAAAAATACTAAAAAACTGGAGTTGTCAATCACGCCCAAAGAAAATTTTGTCCAATGTTATGATTTCGTTGCAAGAAAATACCGCACGTGTGGTTTGAATGAGTCAAATCAATTACAATTAAATTACATCATATTTAATTTATTTTTATAATTTGCTGTAATTTATGCCTAAAAACAATATAATATATAAACGAGACACGTAAAAATAGAGTTATTTTTGATATTTTTATATTTGTGATGGTACGTTCGTAAAAAAGTAATAGTTAAATCTAAGATAGTAAAACGCTAACAACCTATTATACCGAGTAACGCAGACAAAATTTATGTTTAAAGACAGTAAAATTCTTCGTGCCTCTTGCGATAAATTTTTTATTATTGATGTATTTTATTTAGTATAATTATTTATTTTTAAAGTTATTTCTGTTAAATTATTTCAATTTATATTAAAAATAATATTTATCTTCTTAAATTTTTTCAAACACTTTTAACTTTGGGTATCAAAAGAAGAAGGGAAAAGAAAAGAAGAAAAGTTTTTTTTATGGTAAATTACAGTGACCTCTCCTGAGATTTAGTAAAATATCAATCACCACTCATGTGGTTTCTGAAATATCATTAACCTCCCATCTGATTTAGGTTTTGCATCAAATTAGTCCAATTATTAAATTTTTGCTTAGTTGTGCCTTGTTTTGTGTGTTTTTTGAATAAATTTTTATAATCCAACCCGTTCACTATGTAGAACTTGTCGAGTTTGTTAATTATGTAAAATTCAGATTCATCTGATACCTGTAACTAAATGATTGAGTAACATTTGTTTAACAATATTTTTAAAAATTATAATTTTTATTTATTTATTTATTAAGAGATTTTATTCAATCACTAAGTTAGAGATATCGGGTGAATTTGAATTTTTACGTGTTAAACAAAATCGATGAGTTCTAGGTAATGAACGAATTAGATCATAAAAATTTATTCAAAAAATGCGCCAAATAAGTACAACTAAGCAAAAATTTAACAGTAAAATTAATTTGATGCAAAATCTAATTCAAATCGGAGATTAATGATATTTTTTCAAAAATCACAGGAATAGTAGTTGATATTTTACTAAATTTATGGAGAAGTCACGGTAATTTATTCTTTTTTTTACTATTTCTAAGCCGCCTTCAGATTCACCCACCACCGGAGTGACCTGTTAGTGCCGAAACCGATAGCGTGCAGCCGAAGCCTCCATTTTAACCATTTTACGTATAAGTTATACCCGAGGTAGTAATACTTGGAGAGCAAGCCTGTAATTTTATAATTAATGTATGTGTATGTATATATATATAACGTTGACATTTAACTGGACCAATCAAAGGAAGTTGAATTTATTTATCGAGTCAAAGGTAACCAAGGTCTTGATAAAAAAAAAATGTCCCGGGTTTGGAATAATTGCTTATTTTTAAAATCTTATTGATCAAATTGTTATAATATTTAAACTAATCTCATTGTGACAATCTAAAAAAATAAATTTTTTTATAGAAATATAAAAAAAAAAACTCAAAATAAACAAAATAAACTGATAAGTCAAAGTATATGTTACTTATGTTTTGTCTTTAATGACATTTTTTATTTTTCTCATTGTTTAAAGAAATAAAAAAATTTAATTAAAAAATACAAAAAAATTCAAAAAAAGTTAAAAATAGGTAAAATTTTCACAGTTTAATCCAAACAGGACCTAGGTCAGATGATCTATTGGTTAGGCAGTCATGAAAGAAAAGTAAAGAGGTTTTTTTTTGTTTTTGTTTTGTAAGAAAATGCTTTATACACAGACAACAAACTTAAAAAATTATAGAAAGTTGATTCTGATTATTCATATATATTAAAAAATAAAATTGATAAGTATTGTATATTTAAGTACAAATGAATAATCAAAATTTTATTTATGTAGTTAGTTGTCCATATACATAATATTATTGTCTATTTCGTGGTACTTGAAATGTGAATAGGTTTTTTATATTTAAAAAAATGTAAAAAATAAAAGTTGGCTGTCATTTTATAAACGTTAAATAATATAGCTTAAAAACTATTTTTTTTACCAAAAATATGGTTTTAGTTTATTACCTTCAAAAATTGTTTGTTATCGCACAATTTCTGCGTGTGTTTAGTGTAACTTTTTTTTATAGTTATTTTGAATTTTTGATTATTTAGATTTTTTTTTATAAAAAAATACATATGAAAATATATAAAAATGAAAAGTCAATTAATTATAGTGGAAAGTCAAATTAATAAGTTTTTAAGAAACTTCTAAATAAAAAAAAACTTTAAAAAAAAAGCTAAATCAAATTGAGGCAAAAGTACCACAATCAGTGAGTCACGCATTTTTCAAGTGTAGGATATCGCACACACAACAATTGAAATGTAAAGTAAAGCCGGCTCTGACTCTTTACTCTATCGACAGGAACATAATGGATCTTTATCTCTGATTTATTGTTAAAGGAGATAACCTAATTTATTTCTTTGTCGTAAGCTAATTTATCTTTGTCCCTTCCTATTAAGAAAGACTCGTTTGTGCCCCATTTCTCTGCTCATAAAACTTTTAATTTTTATAATAAATATAAGTTCTGTTCGATAAATCCTATTTAGTATGTTTCAAAAATAATTTTAAAAAAAAAATTGTAATTAAAAAGTTTACGAGATTTTAAAACTTATAACATTGTAAGCAAATACAACGTATATACATGATATTTGACATTGCTAAAACTAGTAACATATAAATTGTAATTTATAACAGAAATTGTGAGTGTTTGATAAAAATTATAATTTATAACTGAAATAATAAAAATATATACAAATTGTATCAGAAATTGTTTGTGTTTGAAAAAATTTGCAAACTTTATAATTAAAATTAGTAGTAAAAAATTAAAAATTACTAATAATAATTTTGCCAAACACCTCCATAATAGCACGCTCGAAGAGTATTTTAGAATACACGACTGCATAAAACTTAGTAGGCCATGCAACTTGCACCATTACTTGTGCAAAAATAACTCTGCAAAACAAGACAAGCGCACAAGGACTAATTCAACAATTCAAACGAAATGAGAGATTAGCGAATGGAAACACTTCTTTATTGAGTTAGATGCCCAAATTCAAGTCTTATTGTTGCAAATTCACCTTCTGAGTTTCATATTTTTCTCAATTAAAAGTTTATAGAGTGCAATAACAATAGCACTTCATTGTTCGCGCCTGACATCATTATTCAGTAATAGAACAACATTTAGAATATTAAACCGGACCCACTAATAAAATATAATAATCATCAAAGCCAACTCATTTGATTATATCATGAAATTTCTAAACTGTTGTCCTCCAAAATCAAGTGATTATTCATGTCTCAAGAGACATTGGACAAGCCCACGTGATGCCAAATGTCCCTAAACACAACACCATTATGTGAGATCCACTCTTATATAGAAGGGGCTCATATAATAATCGTATGATATCTACAAGCATTGGAGCATCGCATGATTTTTCCCCTTGAGACACTAAATAATTTTTTCCTAGAATCGGTTAGGCCACCTTATTAAGAAAGGAATTCGGACTTCAAAAACAGTGTTAAAGTTGGCTACCTCGTCCTGACCAGCAGAACATGTAAACATGTGGTCATTCTGTTCCATGATAGCGCTTGAAATTTTTCAGATAATATTGTATTTTTAAAAATATTTATCTTGCAGTAAACTGTCATTTAAAATCCCCCATTTTCTGCAATAGCTAAACACACACACACACACACAAATAAAATGATTGTTTTTTTTCCTTATCTATTGCTTTTTTTACTTTTTCTTTTTTTTTTTCCCCCTTTCCCTTCCCATTAATTCAACAAAGCCTTCAGAAATTATAAGGTTCCAAACCAACAAGCTCAGGAAAATTTAGGGAGTATAAATGAACTCGTGATATACTGATACTAAACAAGCAATAGAGAGATCACTTCAACAATTATAACAATCTACAAATACAACAAATGAACTTCAATTCCCATGCTTTCTCCTGTGCAATTTCAACCAACCCAAAAGACGAAAAAAAAAAACTAAATATGAGATCAAATGAACAAGAAAATTCCAACATGTTGGCGTCCCAACAAAAATTTGTAAGCAAGCTCTTATTCTGTCAAAACATTTACAAGAACCAACCTCTCCACATTAGCACGAGAGCTAGAAACATAACATTACTATTTTTCTCCTGCACCGGGGTCGTTACTTTTTTACATAATCGTAATACTAAGAAATGAACTGGGGACTGACCTCTTCGAACCCAATCGAGATTTAGCTTCTTCAGCATGTGCCGCAACACCGTTCGTGGGTGAAGTTGTCAAAGAAGTAGATTCGTCTCTGACTGCTGTCCAAGCTGTTGCCTGGCTTGCCATTGGGACCAGTAATCATGGGCTGTCAGGACCCTGTCCAAGAGCTCCTGGGGCACAGGCTCGCCCCTCCTCTGCTGCGGGGATATTTTTGCCGTGTGCACCAGAGTTTTCCACTTATCCTGCACAATCCCCAATCACGATTGTTACATAGATAAAGCTATAAAGATTACCTAACGATTCTATTCTATTGCCAATAACACAAGCAACTATGCCTTGAACCAAGCAACTATTGACCTGACCACCCTGAGGTTTGGAAAGAATGAAAGCAAACCGTACAGTTTTGGTTTAATTATACCAACCTCACTTGAGGTTTAATTTCGCATTACAGTTCATGGAGTTAGATGTCTGTTACCACCGTGGATGAAAAAGAATTGCATTGTCATTTTTCAACAATAAAAATATCTAAATTCCCCCTGATTACCTCTGCATCCACACATTACACGCATCCAAACATCCATGTTCCAGACCTGAACATTCCCTAAAACCAAACATTCCTAGTCTCCATCCACTAAATCCCAAAACCCCAACACCCTTTATGTCCACCACACCACCACCGCCCCGCCCCTCTCAATGCGCCATCCCGAAAGCCACCTACAACCACCTCTTCTGCTGAGTCATCAAATCAGCCACCAAACCTGCAATTTTAGTCAATCACAAACCACTTCTTATGATTGTGGTAGTAAAAACCCATCCTCTTCCTTTTTATTCCTCCCCTGCAACAAAATAAACTCCTCTCAGTCCCCATCTGCGCTCTCTTCTCGCTTCTTACAAACCAAAATAAACTCCTCTCTCCCATCTGCAACAGACCCCCCTTTTCTCTCTATCCCCCTTCTCGAAGACCTCCTTCCTTCTCCTCTAATGATAAAGCATACTTGAGGGCATTTGTGTGCACAATGAATGGACTCCTTTCCTCTCCCGAACTCCGCTGTCCGCCATATTTTCATTCGAGACTGCTTGAAGCCTCAATCAGAGATTATGATGATCCCATCCTCTTCCTTTTTATTCCTCCCCTGCAACAAAATAAACTCCTCTCAGTCCCCATCTGCGCTCTCTTCTCGCTTCTTACAAACCAAAATAAACTCCTCTCTCCCATCTGCAACAGACCCCCCTTTTCTCTCTATCCCCCTTCTCGAAGACCTCCTTCCTTCTCCTCTAATGATAAAGCATACTTGAGGGCATTTGTGTGCACAATGAATGGACTCCTTTCCTCTCCCGAACTCCGCTGTCCACCATATTTTCATTCGAGACTGCTTGAAGCCTCAATCAGAGATTATGATGATCCACCATGTCTATTGCATGAATGTTATCTTGAGCATCAATCACCTGAACAATCCAAGAGAACCCTATGTCCTTCAAGGATTTTTAGGCCTCAATTGCAAAATCTCATTCCTCCCAGAGAATTGGCTGTCCTTGAGACCAATTCATGGCAGGTGTTCTCCATGGAGCAGCCAAGCAGGGTAGGAATGGATGCCCGACTTCTCTTTTTGTGATATGGTGGTGTCGGGTTTGATATGTGGATGTAAATAGTAGGTACGATTGTCTTAATTTGTAGGGTACTATGTTGAATCGTGGACATGATGTGGTGGGGTATGGTCAGTGGAGTGGTTAGGGTGGTGCCAATTTGTTGGGTATCGAATTGAATGGGTATTGAATAGAATGGTAGTGGTGGTTGTGATAGTTTTGAGTATGGTGTAGGGAGTACAAACCAATCAAGCCGAGCCTAAATCGAGCTTGATGAAATTTTATGATATTCAAGCTCGGCTTAAACTCGAATAAAATTGGTCACTCTAGTTCTAGCTTCGACTCGTTAAAAAAAAAATGATTATGTTCGAGCTTCACTAGAAAGTTAAAGCTCAGCTCTAAAGTTTGAGCTCGAATTTGAACTTATATTTGAGCTTTCAATCTTTTTTAAGGATTTATCAAATCTAATATAAGCACTAGATTATATAAGGGTATTTTTTTATAAGAGTATTTATGCATGCCCTTAAATAAGTTTAACAAACCAATATGGAGTCGAACCGAGTTATTAAACGAACTATTTACGAGCTTACTCGAATGGAGCTCATACAAACCAAGCTCATTTAACAAACAAGACTAATATTGAGTTTATGATCTCACTTATTGAGCGAGCCGAACTCAAACGTGCCTTAACCGAGCTGAGCTCAAGTTGTTCATGAACAGCTCGATTTGTTTGCACCCCTAGTGTGGGGGTGCCACGGCTGGTGTTGTGATTGTGCTTAGTGGGTATGGGTGGCTGATTGGTGGGATGGTGTGGATGATTAGGGCTGGTGAAGGAAGATGAGGTGATGGGTGCTGATCGTTGGGGTGGCCATGTTTGGGCAAGTCGTGTGGAAGATGAGGGAAGAGGTGAGGTATGTATGTGGAGTTGCAGATGCAGTGGATCCGATGAGGGAGAGGAGGGATATAGAGCGAGGGAGATGGTGGCACTCGATGGCAACAGTGGTGGTGGCTGGTAGGGTATGTGAGGGTTAGGCTAGGGCTTGAAGAATAGTTGTGTCTTTAAATTTGATATAAAGATATTAAAGTAACTTTAGAACTTCCATTATCTGTCTTCTTTTCTGTTACCATAAGGGAGGTCTGTGTCATTAATCCAAAATTTGGAGATAAGCCATAATTTTCACAAACCTCGAGGGAGGTCAGTGTAACTTACCCTGAATTTTAAAATGGTCTGAAACAAGAATAACCTCAAAAAGAAAGACCACAGATTTTGAAGGGAATAATATTAGAAAAGCATACAATATAACAAGCGTTTGAGCAAGTATTAACTATTCCAGTTACAATGGAAAATCTGTGATAAAAAAAAAGGAAGGTGAAAAATCAATCACTTGCCTTCAAATCCACGTATGTTCGATGCTTTGCATTATCAAAAGCTCGCAGTTTCACATCACGCCATCTGCAGAATAAATAATGGGTAAGAGAAAAGAACAATGGAGTTCAAAAAAAGCTCGTCCAAAATCACAATAAAGATAATAAAAGCCTGCATCTTCAGACATATTAAATTTCCTTTAGTATTAAGAAATGACCAGGTGATTCAGGAATAGGTCATGTTCAGCTGCTATTTTGCAACAGCCCCTTGTATAGTTCCTGGGGCTAAGTTTTACTTATCATACCTTCCAGTTCCAAGCTTCTCAACAACTTGAACCAGTGCTTCCACTTCAAAAACAGAGAAAGGTCGACGAATTCGGCGCTGCACAGCCTCAGATTGCTCGGATTTCTTCATGGGCATCACGGCCAACGCCTCGACATTCGTCGCTGGAATGTTGACCAATGCTCTGGAATCCATTTGGCTTGTATCTATTGACGTGTCAGAAGGACAGGGTGCCGAATCATGATCACTTTCAATACAGATGCCCAAATTTGTCAATGGATGATCTGGCAAGGCATCAGCAGTATTCTGTTGAACTGCATCATGTACTATACTAGGTGCAGGTGGATACCTGGCAATGGAGCATTACATAGTATCAACTCAGAGACAAATGACTTAAATGATCTTGAATTCCAAGTATGAATTAAGGCAATAATTTTACGAAGTTTAAACTATAGTTTTGCAAAGTTAAAGCTTTGTACACTCAGGTTACCCCTACATGGTGACGGCAAATTCAGCCCATCCAACAAAATCAAGGGAACTAAAAACTCTACTAGTGGAATCAGCCATGCCTGCATTTTGCTCCAAGAGAAAGAACACATTTGACAAGATTTAGGGAAATATAAGAAATGGTGGGCAGATTCCCAAAGCAGACAGATTGAGATCCTGTTTTTATAACACCATGTAAGCAAGTATAAAGCTACTAAATGTCAAAGAGCACAAAATGAGGACAAGTTCTGGAGCTAGCATCAAAGAGAAGTCATAGGAAAATCTAAATTACCTTGATAGTGGCTGAGGTGCATCACAAGTGAGTAGTAGGGGATGATCTTCTTGACATAGGGGTGGGGTAGCTTGCGAAGGGCTAGGCTCCAGGGAGAAACCCAGAGCATCAAGCTTGTTATAATGAGATATTCCACTCTGCAGTAGAGTCTTGTTATCATCTCTAATCTTCTTCCCCTGAAGAAGTACACCAACTCGTAATCCACCGCCAAGTATGGCTGTCACCGCATCCATAACTGTTCTCTACACAACAGGGAAGATTGAGTTCACGATGTCAGAAACAAGTTTTGGAATCCAAAAGACAAAAAGAACTAGAACACAAAGTGAACGAGGAATGCAGAAAACACGTCAATGGCAAGATAGATGGTATGACAGTAATCTTGCCTTTCTTGCAAATCCAAGGTCACACTTCACCCGTAATATGCGTTTTTGTATTCTATTACCGAACCCGTACACATTAACAATGATCCTAGCCATAAATAGTTTGGTCAAAAACTTCCCCTCTATTTAAACACTAACCTTATGAATAAGGTAACTACATGGTCTGCACGTCATACCTCAAGACTCAGAAATGTATGCTACAAGGTCAACTTCTCACATCCTCTAAACTGAAGGATTGATGTATCTGAAAGAATCTCCTAAAAGATAATGAAAATTAATGTTCACATACAGCATACCTTTAGAGAACAAACAGTTGCAGATTCTGGAATCTCAATAAAAAGCTCTGGAATCTTAAAAGACTTGATTCTAAGCTTCACTGAATGAAAGGAAAGACATCTTCCCGTAAGAACCTCTTCAAATGTCATACACCAATCAAGTCAAAAGAGTACATACGAATCACTGTACCAGAGTATCTCGTACCATGAGAATCCCCAGACTGGAAGGGTGTTTGTCGACCTGCAAGACCAGCTGAAGTCCCAAAGGCTGCATGAGTTTGGAATACTAAATCCCAATCACAACTGGCAACACTAAATAACAAAAAGAAGAAAGCAATGGATGAAAATAAACCTCCATGCGTTGTTGTACCCGAACCAGAAGCCTCACAACTAAACCCCATCATAGGTGAAGTAGATGTGCCACCACTACTAATCCCTCCAGAAGAATTTGATACCGAGCTACGGTCATAAAGTATCCTTTTTTTCAAAGGATAATCCCTTTGAGACCTTTGACGTTTGTAACAAGTTTTCCTATTGTGGTAGACAGGCTTTGTATCTGAATCTGGAGACAGAAGTATAGTGGTCAAGTACATAAAAGAGTCATGGAAATGAAAATAATGATTTTATACAATTAAATTGGGAGGGAACCAGTATACTTAAATGAGAAGCAAACCACTAACCAGCACTAAAATGTTTCCCATCCTTCAATTTTGGAGTTACCTTCCAATATTTGGATGCCAATAACTTCCGTATTCTTCGGTCACCGATGCGTGGTGATGGCCTGAAGGCCTTTTTGGTGGTGCAGGGTTGAATACACCCAGAAGAGTTTTCGTCATCATCTCTAATAACTAACTTTACATCATTCCGACATGCAGGGAAAGGACCACTAGGAATGTGGTCTGTGCCTAAAGGCAACTTCACACCATTGTCTAAACTAACTATAGCAGGAGGTTTCCAGCGCCTAACTTCCTGATCATCAGAAGTGCACGTATCAATCTTGGTACTATTTGATACATTTCCAGTCTTTGGTGGCTCTATTTTTATCTGTTTCTTATTTTCACCCCCTAATGTACAATCTAAAGACTCGTACCCAGAGGAAGCCACCTCTACTGTGCCGGTGAAGCTTCCAGGTTGAATCTTGCTTTTTCCACTAACCTTTTCTGAGCAATCAGAAGAAGTTATTCCAGATGCAAATCCCAAACAATCATCAACATGAGCATGTGAAAATACCATTGAACTACTATGTAGACCAGGACCTTGAGAGACAAGCTTAGAGACAAACAAGCTTCTAGCACAGCTTCCTTGATCTAGAGGTTTTACTTTTGAAGTGTTATCTTCATCCTGCTGCTCTTTCTTGATAGAATCTTTCACAATTGTGCATGGTTCTTGTCCAGTTAATGTATCATGAGAACTAGGAGAACCTTGTCCCTCCAACAACAGCTTTCCAGCCAAAGCAGCCAATAAATCAAATGCACACATTTGACTGTCATCAACTTTCTTCCTATTTGAGCCCCTCCTCTAGAATAAAAGCACCAAGTACATATCAAAATCAAAACCAAAATAGGAAATTAAATGGTTAATGGGAAAGCAGGAAGGTGGATGACATTTACCCTAGCGGATCTGGTAGCTCGAGGTGTGGGAGGCACCTGATATCCATTAAATCCATAGCCTAACCTGTTCTGCAACACCATATCGCAGAGATCATACCAGAAACTCAAAAAATGCCAAACACATTCCTCAAATATCTTCCATGGTCTAAGAGAAGCCCAAACAAATGAAAGCCTGCAAGTCACCTAAGTTGGGCACTGCAAGATTGAAAGACCCTGTCACACCAGTGAAGGTAGTAATGCTAGGGAAATGAAAAGATCAAAATTAATGCAGATCAAGACGGAAAAAAGACATGGTAACATGGTAAAATAGGATAATCAGAAATGCAGAACAGCAAGAGAGAATTCATGGAATTACTTTATTATCTTGAATATAATAAGTTACTCAAATTGTTCATATCATAAGATCAACAAAGGAAGAAGACCACCAAAAGTGGAGAATGGAATTCAGGGCAAAAAAACATGGGGACAACAGGGGGAAATAACACACAGAACATTCATTGTGTTCCCCACAAGCCCCAGATACCAGTGCAAGAACAAGTTAAAAAACTTCAAGCAATCATATCCTTATTATGTTCTTCTGATTGCAGGAATTATGCTGAACGGAACTAGTACCTTGCTATAAAGATATTAAAAACTATTTTAATCAAATAGTAGTAACGGCCAGAAAACACCGCCTAAATTTTATGGAAACTCCAACTGTGTTACAGAGTCAATGCAAATAGAAACTTGAAGTCTAATTGTCCTTCGAGTTGTAAACCCATGTACGATTTGAGGAAAAGAAAACCCTTGAATTTTCAAACTGCCACCTGACAGTAAATTGTTATAAGCTTGAAATGGCAATGCTTATAACAAGCTCCCAGGTCTTCCAAAAGGGGGCTCACTCTCCTCTTTTCTATCCAATATTGGCTTCTATCCCTCATAAAAATTCATATTTTTGTTCAGTTTCTCAACAATGAAACGTAACAAATAAATCTGTAGAAATAGGCTAGTTTCAAACTCCAAACTTGAATAACCTGTTATGATCACTACAACTTCAAAACTTTGTTTCTGCAACAATTAAACAGAAATTGACAACTGCAACATTGATCACAATGATGAATACAATAAAAATCCTACTTGCATAGACCCCACTCACATAATGGGGCATAGCCCTCTCACAGGGGGTCCTCTTAGTGTTGTGGGGCCCACCCCATGTGAGAGAATGATGCCCCATTCACACGGTTCATGTTCATAGCAAAGCTCTAAATACAAGGACCGATTGCACCTTATCCAATTCAGTCCAGGTACAAAAATTCACTTGGCCTGAATCGTAGGAATCTGTCCTCTACAATCCTGATTCCCAATAATCCCCAAAAATAGTGAAAGAGAAAAAAGACAAAGATTCAATGGAAAGAAAAAGGAGGGGAAAGAAAAAGAAAAACACTATCCAAAAACCTTCATAAAACCCATATAAAATAAAACCGTTAAAAAAAAAAAGGAGAGAAAATTCGTTGAAAGCAACGCATAATTATCCCAGACATCCTTGCAAATGAATAAAACCGTTTATACGCACAGAATATAGATGATCTCAAAGGCCAAGAAGCAGATCTACCCGGTAAAACGTAAGGTAACCCGTGATTTCGGAAGTAAAAGAAAAGAATGGATCTCCGCCATCTCTCTGATTGCCAGGGGAAAAAATCACAATTTTGGGCACCCTGTTTTCGAAATCTACACCCCAAAACGCAGATCGAAAACCCCAAAAATGGATTTCAAATGGAAAGTATAAATCTCCCACAATAATCATAACCAAATTCAAATTAGACAACAGAATTTTTAAATAAAAAAAAAAACAAAAAACAAAAATAATGCTCCTTTTGGTGGCATGGAAATGGACAGAAAACCAAAGAATCTCTGCCAAGCGATGCAAATTAACCGCAGCAAGTCCTTAGATCCTACGTTTTCTCTCCATTTCATTCGGGCACTCGGAAACCACACGCAATTTGAGAAAAAAAACTACAATTTTCTCAAATTGCACAAGAGAAACCAACCAATTCGATCATCTCACCTGTTTTCGTTGGCATTTACCACGAGCGCTTTTTATTCCCTAGTAAATAAAACTTCAGGCGCATGTAAGAATCGGAGAATTGTCAGAGAATCCAAAGACAGATCTCATAAGAATCAGAATTCGCATCGATCGCAACACTTCCTGAATCCTAATTTGACCTCTACCCCATATTTTTCTCTTTCTTTCTCCGGAAACAAACAGCTTCGGACGCAACCCTCTCTCCCTCTCTCCCTCTCAGATGGCCAAAACCCTCTGCAAAGCACCCAACCTTGGCTTAAAACCCCCTTGTTCTTATACCATTGACCCTATTACCGGATGCAACAGTAAAACATCGTAGAAATCCCGGCTATAGCAGGTTAAGAAACCACCGGAAGACCGATTCTTCGCCGGAAGGTGATCCAAATTCTTGCCAAGCCAAGTGAGATCACTCCACGTGGAAAGATTCTGGGATCGTGGGGCCGATGCTGCTTTATACAATCGAGAAAAACGTTGGGTCACGAAGTGAGGGAATTTTGCTCCTTACCATTTGCGGGACCGGTCCCATTTGAATTTAAATTTCCAAAAACATAGGAACTGTTTATTACAAAATTGAAAGATTCACGCGCTATATTATGGATCGACGGATATCTCAATGGTTGTATTTGTAAAAAAAATAAAAATTAATATTTTTACTTTTAATTTTTTTATTCATAATAAGTTAAAAATTAGAAATTTGAGACTAAGAAATCAAAAAATACCATATCTTACACCAAAATAAAACTTTTTTTAATTTTTTGTAGACTTGTTAAAACTTTGGTTAAAAAAAATATATTTTAGGATACTTGTGATAAAAGAAATCAAGAAACTAAAAAGATTTAAATATATTATTAAAATAAAAAATAAAAAATAAACTATTTGAGATAAAGTTTTCCAAACACCATCAATGTTACGTGTGTACCAAATTAGATAAGGTAAATTACACTAACTCCCACGAGGTTTTTGACAAAAACACTTATCATTTTTATGGTTTCAAAAATTGTACTAGTACCTCTTCAATTTTGATTTTAATATCAAATCAACCCAATTCCGTTGAAATTAACAGAATCCATCCCAAAATCACCCTTAATACCACCCTAACCCGAAACCACCCCCAAAACTACCCCCAACTCACCTGAAAATCACCCTTCAAAACTACCCCCAAAACCACCCCCAAACCCTCTCTTTTTCTCTCTCTCTGCCGTTTTTCTCTCTCTCCTCTATGCAATCTCTTTCTCTCCCTCCCTCCCTCCCTCTGCTCTTTCCCGAACCGCCATCGCCACACCCCCAAACCCTTCTTTCAAACCATTCTCCCACCACCGCCACACCCCCAAACCTCTAATCTGCCGCCACCGCCACCGTCACATCCCTAAACCTCTGATCTGCTGCCGCCGCCACACCCCCAAACGTCCGCCACCATCGCTACACCCCCAAATCTTTCTCCCGCCACCGCCACACCCCAAAATCACCGTCGACCCCCCACACCGCCGCGAGAGAGAGAGAGAGATGGCAGAGAGCAGAGAGCAAGATAAAGAGAGACGGTGGTGGTCGGTGGTGTGGGGTCGGTGGTGTGGGGTCGGCGGTCGACGGTGGGCGATGGGGTTAGTGTGGGGTCGGCGGCGCTGGCACCAGTCACCTCTCTCTCTCTCTCTGTAACATGCATATATATATATAAGGGTTTGAGGTGTGGTGGTGGCAGTGGACGTCACCCACTTTCATTCGCGTCATCATCGCTGTTCATCAGCATCACGCAGCCAACCTTCATCTTCCCCTTTCGCTCATCACGCACCACTAATTCGTACAGTTCCGAAGGCAAAATGGTAAACGTAATCTCGGAATCCACTACCATCCCACCGTTCCCGGTGCTATCAACCATTTTCAAGTTGTCCGGTGCCGCAATCCTCTGCTTTTCGACCGACACTGCTTCGAGTCCGACACTGTAAAAATATGAGTATTTTAGATTATCGAGCATCAACGTGTACGCAAACTCAGCCTGAAACTCACCCAATTGCTTCTCCTTCTCGTTGAGTGAGTATCGACCAAGAATGAGTGGACTCGAGCAACGAATTGGGTTTGGGGGTGTGGCGGTGGCGGGAGAAGGGTTTGAGGGTGTGGCGGTGGCGATTTGGGAGAGAGCAGAGGGAGAGAGATGGAATAGAGGAGAGATAGAGAAACGGCAGAGAGAGAGATAGGGTGGTTTGGGGTGGTTTGGGACGGTGGTTTTCAGGTAGGTTGGGGGTCGTTTTGGGGGTCGTTTCGGGCTAGGGTGGTATTGAGGGTGGTTTTGGAATAAATTTTGTTAATTTCAACAGAATTGGGCTGATTTGATGTTAAAATCAAACCTGATGGGGTGTTAATGCAATTTTTGAAACCACAAGGGTGGTCAGTGTTTTTGTCAGAAACCTCATAGGAGGTTAGTGTAATTTACCCAATTAGATAAAAACTTATTTACTTATTTTATTTTATTTGTTTTTTTTGATTTTTTTGAATTATTTGATTAAATTGTTATATTTTAAAAAAAAATCATTAAGATGAAATAAAAAAATACATTTTTTTAAGCAAAAAACTTACGAAGATTTGACCAACGACGATAACGACAAAGACAGATACTTCACAACAAAGGAGTTGATTGAAAAACAATTCTCAACAAATCTCATGGCACGAAAAAACAAGCAAAGAACCAAATGAGGGTAGAAGACCCTATTTTTAAACTAAGAACCCAAGGCATGCCCAACGGTCACTTTGAGCCTACGAAAGAAAACCTGCCAAATTATTGAGAATACGCTACCTCCAAAACAGGATATATCAACGTGAGATACAAATAAAACGCCGCCTTTAATGCTACCGAGGTTAAGTTACCAAATTTGAACGACGAGTTTAACATCAACCGAGCAGTTGAGGGGGTGTCGACCAGCTCCCATTTCTTGTCGAGCTCGGAGAACGAGAGCCGAGGAACAAATAAAAGGGGATGGACCTAACTCTGAATGGATCCTCAGGTAATGCACTAGGGCTATGATGGGGAGGCATCCCTAATGGACCGCCCACATAGCCCCCTAAACGGCCCATAACACTTAGGGCTTGAAACGTGTAGAATGCTAGAATTGAGCTACCATAGCATTAATAATGATGATAACGTAATCGAGTTACGAGCTTTAAAGAGGATGGCATGGCCTAACTATAAGCATTAATGAGGGTTGCTTAGCCGAGCTAAGAGCATTAATGACGATATAACCAAATTTGCAAGCTTACTTTCACACATCACCTCATAGTATATGACCCTGACTTACCTACATGCAAGGTAAAGCTTTGGGTGAGACTTAACCTATCATATGCCTCCAAAAGAGGCATGTCCACGAGCCCCTATATAAAGGCAAATTATTAAATACTTTTATATTATCATGTAGGCGATGACATGTGATATTTTTGACAAATAAATTATCACAACTTACACAATGCAGGTCATTCTTTGTCTCATAATCACCCAACAAAGATAAGTCATCACGTCTTTACCGTAAAACTTATCACTACCATATTAGGTAGGAGTATTACGTGGACTTGTCACCTTGAGCTATAAGAGCACCAAATAATTACTCCTATATAAGGAGACTAAATTCATGTTATACGCACAAACTTCTAGGAAATTTATGCCAAAATGCTTTCTCATAGCATATTCTACTCTTCTTATTTAATAGCATACTAAGCCTGTGTTTGCATAGCTTAAAAGTCAGGCTTTTTAACTTTTTTTACAAAAAAAAAGTCACTTGGTTTGTCTTAACTTGGCTTTTGACCTTTTTCTCTTATAAAAAAAATCATGATTTGATATCTACTTTTACCTATAAAAGTCAAAAAAATTAAAAATCACTAAAAAAAACTAGTTCAAAAATAGGCTAACTTGCCTATCAAAGTGGCCTCTCACCATTCTCCACTAGCAAGTCTAACAGTTGCCACCCTTCCTAAAAGATTCGTGTGGACTGGTTCTTGCTCGTTTTTATTTTGTTTACGGCAAAACCTCATGCATAAATCAAATATGTTTTAGAGCAATATTAGAATTAGTAAGTTTAAATTTAATTTTAGTTCCTATATTTATGACGAATTAACATAAATTGAGATAATTAGCGGATATTGACTAGTTGGATAATTTTTTCTTTTTTGAGATGTTTGAAGAATTTTCTCTTTATACAACTTTTGAATTTTGAACCCAAGATGAAATTTTTTTTGAGGGTATTACTTAGTCAAGAGATAAGTACCATTCCGTAATTTTTGGATTCACCTCATATTTCTCTATACGGTACTAAATAATATTTGTTTATTTTTAATTTATTTAGTTATTTAAATGACGTAATTTATTTTTTAATTTATAAATTAATAAATAAATAAGTAAGATCATCTAAACGAGGCCATTAATTTCAAAAGGTGAAAGTGCAACGTACATGTTTTACCAAATCGTTAACAAACAGGACACTTGTAATCTAATCAACATTTGTTATGGTTGAGAAGTAGTTGAACCAATAGAAACTCTTCAACAGTAGAAGCAGAAAGCAAATGGGCTGGACCCCACATTTTATCTTGATTGTTTATTTATTTATTTTTATTTTAAATATTTATTTTTATTATTTAGTTAATTTAATATACATGTAAACTCTTCTAATCAAAACGAACAAAAAAAAGTTTTTTTAATTAAAATATAAAAGAATGATGAAAATAAGTTAATTAGTCAAATTTTATGTAATAAATCAAAATAAGTTAATAAGTCAAATTTTAAGTTACTTATTTTTATTTTTAATAAATTTTTTAATTTTTTAATCAAAATATTTTACCATTTTTCTTTGTCTCATCAAAACAATTCAAAAAAATAATGTTTTTTTTAGTGAAAACATAAAAAACATTAAAAAAACAAAAATTAGCAAAATGTTCAAATTTTAGCCCAAACAGGGCCTTTTGTGCTGCTTGCGGCTATTAACATTGCAATAGGACATGGAATTACTTATATTCCCCTTTTACATGAATAATAAAATTAAAAATAAATTCTTTCTAGACAAATATTGATTGACTTCCTTGAACTTTACGAAAAAGAAATTAGACCCATTTTATGATTGGGTTTCGTTTTTCTTTCTTCATTTTTTTAATTTTTTTATTAAAAGGTAACGTAGAACGCTATGCAACAATTGGCATTTTGACAACAATATTGTATTACTTTTCTTTCATGTTGACAACTATAAGGATCATAACACACCCCCATGTATATATATCTACACAAATATTATTTTATGGTGTTCGACATAATTAAAGTTAGTTACTTATAAATTATAGTTAAAATGTGAGTATTTAAAAAAAATACTAATTTATAATTAAAATTAATTATTTTATTAAAAAAATAATTATAACTTGAAAAACAAATATAGAGAAAAGTGTTGTAACTGTAATTTATAAGTAACTAACTTTAAACAAATAATTATGTAGATATATATACATAATTATATATATGGGGGTGTGTTATGATCCTAAAATTAATTAATTATTTTATAAGTAATTTATATATATCTACACAAATAATTATTTTAAACAAATAATTATGAAGCACGAACGCATTGAAATAAGTGTTGTAACTGTGTCGGATATGTTGAGAACACGGATATGCTAGGAACAGGCCAGGACATGTGTCGAGCACTCCGCTTTGCGTGTTGTATTTTTAAAAAAAAATTATTACTAGATATGCAAGAAACTCATGTGTCCATTTTTGAACATGCTAAACCCAAAAGTAAAATAAAATTTTTTTAAGAGGTTCACTGCACAATTTCAAAAAATACTCAACTTATCGTCTTTACTATTTACTGCGACATTTGCCAACAATTCTAACGAACACTTACAACCTCAATCTCTAATGACTTTCAATTGTCTTGTAAGTAAGTATTCTCTTATTTTTCTTTCTATTTTTTTTTTTTTTAGCTTTCACTCTCTTTTTTTAGTTCCATTTGTTCTTTTTCTCTCTCTCTCTCTCTCAACAATGGCTTGTTTAGTTTGTTTTTTTTTTAATTTTTTTAGTTTACCATTTTTATTTTTTATTTACTTTTTTAGGGCCTAATTGGCAATATTAACTTTTTAACTTTTTGGTTATAATTGCCAAAAAATTAAAATTGTCCGTTTGGTAAAAATGAAAAAAAATTAAAAAATCAAATAAAAACAAAAATTTCTAAAATATATTCTATTTAAATTTTCATAACTTTTAAAATACAATAATACATATTAGTCATAACTTATTTACGACCACTATTAACTACATATAATTATTAATATCAAATATATAGAAGAGTAAAATTATCAACTTTGAACAAAAAGCAAAAAAGAGAGTTTTCTACCCAAACAACTAATTTTAAAAAAATTAACTTAAAAACTAAGTTACAAAAAAACCTACATTGAACCCATTTTTTTGGCTTAAAACTCAAAAAAAACAAAAAAAATTAACTTTTAAGCTAATTATCAATCGAGGCCTTAGTCTTTTTCTTTTGATTTTTTCTTTACTTTTTTAATTTTTTTTTTACCTTTTTTTTGAGAAGTGGTTAGTAAATGTTCTATTTATAAACATAGAACAAATATATAAATAAAAAATATATTTTTTATCACCCTACAATCGTGCCAATGTCCTAATTTTTTGAAATTATCATGTCCCGTATTTGTATTTGTGCATCATAAACACTAACACTCATTCTATTTGCCAAAGTTTGAATGTGTATATATTAATATATATCTACACAAACATCATTTATGATGTTTGACAAAACTAAAGCTAGTTATATTTTGTAACTGAAGCTGAGTGTTTAAAAAAATGCTAATTTGTAATTAAAGTCAGTTATTTTGTATAAAAATAATAATTATAGGTTCGGCACAAATATTTTGAGTTTAAAAAAAAATAACAACATTTTTTTTTATTGGCAAATATCCACACACACACACACTCACACCTTGTTTTTGCCAAGTTGAACTCTCAATCTTTAATTTGAGACGCTAGTGCTTATCCCATTTAATCAAAAATCACTTCTTAATATTAATAATAACAACAGCATATTGCTAAAATTAGTAGAAAAAAAACTATAAAACATTAACAATGGCAACACCACACCGCCATTGTCTTGTGAGTTGTGAGAGCGTAAACATTGGAGAAGCACGAGTATAGAGAAGTTACGAAACTCTCACCATTTTTTTTTAATTACTATCAACTCAGACTTCCGAACGAAACAATGAAAACATAAACAGAATAGAAAAAAATTAAGCAAACTGAGCCAAGCCTAATTAAACCTTAGGCTCGTTTGGCTATTCTAATTTTTTAACTTTTTAACTATAAACACAAAAAAAACAATCAATATGGTCTTCAATCGTCAGGCGTTGACCCAGAATAGATGACGAAATATATGAGTAATGAAATCATAAATGATTCTTGCTGTTCAATCTTCAGTTCTTCACGCCAAAATAACGTGTATATATATATATATGCCAAATTTCATACAATTAAATCTAATTATACGACGTAAAATACAGTTTGGAGAATTAATGTCTTCAGAAAGAAAAGAGATAAGACTACAAATACTTTTTTTAATGTCTGGTTGATTGTTCGAAGATAAAATAATAAATACAAAATACCATCGGATATAGAGTTGGATATAAAATTTAATGAATATAAGTTCAGATATATAATCCTTAATTATGTATATATATATATACACACGCACCATCCATGTTTAATTTTTATAAAAATAAATAAATATTAATATGGAGATAACAGAATAGAATAAACAATATTCATTTCAACCCTCGTATAAATCTACTAATACGCGTCTTACCGGCCCTCTCCATCTCAATGATAATTCGGCACTATAACAGTTTTGAGGAGGGAATATTTCCCATTTCCATTATCTGCAATATCAAACGTAGTAAACAAATTCCTTTATCCATTTCGCAACAACATTACAAAAATCTTCTATTTTTGTCTAAAAAATACACAATTAGTATAATTCTCACCATGTCAAGAAAAAAAAAGGTAATTAATCAGTTTATTAACTAATTAACAGAAGTTTTCTTACCAAACAACTTCACATCCCATTACCATCCCATTACCAGGTTATTACAGAAGGCCCCTCTTTTTAATTTTTGAAATATTAATGATAAAATATATTTAACTCAAAATGAGTATACGTGCATATATATAAATACAGAACATAGTTCTTTCTTTTCTTACACATCTGATTGAAAAGGACCCATCTTTTTACCATCCTTCTCTTCTTCGACACTTGCCTATATATTCAGACGTTTTTTTATCAAAGTAGTGTAAACTAGTATCAGTTGCCTTTATATACAAAGGGCAAGTTAGCCCTTTATCATGTATGAATATATAATACCTGGTCCCCTCCAGTATTATATATCCTCTCTTTTGATGGGATATAAGCCAACTCTGGATTTTTTCTCTTCGCCTCAGAGACATCAAACAGTTGATATATGAATTTATATGATAACATATCCATATCCCCTTCTCTTATCCAGCAAACAAACTAGCCCTTAAACTCATGTATTGCCATTACATAAAAATATTTTCTTCAACAAAATGTAGTTATCATTTTATCACTTTCTAAATTATTTTGACAATAGGCCCCTAAGGCTCTCTTTGATTTGTAGGATTAGGGCGGAATTAGACTATAAATTCCATGTCTTATTATTTCCCCGTTTGTATGTATCTTGTCAATGAGAGTGTTTGGCATTGTTAAAATTAGTAACTTATAAATTATAATTTATAACAGAAGTTGTGAGTATTTGATAAAGATTATATCTTGTAACTAAAATAGAAGAAAAATTAATTATAAATTGTAGCAAAAGTTACAAGTGTTAGAAAAAACTTTTGACTTATAACTAAAATTTATAATAGGAAGCTTTGCCAAACACCCCCAACATAGGATTAGCAAGTCATTGGATTACGAAGCCCGCGAATTCATGGGATATAAAATCCCGCCACTGAGATGATTTTGGTATTCCAGACTGCTCCTTTTATTGTAAATTACTTTACTGCCCTTCATAATATATAATAGAAATTGTATAATGGAACTCAACATTTATCAAACATGGCCTTAGTTTAGTTCTTACCTATCATAGTGTTATTATCATCACATGGCCTTAGTTTAGTTTATCAAACATGGCCTTGGTTTAGTTTAGTTCTTACCTATCATAATGTCTATTCAATGGCCCTGGTTCGAATGCTGTTTTTAGCATGCTATTAATTCTTGGGATAAGATACACAGTTTTTCTACAAACTCATAAAAAATATGCTAAAAAATAACCAAAATTCAAAATAAATAGTTTAAATACAGTTTAAGGGTGACCCACAAAATACAAAATTAAATGATCACCTAAAATTCGGACATCACACGAAAGCACCTCGTTAATTAATAATAAGATTAAGCAATATTTTTGGCAAAAAGAAAATGACCAAAATTCAAAATAAATAGTTCACACTCTTTTTGGACTAACCCCAAAATAGTTATTTGGTTTTGGTTCAAATTAATGAAATAAACCAGGGGAAGCCTTGTTTTAAAGCTTCACTAGGACTGCCTTGCACTACCACTTAATTTTACCAAACAATTTAAAACAGAAACCTGGTCAACCATACTTCAAGTTGATTCACTTCTTGCATTTCCCAAACAGCCCCTAAGGTTGCAAATCAGTTTATGATTTTTGCACTAAAAAGATTATGAGAAAAGCATAACAAGAAGTAATGGGCAATGGGAAATGGTTTCAGAAAATAGTTTTGCTTACAACTAATATAAAGATTATGAAATGGGATACAGTACCAATGTACACACACCAGATATACAACAATAGATGGTTTCCTAATCACAGTATCACACCAAAAAAGTTCTCCCAACAACTACACGATCTAATAACAACCAATAGTAATGGGATTACCTCATTTTGAAGACAAATTACTGTACTGCCATGGATTGAATTCCGCTGATCTGGTATCATCCGCATCTGTGCTTCTGGAGCTATCCACAGCAGCCCAATGTTCAGTGTATTTACCGTTGTACTGGTACACTTCCAAATCTCCCCAAGGAGTGAGCATGATTTCATCCATTTGATCAAACCATCTTGGTGCAAACTGGTCGCCCTTTGCTTCCCGATGCCTCTTTTCAGCTCTCTGCCTCTCCTCCAGACTACCAATGAACAGTGAAACATAAAGCAAACATATTAAAGAGCTACAATTGGATTGAGAGAGAGAGAGAGAGAGAGAGAGAATTGAACACTTAATTTCACAGTTTTTTCTTCCTCTTAGTCGTTCTGGAAAGGGGGAAAGGGACTTGCTCCTGTGTACCCTAAGAATTAATGAGTCAGAAACATTCCATACAGAGGGAACCCTCAGGCCAACTCATCTCTGTTCGCCTACTACAACTTAATGATAATTACATTTCTCAATACAAACTGAAAAGCTTAACCCAAACATGAATTCTATCTCAATGAAATTATATTTGCTATAATAAAGAAGAGCACAGAAAAACCAACTCATAGTAACTCAATTAACACGGAAAGAAAATGTTTTTCAAACCATGGC